>CM050164.1:106660116-106750116 GCA_027410445.1 Discoglossus pictus
TGGTATAGTTTAATGTGTCTTGCGACTGGTGTATCCAGACAGAGCACACATGTTCCAAAATACGTCGTCTTATTTGTCTGTCCGTTTTTCCGACGTAGATTTTTCCACAAAAACATACCATAACATATACCACATGTGTTGTAGCACAGTTGAAGAAGGAATGAAGCGGGTATTCCCTGCCCGTAGTTGGATGTTTGAATATCTTTTCTGGTTTTATATATTTGCAGGCCTGACAATGACTGCAACGGTATAGGCCTTTCGTTTTTCCAAGCCACATTTTCTTTGATTTCTCCTCTGCTGTGAAGAGGCTATGTGACAGCGTGTCTTTTAGGCTTTTCCCTCTTCTATAAATTACAGATGCACTGTCTGTTAGCACTTTTTCTAACATTGGGTCTGTCTTGAGTAGATACCAGTATTTGTTTAACATCTTAAGGATTTTCTCATTGTCAGTTCCAAAAGTCATTATGCATCTGATCAGGTGCTCTTGGTTTCTTGTCTTTGGCTCATATAGCAACTTGTCTCTATCGATTTCCAATGCTTTTTTATAAGCATATTTGAGAACCCTATTTGGGTAGCCTCGTTCTCTAAATCTTTGTCTTAGGATATCTTGTAGCTTAAAATCCTGATTAGTGCTACAATTTCTTCAGATTCTGATATATTGACCGATGGGAATTCATTTCTTCAGGGAGGTCGGATGTTGGCTAGACCAAGTCAAGAGCGTGTTGGTTGACATACTTTTTCTAAAAAACGTAGTTTTGATTTCTCCTCTTGGTGTTTTCATAATCTGGGGGTCCAAAAATTCAAGATTTTCACTTTGGATTTCATAAGTAAATTTCAGGCCCATCTTGTTGTTATTCAGGATCTCTATTAATTTCTCAAAGTTTTTTTTAGGGCCTTTCCACAACAGAAGTATGTCGTCAATATATCTTCGCCACAGATAAATGTTGGATGTATATATTAACAATTCATCTGTGAAAACTTGAGTTTTCTCCCAGTATCCCAAGAACAAATTTGCATAGTTGGGTGCACATGCCGTCCCCATGGCTGTACCTCTTGTTTGTCTGTACCATTTACCATTAAAGGTAAAGTAATTCCTTTTAAGGATAAATTCTAACAAAGTGATGATAAATTTGTTCCATGACTTTTTGTTTAGACTTTCCATGTTTAGATAGAATTCAGTTGCCTTTAATCCGAGGTCATGGGGAATTCGACTGTACAGTTGTTCGACATCTATGCTGGCTATATAGGATGTAGGTGTTATAGTTACATTATCCAGTTGCTTAAGAGCCTCTGAGGTGTCTTTTAGTTATAAAGGTAAGCATTTTTAAAGTAGTGTCCACAAGTTTGCTTTCAGTTAAGTTGTTATTTCCCGATATAATTGGTCTACCAGGGATCGTTTTTTTCTTTTTATGTATTTTGGGTAATGCATAGAATGTTGCATTTGTAGGATTCAATGGTAATAGATACTCGAAATTCTTTTTAGATATTAGGTTGTTCTCTCTTCTGTAAGGATCAATTTGAGGTACTTCAAGTATTCTTTTGTTGGATTGCTTTTTAAGGTTTCATATGTTGAATGATCATTCAATATGACATCACACATTTTTTGGTAGTCGTCCTTTTCAAGCAGCACAATATTTCCGCCCTTATCTGCGGCCTTTATTTCAATATTACTTTTTTCTAGATCTCTTAAAGCCTTCCATTCAATCTTTGTCAGATTGAAATTGACATGTTTATTATCAAGATTGTCTTGTTGTTAAATATCTTCAATTTCTTTGGTCACTATTGTTAGGAAGGTGTCATTGTTACCATAGTTCTTTATCTCTGGTGTAAATGTGCTTCTTTTGGCAAACTTATCAAGATCATAGTTCTTATATTTTTCATTTTCCTCCATTAAGGATGTCAGACCTTTCAATGTTGTCAAGTCCTCTAATGTAAGTCCTAGAGCCTCCATTTGTTTTTTTATCTTTTTCCTGATTATACTTATGTAATGCAAGTTTTCTCATAAAGAGATTGAGATCAGTTATATGGGAGAATACTTTTGGAGTGCTGGTAGGTATAAATGATAAACATTTTCTGAGTACTTGAATATGCTTCTTATATATAAAAAATAGCAAACTGCCAAACTGAGATAGGCTGAAAGATTCAACTCACTAGAAAAATTCTCAGCATACTATTGTGACATAGCTCAAGGCCATATAACTTTGTGTTCTTGTGGAAGAAGCCCTCCATGCTAGAAAAATAACTATATAATAACAATACAGTATACATCAGCCACATACAAGATGGCCGACTCTTGAATACATCATAATATATCTGCCACATACAAGATGGCGTATCTTTTCATCTGAATAATGGCCTGTTCAGCCACACACAAGATGGAGCATGAGAGCAAGAATTATCAGCAAATTCGTACTATATAGGTAGTACTCTATATTATTGATTCACAGAAGAAGAAGCTTTTTATGCTAATAATGGCATTTACACAACAACAATAGTATATATACTAGCCATTTATTAAAATGGCAGACTCTCTAAGGCATAACAGCGTATCTGCCACACACAAGATGGTGCATAGCATCGCCGGAATGTATTTTGCCACACACAAGATGGCGCATGGCCTCACTGTGATAGGTTGAAAGACCCAGTTCATCAGGAAGGCTTAACAGCGTATCAGCCACACACAAGATGGTACATAGCGTCGTCTGAATGCATTTTGCCCACACAAGATGGCGCATGGCCTCACCGTGATAGGTTGAAAGACCTAGTTCATCAGGAAGCGCTTTTGCGCATTTTTATGACGCAGACAGCGTTCTAACATGTTTAAAAACACGCCAAACGATAGCAGAAATGTCATAGCCTTTGACAAAGACAGTTTATCTGTCGAAACCGGTCAGGAAAGAGACACTACCTGAGTGATTTTAGCAATGTGGCACAACTGAACAAGAATAGGGCGAAAAATGGTATAGTACAAATCTATTTAAAATATTTTTTTCACTTTATTGACAATTTTTTTTTGTGTGTCTGTTTGAGTATGTGTGTTTAAAAAGGAACTTTTTCCATCTCACACTATCATTATCAGAACACATCTTTTTCTATGATGCTGGCAGTGGGTTTATCCCACTTGTAGAACTTACTGAAAAACCAGCTACATATCTAAGTCTAATCTAATAAGAGACCTTCCAAGACATCTATAATTATAGTAATATATAGACTTATATCTGTACATACTATCCCTTAAGCTCAGTGTTTTAAAGATGCCATTCCCCCATACCTGTTTTTATAACTCATTATCTTTCCCCCCACACTCCACTCTTTTTAATAATAAATTTATACAAGAAGGGTATCCGATGATTTTGGTCTCCAAATATATGAGGATTACCCATATATTGAGAAAGTAATATCATAAACCTGTTTATATTATTCTAAACAATCAGGGTTGATCACTTTAGATATAGTCTAGTAATTAATTCACTAGACAATTATACCCTTACAATATTATAATATCCTTGCTCGTAAGCACTTTTTTATAATATTTAGCACTTATAGCACTTTATTATCTACTACCTTGCTGTTAAAGGCAAATCTCACCAATTAGCACTTTAATCTCAACCATCTCAAAGCACTTTATATAACACCATTATTCTCAACAGCACTTTATTCATTCAATAACTAACTATTATTTTTAGTTGGACTTATTTATTATCCTTTCAATTTATGGACTCCTAGAGTTCCTCATTTCAACAATCTATAGTCACATAGATATTTAATGCACTTTTAAATTTACTTGCACTTTGGTATAATATTAACTTTCTCTAGCACTACATTTGTAGTAGTTATATAAGACCTTTACCCTTAATTAGTTATAAATACATACCTCATATCTAAGGCTAACTCCAATAGCACAGTATTTTCAAGTGTTTTTAGAAATATTTATTAAAATATATTTTTTAAGTTTAGCTTCAGTCCATAACTATATATATACTAGCGACTTGCCCGTCAAAAAATGACGGCAATGTGATGTATATGTTTGTCAAGTTGTTTAGTTATTAATATAGATTTTTGACACTTGTAAGTATTGTGATATGAACGTGTATTTTTGTAAAATGTTGATGTAAGGGTTTTGTAACATGAAATTTGTATCTGAAGAATTGTTAACTTTAATATACATTGAATGCAGAGGAAAGCAAAAAGTAAAAAGCCTTGTTGAAACGTCCCTAATTTTAACATGAAGTTTAAAATATATGTAAGCAATAACCTTCAAAGTATATATTTTTAAACTTGAACTTTATTTTTTATGTAACTTTGGAAGTTGACAAAACATTTGTATAATTTTGAGCATTATAAACAGGAACACAGTGAATACATTTTGTAACTTAATTTTGTATTAAAAGTATTAACATTTGAATGTAAAAACATTTGAACTTTAAATTAATAAGTATTAACATGCAATTTGTATCAGAATAATTGTTAAGTTGAATATACATTGAATGTAGAGGAAAGCATACAGTAAAAACTCTCCTTAAAAACGTACCTAATGAAAGTAATTCCTTACTGACCACATAAACTGGCGATAAACATTATATGTAGGTAGTAATCTTAAGATAACAGACAATATTTACATTGTGACTTAGAAGGTGCTTGAGCTCTGAACATAAACTTTATAATCTGTTTGATGAAATAACTTGAAAATATTGTTTTTAAACTTGTAACATTAGAAACATTAACACAGTGACTTAACATTGTAACATGATTTTTCTTAAAAATGCTTGGCAAGTATTTTGTGAGGCGAATTATCCATAAACATTACTTCCATTAATTATGATTGAATTAAACAACAAATTGTTATGTATTTTTGAATGCTTTTAAAAAATGTTTGCATGGCTTTAGTTTGTATCCTGCAAAGTTATAGTACTTCATAGTAGACAATGTTTTTAGTAAAAATACGTCCATCTTCTAATAAATCACTTTGACTTTCATTGTTTTCAATGTAAACTTTAATAGCCTGTGGATTTTTGCACCGTGACAATGCAACGTACAATTGACCATGTGCAAATACTGGTTCTTCCAAAAAAATACCCACAGATTTGAAAGTTTGACCTTGTGATTTATTAATGGTCATGGCAAATGCCATAATAATGGGAAATTGTCTTCTTTGAAGTATAAAAGGGAGACTACTTTCACTTGGTGCTAAATCTATTCTTGGTATGAAAACTCTCTCTGCTTTATGGGTCCCAGTTAAAATTTCAGCATCTATAAAATGGTCCTTTAATTGTTGAACAATTAATCTTGTCCCATTGCATAGGCCTTTTTTGGGGGGTTCATATTTCGCAATAACATGATAATTGCACCTTTCTTTAGCTGCAAAATATGTGGTGGCATTCCAGAAGGAGTTAGAGAGTTTATGAATTCAGTTGAAAAGTTAGCCTGACTTTCATTGTCATCAGCAAGTACAGAATCAGCACTGTGATAATTTCTTTGTTGTGCATTAATTTTTTTAAAGATTTCATTATTGAGGATTAATGCATCTTTATTTTTACACGTCAGTATGACTTGGTTGGCAAGCTCGGAATATTCTTCATTATTTATGCTCCCTTCAAATATAGCCGATATAATATCTTGTTGACAAATCATCTGAGGTGGGATCTCTACAGTGTCGTCAGCTAAATGTAGTATTTTTTCTGTTCTGCTTCTGCCTTCTCCAATTTTAATAAGCCAATCATTGAAATCATTTTGTCCTTCTGATCTCATATTTTGTTGTAATTGAATGATGGGTAAAATGTTTCCATACTGTGCTTGACTTGATACAGGTTTTCGATAATGTCAGTTCGATTTCCATGTACAACAACAGGTAATGTTTGTCTAAAATCGCCACCCAACAACATTACCTTTCCACCAAATGGAAAAATATATCCATGACTTCACGAAGCAAACGGTCAATACATTGGAGGGGCATAGCATGACATCATTGTGGCCTCATCTATTATAATTAAATTACATTTCTTAAATTTCTTTGCTTGTAAGGATGTCATGCGAATATCTGACACCGAATGTTCTAAAAATAGGCACTGGCAGTTTAAATCCACTATGAACATTTCTTCCACCTTCTAATAAAAGTGCAGCAATTCCAGTAGTGGCAAACGCCATTGCTATTTGTCCTTGTGCTCGTACTGAACTCATTAATAAATTGTACAAATAGGTTTTTCCTGATCCGCCAGGTCCATCAGATAGAAATAACGCTCTGTCACCATGTCATCATCTATTGCATTTTTAATGGCATGAAATGCTTGCAATTGTAGTGTATTTAAAGTTGCAAGTCTTTCTTGTGTTCTTTCTGCTTGTAGTTGAATGTCTTAGTCTTCAAAGTTTATGTCATCTATAAGACCTGGATCAGGCAAATTAAAACTTGCACAACTTAATCCATGAGTTAAAAATACTTCTTGGGATTGCATTAACGCTTTTTAAGTGTGCAATGGGTTCATTGTATCGTCGCATAAAGTCTTCAGCCATATGACTTTTAAAAGTCTCCCACAAAGCTAATGCATTTTGGAGCATTTGAGAGTGATACAAGTAAAAAGCAAATTGGTTCTCTCATCTGTCGTGGCATTTGACATTGTGCTGCTTCTTCTAAACATCTTTCCCACTCTGTATCATCAGCGAGTAAGTTTCTATGTCTTGTCAGCTAAATGGGAAGGGATTCATATACAATGTCATTAACAGTTCTTAATTGGTTCAAAACGTTGTGCTCCTGGAACATTTAAAAGTAATATCCGTAAGCAAAAACGTTCAACATCTCTTGGACTGAGACTGTGTCAAATTCGTGGAATTATTTTATTGCCTCTGGTTTTTCTTGGTCTCCATAATCCATTCACAAAAACATAGTGATATGGAATTTCAATATATAAGTATTGTGTTGCTTGAGCATCATTGAATTTAATGCAAACCATGCAGTTAGTGTAGTGTGACGATCTTCACTTTGGGCCAATGCATTCATTTCATTTCCAGCATGGGAAATAGACTAAAATTGTCGTTGTGGCAAATTACTGCTAAATCTATATACTGCATGTGATCTATCATGCATTTCAATTTTAAAAGCCGCCACATACGCTTTCTGGTGCACTGACATAGCGAGCATCTACATGAGATGCAAGTTCATCATGTACTAACTCACTACATTCAGGTTGTCCTGCACATTTGACGACTACAGTAGCTGCATCATAAGGCCTTTTGTAAATATATTTGTAGACATATTTAATGGGATTTGATGGAAGTGCAGGGCTTCTACGTTGATGTGGGGCGTTGGTACTTCATGAGTAAATGTGGTTGTAGGGTAACTACATATCTATTGTCCACTTTTTTTCCACGAATAATGGCACTATCTCCTTCTCTTCTTTTATAAAGTGATATCCAATCACAATTTGCATGTTTTGTCTCTTAATCTTTTTGGAAAATCTTTTGAACATTTATTATTTTCCATACTGGTGATTGTGGATTCAGGTCTCCACAGGGGTCATGAATCATGCGATGAGTAACAATCTCATATAGTCTACCATATAGTTTCTGGATCTGTTAGTTCAGCAACTATGACTTGCATTCACTTTGTCCGAAGTATCTAATTTATCTTTCTCTTGAAGTATTATCAGAAGATGTGCATGTGGAAGGCCTCTTTTTGAAATTCAATGGTATATACATAAGCAAGACATTGCCAAATAACTGATTTATAGTGAAGTCACGTATTAATTAATTTAATTTGATCTTAAAAACTTTAATTTCTGGCCATTGTGGATTACATGTAAATGTCACAAATAAATCTGGTTTTCCAAATTTTGTCACAATAGCCATAGCATTATTGTATCTTTCTCTCATATTTCGAGGAGATCCTTGAAAGGAAGATGGTAAAATGATGGCTTTGACCAGCTGTCATGTCTCTGCTTGTAGCCACGTCAGCAACATAGTCCATGAGTCCACAATATTGTTCTAACAGCGTAGTTTATCTTGTTGATATTTTATAAAGTTTAAATTATTTGCCTCAACTTGCAAATATGAATCAATAATCCATTGTTGTGTTAGTTTTCCACCACATAAAATTGGATTAAATTCATCTTGAATGGCAATTTGAGCTACTTTAAATTCAAGCATAGAAACATTATTTCGGATTCTGGCTTTAGCATTTGGGTAACTGGGAAGGGTTAATTTTGGTTGCCAACCTGCTTCTCCATGTGGGAAAAAGATGGGATATGTCATTGGATCTAAATTTGGACTTAAGATATTAATATTAATAAATGGTTGCTCCTCCTTTCTGGGATATACTCTAATGTCTCTTTGAAATGGTGGTTCTCCTTCATCATTCTGAAAGACCATTGCAACCTCATTTGATGTTGGCAAGTTATAACAACGTTTATCAGTATGTCTGTCTCTTTTAAGCACCATATTAACCTTTGGCATGAGTAATTGATGTCTTTGTGCATGAAGTAGTTAGTCATTTTCTACTTCTGCCAATTTTTTGTAAGCTTTACTGTAGGGATTGTTGTCCATAATGTTATTTACCTCTATGAAAACACTGGGTAAGCATTTTCTATTTTCTTCCATATGCATACGTTGGTCAACAGCTTCCATTGTATCTAGGACATATAGTTGAGCGAATTTTCTTTGCTCTCCTTGCTCTGGATGTAAATGTGAAGTCCGATGATAAATTTGTTCTTGAACTTTAAAACAGTAAGGACCATGTCCTGGTACATTAGCAGCTAATGTTGCCCCCATAGATGCAAATGATATGGCACTATTGTAGGATCTTATGTTTGTCTTAAAATTTTTGTAGTTTGGAAAAGTAGGTTCAGTCATAATATTTTGTAAATAACTGGGAAATTGTTTCCTTTCTGGAAGTTTGAACTTGCCTTTTTGACAACAACTAATAAATTGTCCATCTCTGGGTCTCTCCTGTTTAAAATAATAAGCCTCACAAAATTGACATTGAGTACTCATGTCCCCACAACTATGAACCTCTACTGCAAAGACTTGAGTAAAGGACAATTTGCAAAGCATATAGGATTTTGACTTTCATATTCATCAGTTGTAAAGGTCATGAAATGTTTGAACAACAGAGGTTTTAAGATGTTTAGTTTTTTTCGTGGCTTTTCTGGGTAGTATGTTTGTCCTTGTTTTTGTTGAAATGTCCTGTAAGGTTTCAGTTATGAGCCTTGTAAATGCTTGTTTTTGCCAGTTGCTTTTTTATTGGTCTGTTCCTTGAATTGTATTTTGTAAAATGTCATCTGATGTTTGAAGGAACAGGTTGTAAATGCTTTATATTTGCTTTTATTTTATTTTTGTCGTATCTTTCATTTTGCAGCTTGATAGTCTTTTATTTGGCAAGTCTTTTGCGTTCTTTTTCTCGGTCAAATTTCTTTCTCCTCAGGGTGCTGCGTGGCGGCCCATCTCTCTTGTTCCTTTCTCTAGTTTTGAACGTCTTTTCGTTCTCTTCTTTGGGTCTCGTTATCAGCCATTTTAATCTGTAAAGAGGAAAAAAAAGAAATGTAATTGTGTAATATTTAAATTTGTAATTACTGTTAAAGAGTTATTGTGCACAATTGGGGAAAAAAAGGTAAATCATTAATGTATCAGTTATATTTAGTTAAAAGTTATAATTCCTGGCCTCATTGAATTAAAATTTGGCCAAGTGGAATACTGCTGTAAATAAGCATTATACATATTTTATTTTAACTAATTTTTTTAGTTCTTGGAAAACCTTGTTTGTGGATAGAATGTTTACCACTGAAAAAACTTTTTGCTAAAAAAAACATTGATGTGGTTATTGAGCTATGTATGTGCATAGTGGCAATTGAAAATAGAATAAGGGACATAGCTTTTTTTTTTTCTGTTGACACGGATGGCAGATGTACAGACATGTTTTCTTTAGAGTTTTCTCCTTTTATACTTATTATACTGTACCATTGGTTGAAGTGTGATTTAAATCCGAATGTTTGTTGGTCCTCGGTTGAAAATCTTGTCCAATGGTTGGTCCTGCTGTTGGGAAGTCCTCGTCCGATAGTGTAGTCCTCTGTGTGAAATCCTGGTCCAATAATGTGTACCTCTGGCAATAGCACTCGTCTCGATGTTGTGTGTCCTCTGGCGATAGCCCTCGGTCCGAGTTGTGGTCCTCTGTGGGCGAAAAGGCCTTCGACCGATGTTGTTGTCCTTTGGTGAGAAGTCCTCGTGCCGATGGTCTGGTCCAGTGGTTGAAAGTCCTGGTCCGCGTGGGTCTGGTCCTGTGGTGTGAAAGTCCGTCGTCGTTGGTCTTGGTCTGTGCTGAAAGTCCTGCGTTCCCGATGGGTCTTTCACGCAGTATCTGTTGTAACATAAAATTGAAAATGTTGTTGAGTGAAATGTCTTTTAAATAACTAAAAAATTTATTAGATTTGGGTGTATTGTATAACTGTTATGGTTATTTTTTTCTATGTTTTTTTTTTACTTTATCTACAATACCACAGAACTTTTGTTATTCTTATTTAAGCTTCTTAGTAAGGCTTGTAGGTTGTGATATATTAAAGAAGAATATTAATTTATTTTGCTATGTGTTTTGTGTGTTTTTTGTTGTACAATCCTGTTTTGTGCACAACCACTTGAGGTGGGTAGGTAGTTGATTTAATGCTTCATGTAATGGGTTATAGGTTGTTAAAGATTAAAGAAGAATCATAATTTAGTTTTCTATGTGTTTGTGTGGAGTTTTTCCTTCATCCCTGTTTGGTGCGCCCCACCTTTTGGTATGCTTATTTATGGCTTCTTTGTAAGGCCTTATAGGTTTTTAAACATTAGTAAGATATGAATTTAGTTTGCTATGTGTTTGTGGTAGTTTTTGTATCAATCGCTATTTGTGCGCACCAATGTAGTTTGCTATGTGTTTGTGTTAGTTAGGTTTACAATCCTGTTTTTTGCGCACCACTTGTGCTAAAGTTATGTAGTCCTTCATTGTACTGGTTATAGGTTGTTAAACATTAAAGAAGAATGTTAATGTAGTTTCCTATGTGTTTGTGTTTAGTTTGTTACAATCCTTTTTTGTGCACCACTTGTGCTAAACGTTATTTTAGTTCTTCATTGTACTGGTTATAGGTTGTTAAACATTAAAGAAGAATGTTAATGTAGTTTCCTATGTGTTTGTGTGTTTTTTTGTACAATCCTATAAGGTGGGCACCAATCAAAAGCAAGGTTTTCACTAACGAAAAACTTCTTTCAAAAATATATGTTATGTGATTATTTTGATCCCTATTGAATTAGCAAAATCGCAATTGAATATGGGCCTAAATGTGCTTATTTAGAGCCAGATTCAATTGGGCAAAATAGCAATTGAATGAGAGGCTTTTGTTGCTGCATTTGTTATATTGTCGGGGCATCATTCAATTGCGTTTTGGGCCATGTAATGGAGCTCAATATGACCAGAGAGCATATTTATTTACAGAATTTTTTAGTTAGTGAAGTTGTATCCAAAAGCAAAGTGTTCACTAACTAAAAAGTTCCTTAAAAAAATATCCTCTGTGCTTATATAGAGCCCTATTGAAATGGGCAAATCACATTTAAATGAGGCCCTCGGCCATTAAAGATATATAGGTCCTCATTCCATTTGAATTTTGCCAATTGAATAGGGCTCTATATAAGCACATAACATATTTTTGAACGAAGTTTTTAGTTATTGAAGACCTTGATTTGTGTATCAGAAGTTCATTACTACAAATTTCTGTATAAAAATATGTTATGTGCTTATATAGAGCACCTATTCAATTGACAAACTCACAATTGAGAATGAGGCCTCATGTTATTTTCTTTTTTATAACTTAGTACTTTACCTTGATTGAAGTGTCGAATGACAGAGGGGTCCCCTCCTGCCATCTTAATCCGCAGGTCTTCTTGTAGTGTCTGTTTGAAAAAAGAAAGTGAAATAGTTATTTGTATATTTCTTATTTTTCATGTAGCAAAGCATGGCCATTAGAGCATGTAATAGTCTTGTGCTATCTTACCTGTTCTTCTTTGTTGGTGTTCTTTTAAAGGATTGAGCTGCACAGTGCACGGTGCAATTGTTGAGTCATGACGCTGTTGATGCAGAGTCTGTTTGTAATATTAAAAGAAGTAAAAGATTGAGCTTTATGTGATCTATTGAATTGCAGTAAATTTAATGTCATTTAAATATACTTCTGTAATTATTTTCAATTGACCTTAAGTTTTTTGGTGTTGGCTACACACATATGTCACATACATGAAGCACATTTCCATCATTTAATGTAATTATTTTGTGTGCGTGTGACTAGTCACTATATCATGAATCATATTTTAATTGTTAAATGAGAACCTTATTTTTTGTTTTTTTTCCAACAACATAAATGTGTGTGTGTGAGATGTAACTATAGATGAACATATATGTGCGTGTCACATATCAGTATACATGACATATAATGTCATTTAAATGTAGTTGTTTAATTATTTGTTTTAAGATCCTTTTGTTTGCAGTGGCAGCAATACACATAAATGTGCGTGGTCACATGTCACTATAGCATGAGTACACATATATGTCCGTGTCACATGTCAAAGTGCAGGGGCAATACACATAAATGTGCGTGTCACATATCACTATACATGATACACATATATTGTTCGTGTCACATGTCACTCTACAGTCACTATACATGATACACATATATGTCCATGTCACATGTCACTCTACATAAACCTCTTTTTGATATTGAATTATTTAATTATTGTATTTTTGTTAAATGAACCTTATTTTTTTTGACCTGTCTTGATAATATAAATGTAATATATTATAGCTTACCTCTCAGTTGTAATTTGCACAGTGTAAAGTAGTAAATTATAAAAGAATTATCTTCTCAAGTAAAAGCAGCAGGTATCTATGAAGTAACTCCGTTCATCACCTGAGGATAAATGTATTTTTTTGTGTAAAATAGGCAGTATTTATAAACTTGTAGAAAATTCTGGAAAGTTAGACCGTTAGAACGCAATACGCATGCGCTATTTGCGTTCCAGCTTACAATTTGCGTTCCATCCGCCATTTTGTGCGTAGTAGTGTTCAAAATGGTGTTTAATCTGATTGTGATACGTTCCGCAAGTATGTGTTTCATATTGCGAGTAAGTGTAGTATAGTTACGTCTTAAGCCTCGTTTCGTTTTGTTCGTCGGCCATTTTTTCTCTCGCATAGCGATTGTTTTAGTGTCTAAAGTGTTTTATTTTTATTTAAATGAAGGTGTAACTTGTTTTTTTGAGGTGCTGGAAGGTTGCTCTTGCTGTAGGTAAGCTTTTTATGTGTGTGTTGTGTGTATTTATTGTGTTTTAAATGTTTGTATGTCGGCGTGTTGCGTCCGATGTTTGCGAGGTCGTAATGGGGGTAACGTGTCTCGTATGGTGTTTGTGTGTGTAGCCTCGTTTTAGTTTTGTTAGTCGGCCATTTTTTGTGTCGCTTATCAAATTGTTTACTGTCTAAACTCTTTTATTTCGAATCAAATGAAGGTGTAAGTTGCATTTTTTAAGTCGTGGGTGCTCCCTCTTGGTATAGGTAAGGTTTTTATGTATGTGCTGTGTGTATGTATTGTGTTTGAAATTTTGTAATGTTCGCGAGTTGCGTCCGAGTGTTGAGAGGCCGTAATGTGTGTGAACGTGTGTCGTATGTTGTTTGCGAGTGTCGTAATGTGTGTGTCGTATTGTTTGGGTTGCGACGTGAACTTGCGAAGGTCGCAGTTGCTGGCATGGAGCGCCGCAACTGCGGCCCTCGCTTTGCGAGGTCCTCAGGTGCTGGCATGGAGCGCCTTTGGTGCTCCATGCCAGCAGCTGAGACCCTCGCCCAGTGCCCTCGCTTTGCGAGGGCCTTGGCTCGCTTCGCGAGCCCGCAGCGTTAGCAACAACTCGTTCGCTCACAACTATATATGTGATATATATGGTGTGTGTATGTATATATAAATAATAAATATATATATATATATATATGTATAAATATATATATGTATGTATAATGTATATGTATATATATATATATTATATATATAATATATATTATATATATATATATATATATATATACATATATCATACACACACACAGATAATATATATATATATATATATATATACACACATACAGGGCAGCAGAGGGCCACAAGAGGCTGCAAAGGTCCACCGGGGGCATAGTTGTGCCAAGGATACCACAGGGGGCAGTAGAGGGCCACGGTGTGACTGAGAGGGGCTGGTATAGCACCCAAGGGTCCACAGGGAGCAAAGGGGGACCACAGGGCCGCAGAGGACTGAATCGGCAACAAAGGGCCCCCAGGGGCCGGGCAGAAAGATATCGGGCCACATGGGGCACAGGAGACAAGGGGGGCCACAGGGGATGACAGAGGGATTGGCTGCCACATGGGGTCACAGGAGTTAAGAGGGGGCCACAGGGAGACAAGGTGGCACCACAGGGGGTCTGAAAGTGCCATAGGGGGCCGGCAGAGGGCCTATGGAGGTCCACAGGAGGGCCACGAGAGAGCCGCGGGAGCCCGAGGTAGGCCCGAGTGAATGCTGTGGGAGGGCGCGGGAGAGCCGCAAAGGCCCTTGGCAGCTCTAGGCTCCACAAAGTAACCGGCTGCACCAGCAGCAGCTCCGCCTCTGAGTATATGTATATATTTGTGCTTCACAAAGGGCAGGAGCTAAGGTTAGGGGAGCAGCTATGGAAAGGGGTCTTGGGGGAGCAACTATGGGGAAAGGGTTTTGGTGAGGAATGCTGT
Source organism: Discoglossus pictus (assembly GCA_027410445.1). NCBI lineage: Eukaryota > Metazoa > Chordata > Amphibia > Anura > Alytidae > Discoglossus > Discoglossus pictus. The sequence continues at coordinate 106,674,876 of CM050164.1, forward strand.
TATGGAAAGGGGGTCATAGGAAGTGGGATTTTATGGGAAAGTGTCTAGGGAGGGTCCTCTAAGTGAGTTGCTTTTTACGTGTTATTAATAAAATATCATAATTTAGTTACTACTCATCTTATTTCTCATTATACATGCTCTCCTGTTTAGCTAAATTTCATTGCCTGATATGTATATTATAGATACTAATGTATATGTTCGGGTAAATTTGCATCATATTAACACAGTCATGAACAAATCAGATACAGGTCTGGCTGAATATGAAGCCATAATCTGGGTGGGGAAGATATAATCTTCTGCAGGAGGGATGTGACTGTGTTTGCTCATATAATACCAACCAATCAATGTGTCAGTGGGGCTCAGAGTTAAATAATTATGGAAGTGAAGAAATGTTTAATTGGGATAGGCCTATATCTTAGAGCAATTCATGCAAGAACATAAATCTTTAGTATAATGGAGAAAGAAAGATACACATTTTAATTTAGAGCGATAAAAGCGTACACAGGCCATGGTGACTTATGCATTTTAAGGTACTCACTGAAAAATATCCTCTTTGAAGAAACAAGTTAGAAAATAGGCAAAATGTTTTTGAAATGGGAAAAATAATATAGCCTCTGTTTTTTGACATGAAATTATGGTGCCCAGAAATCTTAAAGATTTTGGTTTCTGCTGATCAAACTTCTTGAGGATGAAAAAGATGTGGCATCAACAAAAGGGACACTCCTCAAGAAAAATAATTACAAATAAAAATTAAAAAATGTGAAGGATGAGTTATTAATTTTGCTGCTAAAAGTATGTTTATATATTCAAAGAAACATAGAAGAAATTACTACATTGGTAGTTTAAGGGAACTACTATTTACTAGTCTCAGATTAAAAGTGTTTTTTCATATGTTAGTGTCGAATTGCACTGAATGATTATTTGGCATTTGGCCTCCTCATCTCTCACTCAATATCTGTATTCAATGTTTGTGTGTCTTCATTGAAAGGATTTCCACCAAAGAATTCTACTGTATTCTCGAGAAAAAAATAATTAAAGTGGTCGGGCGCAATTTTTTTTGCCTCTTCCAGGACCCCCCTCGACATCAACTGACATAGTATAATTATATATATATATAATATATATATATATACAGTATATATATATATATATATATATTTAATATATATATATATATACTATAAAGCGTGAGGTAGCCGTCCAGTAATCCAGTTTGAATAATCAGAGTATTGCAGTGAATAGTGATACCTTTATTTATGGGACAAAGCGACGAGGCTTTCGAGAGATAATGCCTCTCTTTATCAAGTCAAAAAGCGATACTGATACAAGTGTGAACTAAAAACAGTAAACAGAAAGAGATGGAAAAAAAAATTGGAAAAACAAGAAAGACAAAATTCACAGTTAGAAACAGTGAGAAAACAGACCAGCATTGTGAATAATGTCCTGATCGGTCAGTAAGTTCTATAGATCAGGTTGTAGATAAGAAACACAGCAGAGTAAAATAAAGAGCCATATATTTCAACCATAGCATTGTAGCTTACAAAAACAGTAATAGAAGGGGGGGATAAGTGGAGAATGTGTTAGCTATAAGACATTAGCTAACACATTCCACGTACCTCCCCTTCTATTGCTGCTTTGTAAGCTACATGCTATGCTGGTGGAGATGAGCGCCGCAGGGACTTAGATAAAAAGAGTGTCTAAGGCGCTGACCGATTTTGGCGACGCCCACAAAAATTATGCCCTATGTCTATTGGGAACTTAGCGACGGACCGAGAAATTACGGGCCCGCAAAAATATGAATTTAATGGCCAAGCCGCCAAACTGCAAAAACACATAAATATGCCTCAAATTTACTCACACACAGCTCATGGGGATTGCCAGGGAGTCTGAGTGAGGTTACATGTTATTGAAGGCATATTTTGGCTTTTTTTACGATTGAAGAATCGCTGAAGCGAGAAAAAAATGGCGGCCGAAGTACGGAAAAGGCAGCCGAAGGACGGAAATACCAGCCCTAAGCACTAAGAGTTAACGCAAAGCGCTAACACTTAATACAGGGCAGTAACATTTAACTCAAGCCAGTGACACTTAATCGAAGCCAGTGACACTTAACCCAAAGTAGTAACACAAGAAGAGAGGCTCGCAATGAGCACCGAGTGTGCTCAAGTGCAAGGCCTATAAAGTACACAGGGGGAGAGGCTTGTAATGAGCGCCAAAGGGTCATAACCTCACATTCAGTGAAAACAGCATTACCATGGCTTCACATTTTATTGCCGTAATTTTTTGACGGGCAAGTCAATAGTCTAATTAGAATTGCACAAATGTAGTGGTACTGAGAGACTGACTTGAATTTGTTCAAAAGAGGGTGATGAAGAGGTTTATCTCTTAGTGTGGTGGTAATTATCCGAATGTTTCAATCAGACAGGTAAGGTCATAAATAGGAAAATTTGAACAGTGTGGCGCTAGTTTGGTTGAACGTAGTGTGAGTAAACAGGAATCTTGATTAAATCTGATAAAATTCTTAGTGAGGAAAATAGGTTGTGATGGTGATGTGGTGAATTCTGAAAAACCCAAGGAACCCATATAAAGTCAAGTTGCTGCTGCTTTTAATTGTAAGTGAGATTTTGGGCCAAAAAGATCAGAGGCATAAAAGGCAAGATTTGATAGAAAGATATCACCAGTGATGGGAGTCTGAACGACATGTGCCTGATTAGAAAAGACCTTTAAGAAACTGTGGAAAAGGTGTAAATCAAACAAAATAAATTAAACTCTTTAACCTCTACTATGTCTCTCCTCAATTTGATGACAAAGAATGTGATGGCATAAAATGAGAGGAGGCTAACTGGTCTCACCAAATTCCACCTGTGCTTGTTAAAACAAGTAACTGAGGTTGTCATGTAGGACTCCGAATTCTGACAACTCGATCTTTCAGCTCAATGACAGAAGTAGCCACATCATCTATCATTTTTTGTAGCAGTCGGAACTGATTGGGTACCAAGCTAGCCTGCCCTGCGGTAGGCCTTTGAGCATTGTGCAATAATCCAAACAGTTCCATATTCTTGCTGTTGCTGGAAAAGGAAATACTGCGAGTATAGAATTCCTATCAGGCGAGGGATGGTCCAAGCCTTGGTGATACTGGCTAACAGGGTTGGACTGAGCACTTGTAGGAGAGGAAGTTGCTGCAGATGAAGTGTTCCAGGTATGAATCTGATATAAATCCTACAGGTTGAGAGTTATGAGTAAGTAATTAACTGACAATGTAAGTCGGTGAAGGATGGCCCACGATAGGCAGAAAGACTAAGGATCGTGAGTTTGAGAATACGATTATAGATAGGAGCGACTGAATTAGCGTTGTGATGCCCACGATAGGCCCGGATACATATCATATACTAGAATATGATTACTAGTGTTTGCGATGAAAAGTAATGGCTTAATGCCACACATGTAATTGTACCTAATAGATTGGTGATGATGCAGAGAAGGTAAATCAAAATTACTAACATTTAACATACAAGAAGCCCTCAATGGACTGAGAGTAATAGTGTCAGAGGAAGGTAAATAACATGAGGCTGAAATGTTTATGCCATGAAGCCTTCAATGGGTTTAAATGGTAAAAGAACGTGACGTGCAATAGGTAGGCAAGATAAAACGTGAATCAATATGACAATCAGGACTGAATAAATGACTAGATGAACTGAGAATTTTTTAAAAAGGGGAATGACATTTAGGGAGGAATCAGGCCCTCGATGGGTATATAATGATTGATTGTGACTGAAAATTAGATAATTGGTTTTGAGTGTTTCTATGATGCCCTTGATTGGGCTTGAGGATAACAGTTAGTATAGGTTAGGAAAACTCTTGATGGGCTAGGTGTTGTGCAAAGCTTGTGAGAGCGCCATGCAATATTTATTAGGAAGGTGAAGCCGTCAATGGTTGAAAGTAAGTGATTTCAATCGTGAAGGTTCATACTGATTCAACTGAATTGAATCAAGTGATTTCCTGTGTCAAATCTTGAGAATAAAGGATAACTTTTACATGATAACAAACAATATGCACTGTGACATTAACATAGAACGTAATTAGTAACAGAGATAGAGAAATCATCTAGAAATTACCAATCTTAACCTGAAGTACTTACCTTAAAGTCTTGCCCTGTGAATTTCTATAAAGAGATTCAATACTAAGCCAAGGAAATACAATATTAAGTGATTCTTAAAGAGTGCCATGAAAATTACTATGTAAAGCCTTGAAATACAGCATTTAAAAACGTATGAAGTAGCATCAATTTTAATCATGATGAAAACACAACTCAAACTGGTCTACCCAGGCGGTTACAACTGGACGTGAAGGAGTAGGGAATTTACACTACTGTGGCAGATGAACTGGTAGGATTGCAAAAGAGAGGTGTATAACTGGACAAAGACTGAATTAAGGAAAAAAGCTCACAGCCTCTCAAGTGCGTGCAGAATAAATCATGATCTAGTAGAGACCAGTTCACTCTTTAGTGGAATTGCTGCCAAGCGGCTGCTGCCTTAGCAGCAAATGATCTATGATCATTATTAAATTGAGATTCGGTAAATTTAAAAGGGCTCTATTTAAGCACACAGCATATTTTTTTACAGAAGTTTTTAGTTAGTGAACTTCTATCCAAAAGCAAGGTCTTCACTAACTAAAAACTTCTGTAAAAAAAAATGCTGTGTGCTTAAATAGAGCCCTTTTAAATTTACCGAATCACAATTTAATAAGGCTGCATGTCTGTAAACCAAATCCACAACCGAATGCCAGTGGTCATCCAGTTCTTAACAATTTTTGTGAAAACGGAACATATAAATCCCGGTAAATGCTAAAACTAACACAAATGATGTAACTGTAATTTTACGTTGCAACCTCGAGTCCTTAAACCTAATCGTAACAGAAATATCCCCTAGAGTAAGTGTGCAGGGCTCCGATGAATCAAAAGAAGGCATAGAATAGAACAAATTACTGTATATACTTGAGTATAAGCCGACCCGAGTATAAGCCGAGGCACCCATTTTACCACAAAATACAGGGTAAAATGAGTGACTCGAGTATAAGCTGAGGGTGGGAAATGTGCTGCCCCCTGTGTCCCTCTTGTGCCCTCTGTGTCCCCCTCTCTCCGGTCTCTTCTCCCATCTTCCTTCCCTGTGTCTCTTCTCCCCTCTCCCTTCCCTGTGTCTCTTCCAACCTCTCCCTTCCCTGTGTCTCTTCCCCCCTCCCTTATCACCCTCCTCAACCCCACTCCTCAACCTCCCTCCTCATCCTTAACCTCCATTCTCATCCTCAACCTCCCTTCTCATCCTCAACCTCCCTCCTCAACCTCCCTCCTCATCCTCAACCCCCTCCTCAACCTCCCTACTCAACCTCCCTCCTCATCCTCCCTCCTCAACTCCTCCATCCTCAACCCCCCTCCTCCACCCCCCCTCCTCAACCCCCTGATGTCACATGCGCGCCGGGTCAAGGAGCGGAGGCCGGAGCACAAGCAGGTAAGAGAGGGGGGAGGTATTTAGGGGGGTTTAGGTGGAGGAGGGGGGTTGAGGGGGGTTTAGGTTGAGAAGGGAGGAGGGAAAGAGACACGGGGGGTTAGAGAGACACACGGGGGGTAAGAGAGACACACGGGGGGTTAGAGACACAGGGGGGTTAGAGAGACACAGGGGGGTTAGAGAGACACAGGGGGGTTAGAGAGACACGGGGGGGTTAGAGAGACACGGGGGGGGGGGTTAGAGAGACAAGGGGAAAAGTGACTCGAGTATAAGCCGACGGGGCCTTTTTTTGCCTGAAAAAAGGGCTGAAAAACTCGGCTTATACTGGAGTATATACGGTAATCTCTTTTCCCTCTACTATGTTACTGCTCAATTTGGTGATAAATCATGTGATGGCATAATAATCAGAGGAGTCTGACTGGTCTCTCAAATTCAACCATTGGCTAGTAGGCAAGTAACTAAGATAGTGAAGTAGGACTCAATTCTGACAACTTGATCTTTCAGCTAATTTACAGTGGCCACTTTGGCTATCATTCTTCATAGCTGCTGGAACATAGGGTAGGCCTTCAAGCATCTTACTCATCTGAGCAGTTCCATTTCCTTGCTGTTGCTGAAAAGGGAAATGCTCACCTCTAAATAAACATTCCTGTATTTGAGAAACATTTAGTGAAACACAATTTCACAAGTGTGGTTTATTTAGTATACATATGAAGTGGTTGAACAAAATTAATACATTTAGTTAAATTACAGAAAATGTAACTGGTCAACGAAGGCCCATGATAGGCAGAAGAATAAGGATTGTGTGTAATAAGATGATTATGATCAAATTAGCATTGTGAAGCCTTTGATAGGCCTTAGTAAATCATGTACTTGAGAATAATAACAAGTGTTCATAAAGAGAGGCGTTGGCTTAAAGCCGTACATGCAATAAAACCTAATGGTTGGTGATGATAACGAGAAGCCAAAAATAAAGAAACATTTTTAACTTACTAGTAACACTCGATGGGCTGTGCGTTAGGGATTATTTGTGATAAGGTGAGATAGAAACTGAATTTGACATGAAACTGAATTTTTTTAATGGCTGGTATTATAGATTGTAGTTGAGTAATGAGGTAAATATAGTTTAATGAGTCTTGTGATGCCTATGATTGGCTGAGGATGTGGCAGTTTGTAACAAAACCCTTCGATGGGCTATTAATAATTAAGTTGCAGTAAGAAGCAAAAAATATATAAAAGTTGTGAATTTAGCCCTCGATGGCAAAGAATGGTGAAGATACTTGACTTGCTAAGATATTTGTGCCAAGCTAGTTGTGAAAGTATCCTGCAAATAGGTGTGAGGAGGGTAAAGCCCTTGATGGGCTGAAGGGAAGATTTCATTGTGAAGTTTCATACTGATTCAATTGGATAAATCAAGTGGTTTCCTGTGCAAAGGTTTTTGGATAAAGAATTTCTTTTTTGAATCAAGTGATTTCCTGTGCCAAAGGTTTTTGGATAAAGTTTTTTTTTTTTTTTTTTTTTTTTTATTTATTATTTTTTATACAATGTGCACAGTGACATAATGAGAACATAAGTAGTAACAGAGAAAGTAATCTATAATTTAACGATGTAACCTGAAATGCTGACCATGAACTTTGCACCGTGGATTCATATAATCATAGAGTAAATTAAAAAGAACAGACCTTAATGATAACCCCATAATAATTAACATGTAACGATCTCTGAAAATACAGCATATAGAATATATGAAGCAGTAAATAGATGCTAAAGTGAACTCTAGCAGGCATGGAATTTAAATTGACAAATGAATATAAAAGGGCTTCTAAATGTAGGATGCAACGGCTTAAATCTCTAAAGCATAAACACATAAGCTAAATTGAGCTAAAATGAAGGTGCATATTAAATGCATAAGTGAAAATAAGTAAACCAGTCAGCAGAATGAATGAACAATAAAAATTATATTCGATTCGAGATGATTGTTCTTAATAACATACAATGGGACATAAAAATGTGAAATGAAATAAAGACACCGGATAATGTTATTTGTATTGAAAATTTCTTACTGAGTGCTGGTTTTTAGTCTTAACAGTAACACCTATATGAAAAGGTAAACCAATCGTTAGTGCCTCGGCCTAACTATATCAGTGTGATATCCCAGCCTTCAGTACAGCTTAACTGCTGTACTCTAGTGATTCCAACTCCCCAAAATAATGTACCATAACGGACACTGCCTGCCACACAGGAGAAAAAAAGCAAAGCCGCAGCAGGTACATAGGAGAATAAGCATTACAGTATAATGAAGAGATCTAGCAGATAAGTTATGGAGTAAAACTGCAGTGAAATGTAACAGTAATGACATATAATGATATCTGGAACGGCTGAATATCTTGTGTGAAAGTGAGATCTCGTAAAAACAATGAAATAAATGACTTTAGAACGTGATTGATATAAATGAATGATAAACATGATAATTGAAAACGAACAGAGTGAGAGTGTGATATTTAAACAGCAAATAATAATGTTTTCTGCAAATAAGGAATGGTGACTAAGCGAATACATGAAGTTTGTGAAAATGACATGCTGTAGCTTTAATGAATTAAACCTATGATAGATATACATGAAACTTGACTAACTTAACTGTAGTAACAAGGTGGTAATCCAGAAAACTCTGCTTGATCAGGAATCAATCAGGAGCAGCTACTTGTCTGTGCAGGTAACACAAACACAGCATGTCAAGGGGGCAGCGCTGGAAGCATGTGTACCTAATTGAGTAGGCGGGTGTATATAGGGTAGCTATAGGTAATGAACCGATATATATATATATATATATATATATATATAATCTCAAATAAATAGTACGTCTGTGTTCACATTTGAATGTCTAAAACAAGTTAAAAAACCTGCTTCCAGCTCAGAATTCTGAGAAAAACTGTTATTACACTGCATTCTGGGAAGCCGAGCTTGGAGATGTAAATGTGCCCACAAACACAGATGTACTATTTATTTGCTATACTACTGTACGGTGGAGGGCTTCTTTTTTTTATTTCTTTTTATTAGTTTTCATATAACAAATAAAACAATAAATATATACATAAACAGTCTTCACATACACAATATACATTCCAGTCAATCAAATTCAAAGGCAGGGAAATCATGACCATAATCCCACCAGCATAGAATAGGAAGTCGGATAAACAGGAATAACATCAAATCTCGCAGGAGCAGAAGGCCAACAACGGAGAGAAGATTTTTCCTTTCTTTTAAACCCTAACTATTCCTTCTTTCCTCTTTATAAAAGAATCCCATATTTGCCATTGCTTATCCAGCCCCCTTTTTTTTGAGCTTGCTTGACCAAATGACCTTAAGTCAAACTCTCTATTTTTAGTAACCACCCTGGCTATTTCTGACATAGACGGAAGTGTATTTTCTTTCCAATATTTACACATTAGCCCTTTAACTACTAACAGGATATGAGATAGTAAAAAATATTCTTTTGGAAATGTCTCCTTGAGATTAATGTGGAGTAGTAGCACATCTGGATTAAAGGGGATTTCAGTTTCTATTAACATCTCCAGCCATAAACAGCATTTCCTCCAAAAGGCCTTCACTTTGGTACATTCCCACCAAACATGTTTAACATCAGCTTTAAAACCACACTCTTTCCAACAAAATACTATATCCTTATGGGAAAATGTATTAATTGAGTCCGGTGTACGGTACCACATGTTGACCATTTTGAAGTATGTTTCGTAATTAGCAGAGGATCTAGCCAATATTTTTACCATTTTAATAGTTTTAACCCACTCTTCCATACTAATAGATAATGATACATTTTCCTCCCATTTCAACATCCCTGGGGTTTTACTATTCTGAGTATTTAGGGAGATAATCTCCTGACATTTAGAAATTCTATGACGGGTATTTGTATTATACAGTAGGAGTTCAAAGGGTGTTAACCTATCCATATTTTCATTTTTAAAACCTCTCCGTTTTAAAGCACTCTGAATATTCATATAATGTAGCCACAAGTTTTTATCAAGTTTAAATTTGACATGTAGTCTTGACCAGCTAAGTAGTGTGCCTTCCTCATAAAAATCTATTATACGGTAAATGCCATTCTCTATCCATTTTTCCAGGGATATTGTCTTAAGCCCTGCCTTAAGTATTTCTACTGATTCGGCCAATGATGGATATACTGATAATTTCATCTTAGATCTAATTTTCATCCAAAATTTAAGCAGAGATTTAATATGCTTTGGCACTAAGTTGTTCTTTACCAAATCCATACTTGAAATCCAAATTATGGCATTAATAGGGGTGGAATTATGCATGGGGAGGCAAGTCCTCCAAACTCTATTCTTCTTCTAGTAATTGTACCAACTATCCTCGTTTTTTTTACCATGAAGGATATATGACGGCTGGAGGGCAGGTTCTATCGCTCTTTTGGCCTACCATATTATATATTATTGTTGTGAACCTACCTACTCATTAATTTCCACAACACAGGCTGAGATCCTGCTCCATGCTGATGATAGTCAGTAAGTTTGGAACAGCTGTACATGGATTGGATACTTGCTTGTGCTTTATTCCAACCTTGGGCTTTGCATTAAAGCCGTCGTATACAGCAGGCATAAGCTAAAAGGAAGCCATGTTTGATAATGGCTGGATTGAAGAGCGAGGCATTTGTGGGCACATTTGGACATCCCAGCTCAGTTTCCCAGAATGCAGTGTAATAACTGTTTTTCTCTGAACTCTGAGCTGGAAGCAGGATTTTAACTTGCTTTAGACGTTCAAATGTGAACACAAATGTAATATTTATTTGCTGTACTACTGTACGGTGGAGGGCTTCTATCGCTCTTTTGCCTACCATATTATATATATATATATATATATATATATATATAAAACACTACATTTTGTTCATATTTGAATGTCTAAAATAAGTTAAAAAATATGTTTCATGCCCAGAATTCAGAGAAATACATTTATTACACTGCACCCTGGGAAGCTGAGCAGGGACATGCAAATGTGCCCACAAATGCCTCACTCTTGCAATCCATAACCATATCAAACATGGCTTCCCTTAATCATCGGCTGTATCAAACAGTTTTGAGCAAAGCTAGGGTTAACAGGTAACATAAAATATCACTTTATTTTAACTGTACTGAGAGGACTTGAGGGCCCAATGGGGTGGTGGCGATGTAGAGGAGGAGAAGGAGGAGAGAGGTTATTGCTTGGAACTTTGGTTCTTATGGGCACAGGCTACAATTTGGTTCTTGTAAGCACAGGCTGCGTATTGGCTCTTACAGGCACAGGCTGCACATTGACTCATACAGACACAGGATGGACATTGTCTATTACAGGCACTGACTGCAGATTAGCACTTACAGGCACAGGCTGCAGATTGGCACTTACAGACAGACAGGTTGCACCTGGGCTCTTACAGACACTGGATACACTTGGATTCTTACAGACACAGGTTGTACATTGGCTCTAACAGGCACAGGCAAATCATCACCAACATGCATAGACACGATTCACTTGGGCTCTTACATACACAGGCTGCAGATTGGCACTTTCAGGCACAGACAGGCTTCACTTGGACTCTTACAGACACAGAATGCACTTTGGTACTTATAGGCACAGGGTGCACATTGTCTCTTACAGACACTGGATGCACATTGGCTCTTACAAACACAGGATGCACATTGACACTTACAGACACAGGATGCATAATGGCACTTACAGGCACAGGATGCAGATTGGCACTTACAGACACAGGATGCACATTGGCTCTTACAGGCACAGAATGCAAATTGGCACTTAAAGACACAGGATGCAGATTGGCTCTTACAGACACAGGTTGCACATTGGTTCCCGTTCCGGACGCAGCTTGAGGAAGGCAGAAAAGAGAAAATATCCCATATGGTATTATACTTAAAGTACCCTTGTTGAATTGGAGAAACTTCAAATCATTAACAGCTATACAAGTCAGGAACATAAAATGTTAAAGAAAGTCATATTTAGCTGACTATACTTGTATTCCATTTAGACTGATAGTCTGTCTGTAGCTTGTGAGTGGAGAGTTATTTTATGGGGGCTTACTCTTCCACAAAATTCTATTTTCCAGTGTGCTATTTAGAGACCACATTTCAACAAAGCTACATAGAGATCTTACCTGAATCCACAGTTCTTCCCACTTCTGACTCGTTTCTAATCTTTGTCCGTCATGATTAAAACACAATTGAATACAAAAGTTAAACATTAAAGGCTGTATTTATATATTTTAAACATTCTAAAAACATTTGGCACATTGTCAAGTTTTTCTAAAGAGAATATTATAAATATAATAATACTAGCGACTTGCCTGTCAAAAATGACGGCAATAACATTTGAAGCCTGGTAATGCTGTTTGCCACACAATGCGATGTTCTGCCCCCTCTGAGCACCTTCGGCGCTCATTGCGAGCCCCGCGCTGATCGACTTTGGTGCTCATTGTGTAGCTGGCAATGAGCGGCTTTGGCGCTCATTGCAAGCCTTTCCTCCCACCTACTTTACGGTCCTCGCGATAGGCGCCTTTGGTGATCATCGTGAGCCCTGCAATGAGCGGCTTCACCGCTCATTATAGGCCTCGGCGACCTGCAACTTTTGTGCTTGGGAATACCATGTGTCTTTTTCCCTGTCCCTTCCCTGTGTCTTTCTCCTCTGTGTGCCTACTGAATCTTTGCGTGGCGCATGCTGACGTCCGTTGGTTTTATTTTCAAACTCCTGCGTGCATGTTGTTGCTCGTTTGTGTTACTGTCTTTGCCGTAGTGTATTATCTAAGTCCAGCGTGCCTGTTGTTGTACTTCTAATTGTTACTGTCTTTGCCGTAGTGTATTATCTAAGTCCTGCGTGCCTGTTGTTGTTCTTCTAATTGTTACTGTCTTTTGTGTTGTGTATTTTTTAAGTTCTGCGTGCCAGGCCTTGCTGAGCCTCGTTTTCATCCGGTTTCAGAATTTTTACATTTTTTCAGCCACTATTTTTGTTTTTGCTTCAACGATTTTCGGTCATTAAATAAGACAAAATATGCCTGAAATTAACTTGCCACCTCACTCACAGGCTCCCTGTCTCTCCCCCTGTGCTGTGTGTGAGTGTGTACATTCATTTGAGGCATATTTGTGTGTTTTTGACATCTTTTCCAGTTCGGTGGTTCAGCCGTATTTTTGCGAGCCCCACAGTCATTCATATGGGACTTAATTTTGCATCCGTCTCAAAGTCCAGGGGCCTCACGATGATGCCTCATTGCAGCTAAGTACCTTGTGTCTTTTCCATGAGCGCCAGCTAAGTCCCACGTGCCCAGCCCTGCAATGAGCATTATTGGCACTCATTGCAGCCTATGTCCCGCATGCCTTAACTGCTCGTGCCTCAACATCTCGCCTCGCTTCGTAAAGCTTGCAAACCTTGACAAAAACTTGCAGTACGACAACTATATAGGTAATGATACTTCAGTTGTCATTTAACACATACTTTATTGTTTAACACATACTTTTGTGAGTTTCTATGTATTGGTGCTAGGGATTCAATGGAAGGAGGCTTGCTCTTTGATCTGCCCCAGGCACTGAATATGAAATGGTTTTAATGTACATAGTAAATTCTAAGCCCGCAGTGGTCAGCATCTAGCCAGTATGTCTGCGGGTTGGAAATCTGCTGGAGTTACAGAGCTATTACAGTCAACCAGGCCACAACCAAAGGGCGGGAGCCGCCAGCCATAAACCCTTTCCGCACACGCAACCTATTAGGGGGTTGGAATAGATGCGGCCAGCATTTCCAATCCAAACCCATAATCGGAGGGCGACGCAGGCCTTACAGCCAATAGAAAGCGGGGAACAGCAATTAACACAGCAGAAAGGGGTTTTAAAGGGCGCAAAAAATAACGTAAATCATTGATTGCACTGTAGCTGAGCAAGTGAACACACAGGTCTAGGTGTTGGAGGGTTTCTGAGTATTGGAGATAGAGAGAGAGAGAGAGAGAAAAAGAAGGAGATTTGTGAGATTTTTTGATATTTTCACCCCTAAGATATATTAACCCTTAATTTACACATAATTACAGTACATAATTACATTTACACATAATTAATGATATCACATAATTCACACACATAGATTAATACATAGCTGTAGGCCACAGCACATCTACACCACCCATACCCCCACCTACCCCCTTATACAATTACTATACTACACATAATACACACATTCTTGTTTATCCACATACACATACAGTACATGTATATATTATATTGATTTATCCTTATATTTATGTCATAAATTACAGGAGGGTATAGGAGAGGAGGAGAAAAGTGAGGAGAGAGAGGAGGAGAGAGAGGGTAACACCGGAGGAGGAGAGTGAGGAGAGTGAGGAGACGATGGTAGGTAGAGGTATGGAGACAGGGAAAGACAGTTCAGGGAGGGGAGGTACAGGTGGAGGAGAGCATGAGGGGGTAGGTATTTTCCCTCAGATGTAGGCACACAAAGAGTAGGGGCAGAGGGTCAGGGGCCTGATCCCAGGGTGGGAGGTAGTGGGGGAGAGGCACCTGCTCCAGGGAGAGAACAGGGAGGCCAGGAACCCCAGGAACAGTTGGTAGGGCAAGAGGCTGTGGCAAAGTATAAGGCCAGCAATTATAGCCCAGAGGAGATGGACGTCCTCCTCAGGGAAATCTGTGCCCACTATAGAATCATACATGGTGGGAGAGATGTGATGGCTGGAGTGAGATAGCATCAGCTGTTGCAGCATTAGGGCTTGCAAACAGGGATGTAAATCTGTCAAGCACAGGTATGACGACAGCCAGCTGAAGGTGAAGAGGAAGATGGCAGAGGAGGCAAGAGCTGCATGCGCAACCGGTGGAGGGCCACCAGCCAACATCACATACTGTGAATGGAAGTGGACCCTGAGGGAATGGATTGAACCAGCGGCAGAAGTGGGCATTCCAGGACAGGTGGACACGGGTGTGCCCAGAACCATACAAAGTGAGTATCATATACACCATCACACCCTCATATGCACACACATGAACCACACACACATTGGTGGATGAACTGAGGGGGGGGAGGGGGATTGGGCGGACAAATACCTCCGCAGTTATCATAATGTTTGTATGTATGTATAATTAAGCTTTTTCTCTGGTTGGTGTATATAATGAGCTGTATCCTCCTAGAATTATTCTGGCTCCTACACCCCTGCCCACACGCATAGATAACTGATATACATTAGCACTGTAAGCCCTATTGAAGATATATGGGGAATCAATAACCATGAAAATCCCGGTAGCAAACATATCATTAGCATAATTTTTATCAATGAAATGTCTGGCCAATACCTGCAGTTAAAACTGACTCTGAGTACAATTCACTATTAGATCAAGATTGATTTGACATTCAAAACAGAGTACATGTCTGAGGTTGCAGCATTTGTGGATACAGACTCTGTAGGACTGCATGTGCGTGTCTTATACTGTCCTAACCTGGACCATGTCTCAGCTGCATATTAACAACCGTTGCTGGGAACATTTCAGTCTCTAACACCGCACAGTAGATCCAGCAGAGCAGATGCCACACTGCACCTGCAGTACACATATTCATATGAGCCATGATTCACAATGCTCATTATGCATTAGGCCGTGGTTCATCTGTGTAACACAAGCACCACATTCAATTACAGGTGACCATGATGTCAAGGATATGGAAACAAATAGCTGTCAATTGTATAGGGAAACCAACTCAAATATGTTTGTTCTTCCATTTCAGTACCCAGGAGGACAAGACCGACCACAGGGGCACAAGTGGAGGGTCCACTGAAGGTGGAACAAAATCCACCCCTAGGATTGATTGAAGAAGAAGGGCAGAGCATTTGAGAGGGCCCAGGACCATCCACAGAAGCTTGCAATTCACAATCCAGATGATCACCCTCAACCCAGGAGTGAATTCACTGACCGGGCCCTGAAACGCATCATCCAGCCATTCACAGCTGTTCCAGATCCTTCCACCGGGCATGTCATGGAGCAAACAAACAACCACACCAAACCTGATGACGTTGTCCTGGCCCCAGCCATCATCACAGCTGCCACCTGCTACAACACCATTGCAGCCATTGAAGGGCACAACCACTCCCACACAATGGGGTCCCCTAACATAGCCTCCGTCACAATGGGGTCCCCCAACGTGGCCTAACACACAATGGGCTCCCCCAACATTTCCTAACACTCTAGCCCACCTGCCAACACCTCAGGCCCCAATTCCATTACCTCAGGCCCGGCTGCCATTACCTCAGGCACTCTTGCTGTCACCTCAGGCCCTGCTGCTGTCACCCCAGCCCTGCTGCAGTCACCTCAGGCTCAGATTGCTCAGAAGGCAGGTTCGACTCACACACACCCTCCTTGCGAGCAACAGATCGCTCCATTCTGAGGTGAGGAGGCACAACTTAATGATGGAGATATATGAGGAACAGGCAATTCGGGACAGGCGGCAACTCATCGAATTAGCAGAACACAAGCTCATACCTCTCCAGCCTTCAATTGCACAACTGCAACCAGAGACGGTGGCTTTCTCATCGCAGACCTCCCAACCAGCTGAACCTGATCCCCAGCCACCCATTGTAGTGGCACCACACGCTCAAACACCACCTAGATGTGGAAGAGGGAGACGGTGTATAGGCGCGGAAGGTGGGGGCCCAGTGCTACGTAAAAGAGGAGCTGTTAGGACCAGCCCTGAAGTCCTCCTCTTGATCACTCCTTACTGAATACTGGTTGGTATTGACGAGGCCTACAGAGGCCAAAATGCATCTGGGGTTTGCTGTTTCTCCTGTTCAGGGTAGAATTGCCTGGTATTTCGGGGCTGGGTCACTCTTTTAAGTGAGACCAGACTGATATACTCCAGAAAATTTCTCCCTGTGAAGGGCACAAGTGAGCGAAAAGAGGTTGCTCTCTGAGTAGGTAACTAGACCTATAGGACTAACCTACTTCAGGTATTGTCCGTTCTCAGATTGAGCAATTTGTTGTTGTGTATGCAAATGACCCTTAGGGGTTCTTCTCACCATAAGAGTGATAGAGGGAATCAGACGTGGACTCCTTGCTCATTGTGCTTTAGGGAGTAAATGTTGTTATGATTGATATCTTGTTCTTGTCTCTGTAGGTGTTAATAGCCAAATCTCATGACCATGAAGGCATGTTCTTCATCTTCGAGCAGTACAATACCATCATGTGAGTAAACACTCAGCATAATTCTCAACAAGCATTCGATCAGTGTAATTCACCACTGCAGATGGATCTGAAATGCAATATATGACTACATATCTCTTCACTAATGACATGACTGGTGTGAGTTTCAGTTACAATGAATAGTGTCCCAGCTGTAGAGTTACATGGTCCCATTAGGATTTGCTAATCCAAACCATTAGTTATATATTCGTTTTTGTTGCTTGTCATCCCGTTAACATTATGAAAGCAGATTAATGTATTTCATGTCATCTACAAAGAAAATGGATAATTTTCTTTGTTTGACATCAGGATCAATGTGCATGTGTTTAGGGGTAATGCAAACAGTGTAATTTCTCTGGCCTTGGTACCACCCATATACCAGTGAGATGTGATATCAGCATGGCACTACTATTCCATGTAGATGGTGATAAAAGATTGTTTTCACAGTGAAGCATGTCTTGTTGTATTACACATCCTCAACATATCCTGGGAACTCTGATTGAACAGGACAGAATCAATATGGTTATCAGTGCTCGTAGATGACGTTCATGTTAATTGCTTTATTATAGTATCCAGAGCAAAAACACTGTACTATAATAACAGCTTATGATTGTTCTAACACCTCCTCTTTTTTTTACAGATTCCTATCATCTATTTTGGAATTATCATTAATGTATGAAAACACACTGTGTGTGGAATTGATTAGTAGCTTCCTAGCATCTGTTTCATATAGCAGATGTAGACCATATGGTTGCTGTATGCACATTAAAGGTTATTTCTATGAAATGGAGTGTTACATGATGTTCCTATTTCACATCCAATTATGGTAACTGTGGTGTCCCTAGTAGATGCTATGCATTATCCTAATGATGCTGTCTAACATTTAACCTTTTAGGTGTCCCTTGTTGGCCAACAGCCTCTTGCCCTTCTGGTATCCACCCACACCACACACACATGATATTAATGCACAGTCCTGTCAATTTCTGATAGTGCTTTGTGTATTAAATAAAGCTTTGTTATACCGTGCTCACTGTGTCAGTGTGTTTTCAATGGTTGTGGTTATGGGACATTCACATACATCCCATTTGTGTCACATTCCTATATCTGCAATAAATTAATACATATAATAATAATAATAATAATAATATTATCATAAGATATCATATAATAATATATACACTATATAATAATAAAGGGTTAATACACATGACAGGTCCAATTAGTCCAACATTCACCTGAAGGCCTGATAGGAATATGACAGGTGATAATGTTAATACATTGATAACAAAACACTTAATGGGAGGTCATCAAACCATAATGGTATACATCTTAGCACATGGCCACCAGCAATGGCGTGAAACTTTACAGTCAAGAAAACGTACAGTTTTTCCTCTGCCCAGGCAAATAAGTGCATTGTCTGGTCGTGTCCTGGTATGGTTACGGCACTTGTCCACCGCTTCAGTGTGGGGACCAACCGCTAGATGGTGCTGCCAATGTTCCAGTGCCTTTTCATAGAGTAAAGGCTTAGGTAAACTGTTAGGGTGAGGGTTAGGGTAGCACTGCAAAATATCAGCAGTGCCATCTAGCTGTTGGTTGCCGCATTGCAGCGGTAGGCCTGTGCCATAACTATAACAGGATAGATCCCATTGTTTTTCTTGGGTGGTGAGCTGTGTCTATTGAATACACTCCCTTGTTTATACATATATGTCAGCTTTAATGGGTAGCTCATCATAAATTTCAAATACACATATTTGATAAAATGCATATATTTAGAATGCTGAAAACAAATCTTAGTTCAATCGCATTATAACAGAGCAGAGATTTATCTGCTAACCAGCAATCTTGAAGGAGGAAGCAACAAATGTCTCTCCATCTTATCTTGGTGATGGCAACAGTAATAACACATTGTGTGGCATGCCAGAAAACTCACATTATCATCGGAATAGTATATACAAGAATAATGAATTACCTGACTGACAGGAAATGCATCTGCATACTTCAGACACCCTGCAGATGATGTGCTGGATACTCTATAAAAGGGAGAAGGAAGTTGCCCTTCTTGAGCTCTGCTGACAATACTTGCAGAGTATGCATAACTTATGCTCCCAACTGCAGACATGAAGCCCGAGTCAATTGAGCAATCATAAGTTACTGTAGCCCGTAAGTGAGGCTGTAAGTTAATTTGCTATTCAATTGGCGTTTTTTTGCGGGCTCCGAACGGGTTATGGGTTACGGCCTTGAAATCCTTGCGGTTGTTAAACCCGGAAATTACAACCTCACGAAGCCTTTGATCTTTCACGTCCGCATGAGTTCTGATAGCTAAAAGCGCAAATAGCTATTTAATTGCAAAAATCGTTCAAGACCACACTCGCAGTCAAGCCCGCAAATGGCAAATTTCAGCCCAAAACATGCAGGTTCCAAATAGGACCCACAAAGGGTTTACAGACTAGTTTAGAACACTGCAAAACACAATAAAAACTCACCAATGGACTTTAAAATATGGGGAAAGCGATGTAAGGCATTACAATTACTTGCACAACAACTCCCAACTATCAAATATTGAAATAAATAACATTTTCTTTTTCTCATAGGTTGTAATGGTCATGCCTATGCAATAAGAAAGGTCATGCTGCAAGATGCTGAAAGCTATTAAAGACACACTACTTGATTAAATTGCAACAAAAATACATGGACATTGCTGACATATTAACCCTTTCTCACTCACAGATGCTCTAATGTGGACCTCAGTCTCACTGATCACATCTACACTGGGAGAATAAATAGTGGACAAATTACACTGCTACATGGCATATATCAAGTACCAGGGGATTTATGGTTGTTCAGTCCCTCTGTTGTGTGCTACTCTCTGTGACCCTATGTACTGCAGCACCCTTACTTACTGTATGTCTCTGTCTGTGCTAATCCACAGGGTTTGCATGCCAAAGATACTGGAATGGGTTGCCATTTCCTTCTCTAGTGGACCGGTATTTGTCTGACCTCTCTGCTATGACCTTCCCACCTACAGTGCCCCTATATAGTATAGATTACAGCTTCATTCAGGTACACAAACGCCATTACCACCACCACTCCTGAAGGGGACCAGGAGAACATACACCACACTAATCTACTCTAACCCATCAGGAAGGGCCGTAAAAACACATGGAGGCTGTGCAGAGGCATGTGGAGCAATATCCATCTCACCTTAATCTCCGCTACCCCCATCCTGGAAAGTCCCACGCCATTGCTAGTGGCCATGTTCCAAGATGTATACCCATTATCATTTTGTGACCTCCCATTAAATGTTTTGCTATCAATTCACATTATCATCTGTCATATTCCTATCAGGCCATCAGGGGCATGTTGATACTCCCCAGTATAGCAAATTTGGACTTTGCATGTGTATTAACCCTTTATTATTATATATTAGAAAATTCCCCTTCAAAAATGACGGGATTAAAATTGTAAGTCTGGCAATGCTGTTTGCCACACAATGTGAGGCTTTTGCTCCTCTGAGCACCTTTGGCGCTCATCGCGAGCCCCCGTTGAACACCTTCGGCGATCATTGCGACCGTTTCTCCCGCTTACTGTACGGACCGCTCATTGCAGGTTTAGTTAACCTGCAATTTTTGTGCCTGGGAATGCCATGTGTCTCTTCCCACCATCTCCCCACTGTCCCTTCCCTGTGTGTTTCTCCTCTGTGTGTCTGCTGAATGTTTGCGTGTTACACGCTGACTGCCGTTGGTTTTATTTTCAAAGTCCTGCATGCCTGGCATTGTTGGTGTAAGTGTTACTGTCTTTGCCGTCATGTGTTTTCTAAGTCCTGCATGCCTGGCTTTGTTCAGCCTCGTTTTCATCCAGTTTTAGAATTTTTAAGTTTTTTGTCCGCAATTTTTTTCCTCGCTTAGCCGATTTTGTATTGATGAAAAACCCAAAATATGGCCCAAATTCGCTTGCAACATCACTCCCAGTCTTCCTGGCTCTCCCACTGTGCTGTGTGTGAGAGTGTTTTATTTTTGTTAAATTATTTTGTTTGTTTTTCGTGTTTTTAGAGTTAGGCGCTTAGCTCGCAGCTGCGACCCTCGCAGTCATGTGCCTCGACTGCTCGCCTCTCTTTGTGATGCTCTCAGTCATGTGAAACTGCTCACCACCTAAGTCCTGCATGCCTCAACTGCTCACCTCGCTTTGCATCTTAAAAAAAAAAAAACATTTGCGGGTTTGGGGAAATTGAACAATTGAATAGCGATTTGCGATTTTAGCCTTGCGAAAGGGAAAGAGCAAAGTCTTCTGGAGACTGTAAGTTACAAGTATAACCATTGCAATATTTTCAAGCCTGTAACTCAGAAGCTAATCGGTGCCCGCAAAAAGATGCCAATTTAATAGCAAATTAGCTTGCAACCTCACTTACAGGCTCTTGGATCTCCCGAAAGCCCAATTGAATATGGCTCCTTGTGTTGAGCTGTTTGTCTCCAACCCCTCAAGCTTTATGTTTATGCTGGAGCAGATCCTTTGCAGTTGCTGGAGGTGTGTTAAATTGGTTTATCTTGGCAAGAACACATACTTGTGCCTAAGCATTTAGGATGGACTCCCGGTCAGAGTTGCTCTCCTGCCTGATGAGCTCATAATGGTTTGAGACAAGCAGCTCAACTAGTGCTTTATGAGTTGATGTTTGGAAGTAAGTTTAATATTGAATATTTATTTTCTACATACAGTAAACTCCCCATTATCCGGCATCTATGGAAACACCCCGAAAACCCCTCAAAATGCCTTTAAAAATGCATTAGCACCTAAACTGGGCCACTTAGGCCAAAAAAAAACGTATAGAAAAAAAGTTAGTATTTTTTTTTTGCAGTCTGGTACTGTTGAATAGTGACGATTAGTACCGGTTGTTCCGGAGTTTTTTTAAATGGGGAATTGATGTCGGTTGCTTGAGAGTGACAATTGGTTAGGTGCCGGATAACAGGGATTTGACTGTATCTGAATATTATGAAAGATCAATCCCTAATTAAAACATCTATCTCCTGTTCATCCTTTAATCTCTAGTCTGCTCTAGTGGGTTCTGAGAACTATAAATGAAAAGCACAGCCTCTCATTAAACTGGGAATCTAGGGCTCAACACGCCATGACATGGCAAATAGTGGGCAAATGCAACCCTCTCCCTCTGACTATACATAAATAATTGATCATAATAATAATAATTTATGCACTCTTGTAATTTGGGATTGCATGATGGTTTGTGTTATAACTATGTACGGTAAATGATCTGCCTCAGTCACCAATTATAAATCATGTTACAAAAATCAGTTCAGAGAAAGCATTTCCCCAAGGTGCTGAAATCTGAGTTGCTGTCCATGGTACAGCATGCAAATGTTTAGGCCCAAATTAATATCAATATTATTAGGACTATAATAAATTATTAGAAAG
Source organism: Discoglossus pictus (assembly GCA_027410445.1). Taxonomy (NCBI): domain Eukaryota; kingdom Metazoa; phylum Chordata; class Amphibia; order Anura; family Alytidae; genus Discoglossus; species Discoglossus pictus. The sequence goes on from CM050164.1 coordinate 106,697,026, forward strand.
TAAAAATATAAATACAGGACACCCAAGTTTGTTTCAAATCATGTCACCTAATGGGTTTGCATACAAATCAAACATGCTATTTCTGTTGCTTTTGTGTTAATTTTCTTAACTAATTATCATTCATTTTCAAAGCAATTTCATTAAGTCTGAATAATAGTGATAGACTTTATCTTATTATTTCAATGAACACCCTTCCACCAATTATTTTTAAATTCATAAAAAATCTTGATGTGGTTTATACAGGATTTTTCAAGTTATAACCTGTCTGTGTAGTACAGTACTACATGTTACACAATATGACTACAAATTATAAAACAACTGTAGAAAAAGGACCAAAAGTACTATATAAGGCAAATTGGTATGTATGCTCATAAATACAATCAAATAAGTCTGAAATATGTCCATAAAATGAAGTAGAAGCACAGTTATCTTTGATAACTCCCTCTAGTGTAGTAAGGGAGAGACTGCTCCTGCTTGATGTAATTGCTAGTAGATTATCACTGGATATGCTTCCAGCCTCTAGCAAAATACAGGGTTGTATCACATTACAACCCTGTATTACAACATTATTATAAATTTTTGACATCAGCAGAGCGTACCCAATGAAATTCAGCATATGTTGTGAGCTCGCTTGGCGGGTATATAATGTGATTATATCAACCATCGATGTCATGGGTAAAATGTGCCATTTATCCATCTTTGAAAAGGGGATGGTCATTGGCTTTCGGACCAAAAGTGGCAGTATTTCTGAAACAGCGCAGTTTGTAAACTGTTTGTGTGCTTTGTGGTTACAGTGTACTGTGATTGTATGAACGGCACTATTGAGAATAAACAGTGTCGAAACTGCAGAGCACCACATGCCATTTATGTCAGAGGCTGAAGGTGTGTGAGGGCCAACCAATACACTACAGTTGAGCAACTCACCATCCAAAGAACCAGGGGGCTACCAGACGTGTGTCTAAAATGTCAGTACAGCAAACCCTTTTGCATATGGGGCTACAAGGCAAACGGCTGTTCACCGCACCCGTGCTGACGACAATGCATTGTCAGAAACGGTATCAAATTGCACGCCAGTACCAAAATTGGACCTTTTTTGATTTGCAAAGGGTTGCCTTCTCTGATAAGTAACGTTTTTTCCTCCATTGACTGGGCGGACGTTGGGTGTCAGGCGCGAAACCTTAGATAATAAACACTCTGCAACCAATATTGTAAGAACACAAGCTGGTGGTGGCAAAGTTATGATCTAGGAAATGTTTTCTTGGCATTGTCTAGGTTCACTCCTACCTCTGGAAGGCACTCTCAACCGATTGGGTTATCTATCCATCCTTGCAGATCAAGTACACTCATACATGTCTTCCCTGGAGCGGAATGGATGTTCCAGCAGGACAATGCAACATGTCATTTGGCCAAATTTGTCCGGGAGTGGTTGAAGGAGCACAAGGAAGACTTCCCTGACCTTCAAATTCCCTGTATGGATCCTTCACCACACACTCTTCAGCAGCTGTCGGATGCACTGCAGTCTGCATGGCTCCGGGTACCCTTGCCAACCTTCCAGCATCTTATTGACTCCCACGCTTATTGACTACCACGCTGTCTAGCTGCTGTCCGTGCTGCAAACTGAGGTTTTCCGGGAAATTAGATGGTGGTCATAATAATGTGACTGGACTGTGTATAAAGTAATTAAGGAAAACTAATCAGTTTTAAGAAGAAAAAAAATCAGGGCATTCGAGGATACCTATTATTTTGCAAAACATGCATACAAGCATCAGCACAACTTCAGATAACAGAGCAAGTTAAACCTTAGTATCCAGAGACATGCAAGGTCAGCTGTGTGATATATTTCTGAGCTATTAGTGAAATGGCAGCAATCCAGCTCTCCACACATTAGCAAAAGATAAAAAGTTCATTGGCACTAAAATCAGAATTTGAGAACTACTCTGTAATGCTTGATAAAAAAAAGCAAGAAGAAATGTATTTTCTATTTAATCAAAACTCACTTTTAATGGCTATGCTCAGTTAAACATAATTTCTCAAAATCTTAGGGCTTGACTACATGATTCTCATAGGAAATCTTACTAGTAAAAAGCTCACATTAATCCTCATATAGCTATCACAAGCTACCTGTATCAAACCCTTATGTGGAAATACTTTAAATGTAATGTGTGTACTTTTCTCTGCTCTTCGCATGGTTTTATCAAAAGTACGATTACATGGCTCCCATTGGAACTAATGGAAAATGCTGCGTTCTCAGAAGGCTCTGAGGGTGCTTGTGAGCCAAAACCATACATGTAAACTCAGCCTCTTGCAAGAGTTGCTAAATCCCTTACAAGAACACTTATTAGACATGTTAAAAATCTTCTACAAGAAATAAAAAACATACAATCAAAATACAAATGAGGCATATACATAACGTAAAATAAGCTTTTCTAATTTTTAACCAAACTCTCCACTAAATACTAAAGAACAATCAACTAAATAAGAATGTCAATTATAAATACCTGTTCACACAATTAATGGTATATATAAGTTTCCTCGGTTTCAAATGTTTAGTAAGAAACTTTCAGTCATTATCAGAAAAATATGTGTTATAGGCAGGATATTTAAATCCAGCTTCGCACACCCACAGGGAGCTTACATAATAGAGTATGCAGAGGAGAAGCAGCCAGATATGTTTGACCGTTTTGGTAGACCGACTTTACAGCACAACCCAAACCCCAGAGGTTGCTACAAATAAATCAGCTGCCTGAGCCTCCTCCTGATTGGCCAAAACAAATTATGATTTTTATGCTAATTTAGCCTGGGTTTCATGTGGGTTTAACTCTAATTGTCAACTGTCATAAATTGCAAGACATTTTCCTAACATCAAGGTAAGTGTTTAAATGTTTATTCTGGTATTTTTTCATACAAAATTTGTTTTCATACACTATTGATTATCCTCTATCAGATGAACTCATAATCCAGGAAACATAGGTATACCTTTAAACACTAACATACAAACTACTGCCAAGAAAAAACAGGTTAATGCAGAGCCCCAGGAGTTAACACCTACCTTGCTCTACTGTGTCTCTTCCCCCTCTCCCTCTGTGTCTCTACCCCCACCTCTGTGTCTCACCCCCCTCTCCCTCTGTGTCTCTTCCCCTTCTCCCTCTGTGTCCCTTCCCCCCTCTCCCTCTGTGTCTCTTCCCCCTCCCTCTGTGTCTCTTCTCCCCCTCTCCCTCTGTGTCTCTTCCCCCCTCCCTCTGTGTCTCTTCCCCCACCTCCCTCTGTGTCTCTCCCCCCTCACTCTGTGTCTCTTCCCCTCCTCTCCCTCTGTCTCCCCCCCCCCCCCCCCAACCTCCCTCTGTATCTCTTCCCTCTCCTCTGCACTGCACACTATTATGAACTATTATGCAGCCGTATTTGCATGTAAATACAAAGCACTAAATCTTTCATTCAACTAATTAAAAGTATTCTCTGTACCTGCTTCAATTGACTCTTTAGGTGTTACAGCACGGTTTAGTCTTCAGGAGAAGATAGAGTACTAAAGGTAATGAGGAGAAATGGAAGAGTTTAGTAGTACAAAGTCACACAAAGCATAATAATGCAATTTTCTTGCTAAGGTATGTGGCATTGTCAGTACAAATGGAGGCTGGAGGTAAGCAGAATAGTTGATACTGTAAGAAATACAGATAGTGTACTTTTTAAGTTTTTGTGCTCTAATATCTTTATTTGAAGAAAGTAACACATGATCAAATGCATTTTGGACCTTGATTTTTACAAATACATTTTTACTCTGCTGTATTTTGGAAACATTATTGTAATTACCCAGTTTGCTTGCACTTCTGTTTTTCTGTTCCTTATACCCCTGCTGTGGTTTTATACTTTAATGAGCATGAGTTTGACAGCATTACTAGCTGAGTAAGTATGTCCCATTTATATATATTTATGTGTATGTGTATGGCTATTACTAAATAAAGAAAACATTCACACACCGTTATATAATGCTTTCAAGCTCCAACTGGTGATTATCCAATCAAATTAAGGTACTTATCACTCTTCTTATATTAATTTCAGGCTCAAATGATATCTCTTTGATTCTTTTGATTCCTCTACTTCTACACTTTGTTTCTCCTTCCATCTTTCTGTCTCTTCTGTATCCACTCATACTGTATCTTTCTTCCTCAATCTAATTGTCTTCTTTCCTTCATACAAAACAGAAATCAGAATGGACAAATAAAACCAATATCTGCTCACCTTGTACTCACACACAAGATTTCTGCCTTTTGTTTAGCAGAAGAGGTGATGGCTCCAGTTTTACATGGCAGTAGGACCTGTTAGTGTGATTAAACACCGTTGGAGCAAAGCAGGACTTTATTAAAGAAATATAGTGTAATGCATATTAATGTACACACAACTCCTCCATTAATAAACGAATATATATTAAAATTACAAATAAACATAGTACACTGTATATACTATACAGTACCTGTTATTTATATGTATTGTTATTGCTGTTCAGTCTTGTCCAACTCTCCGTGACCTTATGGACCACAACAAACCATGTCTCAGGTTGTGCCTATCCATAAGGTTTTGTTGACAAAGGTACTGGAGTGGTTTGCCAATTCCTTCTTCAGTGGACCACGATCTGTCTGACCTCTCATCTATGACCTGCCCATCTTGGCTGACCCGACATGGTATAGCTCACAACTTCATTGAGGTACATAAGCCCCTTCAGCACGACACAGTAACAATTCAGAAGGGGATTTATATGTATACATACATATTATCAGTAGTAGAGTTTGTGAACCGTACAGTAATATGTATTACACTTTGTTAATTAGTACTCCTTTTCTGTTAGGGTGATGAGTCATACAACTATCTTCAGGGAGTCTCCTTTTGTAAGTTAAACCAGCTCAGCTATCTGGATGGCTCTACCCCATCTGTGACATAATTTGTGCATATTTTACTGTCATCTCAAGCAAAAAAAAAATGGAGGGTGATACCAGTTACCAGTTATGTAGAAAGTGAGGGCAAAAATGTCAGCCCCTAAACTGTGAAATATGAGTAGCAAAACAAGGCAAGTAAGTCCTAAGTATTTCATATATTTCACTAAAATGTTTATAAAAAGTATAGAAGAGATCAGTTTTGGTGCAATAACATTTCAAGGCTCCCTTAGTCATTCCTGAATGCAATTATGTCCATAATGTATGGCAGAGAAACTGCCGAACAAAGTTTAAGGCCATGCATAAGGATGGTGTGGGTCTTATTTTACAGAAAAAAATGAGTGATGCAAAAAGTTTGAATTTTATATGATTTTCCTATTATACTTTAATATAAGTAGTTACATAGTAATTGAGGTTGAAAATAGTCAATCTTTTAGTCCATCAAGTTAAACATTTTTAGACCTCCGCTAAACTTTTTAATATGCAGACTGATTGTTAATTGATCCAGGTGAAGGAAAACAGAAAAAATAATAAAAAATGTAAACATTGTCAATTGTCTCATAAGGGAAAACATATCTTCCAGACCCAAGATACTAGCAATTGGATTCCTCCCTTGATCAATACTCCCACTCTAGTTATCATGGATGCCCACAAATGCTATTTTTATTCAAAAATATGTCCAAGCCCTTTAAAAGGTTATCTATTAAATCCATTATTATTGTCACAACCTCATTTGGTAGAAAATTCCACAGAATAACTCCCCTTACAGTGAAGAACCATTTACTTTCTTTAAGGTGGAATCTTTTTACTTCTGACCTCAAAGGATGACCTCTTGTCAGTTGAAAAACTCTTTGCACAAAAAGATCACTTGACAAAGTTTGTTTTGACCCTGGATGTATTTATATGAGGTAATCATATCACCTCTTAGACATCTTTTTCTAGAGAAAATAAGTTTTATTTGGTTAGTCTTTCTCCATATCTTAGTCCCTCCATTCCCCTTATTAGTTTTGTAGCCCTTCTCTGTACTTTTTCAAGCTCTGAAATGTCCTTTTCATGAAGTGGTGCCATGGGTGTAGGAAGTTGGGGGGACAAATCCATATTTCAGTGTGTGTGTGTTTATGTGTAGAAGAGCAGTTGTGTGGTATTTGTATACTATATGCAGTATCCCCCCCACAGATATTCTTTGGCTCCTACACCCATGAGTGGTGTCCCATATTCCAAATGAAGAAGTAACTCATTTTTGTTTGGTTATAAGCATACAATCAATTATATGAATGCTGGTTTATCCTGTACTTAACTCCTGTGTCTCTTTTCTAGATACTGATTTGCATTTTCTGACTGAATAGCACAACATCAATGTGTTTGATGCTACCAACTCTCTTATCTGGTCTTGCGACAACAAGGCAATTGGGCACTGAACTGCAGAAAGGCGCTCTGAAATTCACAACATAATATGGAACTAGAAAACACTTGACTTACAACACTTTTATCCATTCATAACCTTTTCAGTGTTCCTTTACCATTAACTTTATTTTTAGCAATATGTTACAGGTCATTCCAGGAATACGATTTAATAGAAATATAATATTCCAAAATATGATTTTATGGCATTAGAATAACTGTTATGTCAACCCAGACAGACCAGACCAAACCATGATTTAATAGGTGGAAAGGACACAGAATTTAAGAACTGTTTCAAGCTGAGCAGCTTCCAGCAGTGAATGCATTAGTGTTCTGCATTACCTACCAGTGTCGTATCAGCAAAGAAACACTTGGTGAAATTTTCTTATTTGTACTGTAGATTTGCTGATTATAATTCTACCACTCAAGGACATTTTTGGAAACCCTCTTTAGCCAATAATGTGATTATAATGACATATTTGCTGCACAGCTCAACCTTGTTCTATAAATGACTCACAGTTCTGAACCAGTAAGCCTATTAGTAAACCAAATTGAATGAGCATCCTATACAATATTTTATAGTATCTTTTCTTCTTTTCTGTTGCATAGCAATTTTACATCTGCACATTGCCACTATGGGTGCTATCAGGCAAATTAGACTCAAGATCATAGCAAGCTGACCTTTCTGTAATTGGCTGAGTGGCTTACACCCAATCCATCTCTGTTTATTTCAATTCAAAGGGGTTCTTTTATGCCGTTGCCCATGCAGACAGTTAACCCATCATTTTAGAAGACAATTTGGACAATTGTGGTTTCAGAATAAGAGCTGTATAGAAAAAAGAAAACTCAAAGGCTTACCACTGAAAAGAACTCAAACCAGCAACTAATGGCACATTACAGTAACCTCGTCCTGGATATGCTGTACAGTTATCAGGAAAACTGCACGCAGGCTAGTTAGAAAGTAAATAAGCCATTCAAAAGCATCGAAGATAGAGCTGAAAATACTTAGTTGATTTGCTGATTCCAAATTGCTTCCCAATAGCGCTTAATGGTGAGCTCCCACTGTGCTCAAATCATTCAGAACCTCTTTCAACTGAGAAAACCTTTGTTAATGTTAGAGTGGGGGGGAAGAATACAGCACTATTCTATGTGTGACCTGAATATGTGGAATCTAGAGTTTTGTTTGGTCAAAAAGAGGTAAGCGTCTTATTAGTTAAAAGCATTCTAAAGAAATATAAAGAAGATACAGTTGGCTGAGAGAGTCAAAATATTTCTGGCTGTTGTCATGCTCAGTGCTTTCTAAGTTAGTCTGTGTCTGGAATCACCCATAATTGAGGAAATTCAGCTAAAAAAATAAAGTTAATAGATATACTAAAAACTATTTCCCCATAAATTAACTAAGTACCATTAATTTTCCTAATTACAAGGCAATAAATAGCTGTGCGTTTTTCGTAGTACATAAAGACAAATAATGAGTTTTTAGTATTTGTTAAAAGTACTTGAAATAATATATGTGGAGTGATTTCAAGCCAAATATTTTATCCCTGTGTTTGATAAGCCAGTATTAATAGGAAATAAAAAGATAAAATACTACAATACTATTTTGGCATCATTTAATATATGTGCAAACCTAAAACATATTGATTTATATAAATTATGTTACCTGAGTGTAGGGATGTTAAATCTCTGGTGGGAAATAAAATATAACCTTTAATAATCACAGAATAAAATCACAAATTGAACCACTTCAAAAAATAGTAATATATTAAAAAACACTAACAGGTTAGAGCAGTCACCTATGATGTCCAAAACGACATAAATGACCCTGAACTCAGAATAAGCTTGCTAAGACCACAAATGGTACCTCCTTCCTGGAAGGCTGCCCTAATAGCATATCCCAAAGCTAACTTGGAGCCTCATTCAGTTTGAGTCTCGCAACTCAATCGCAAACAGCCAAATGCCTGCAATTGAGTTGCGTGCTCCTGTTGCTCTACTTTTGCGATGCTATTCAATTCCCGCAAGTTAGGGGCTGATAGCTAAAATCAGAAACCATTGCTATCGGAAGTAGCATTTGCTGGCTTGGGAGCAAGCCCGTAACTCCAGATGCAGAAACAGCCAATGGAAACAGAGATTGTCACCATGACCAACCTCCAAGCCCGTAACTCGTAAGTGAAGGCCGTAGGACTTTGAAATCCAACCTCCATTTTCGAAGTCCTAGTGGCTTCAACCTCCAAGCCCGTAGGACTTTGAGAAATGGAGGTTGGATTTTCAATGTCCTACTGGCTTGGAGGTTGAAGCCCGTAGGACTTCACATTGATTGACATGATTGATATAACACAACAATTGAAAATGAAATAAAGTATTGGAGACTGTTGTGCTATTAATTCTAAGACCTAACATCACTTTCACTCTTCTTAAAAGTACAGTTTTGCTTTTTTATTTGCTTTTAAAGGGCTCCGATTTGTCATTGTGGTTATTTGTAACTTGTGGTTAGATATTTTCCATTTGCAGGCTTGACGGAGTGGTTAGTGAGGGGGAATTGGAGCAATATAATAGTGATTCGCGATTTTAGATTTTGGGACTCTTGCGGCTGCATTACCTTGCGATTTGACAAATCGCAATGAATCGCAGCTCCGAGCACATAACTCGGTCAGAGCCCACAAACGGAAGTCAATTGAATATCAAAATAACTTGCAACCTCGACTTGCGAGCCCAGATCTCCAAAATGGAGCAATTGAATGAGGGTCAAGGTCCCTAATATACTAGCAAAGCAAACAATCTGACTAACGGTACAACTATATACAATTAGCCCCGCATGAGGCACAGGACATTAGGTAGCTGTCTCAGACCTGTAGTGTTACCTGTACAGGCTCAACAGCCCCAATACACTTTTTTTAGGCATTCTGATGTCATCGGGGGATACCTTAGTAGAGGATGTTTTCTAATTAGGTATTAATTGTAGTAGCTTTAACTACCAGGATGTGGATATCAATTTCCAAATGTCCTCTTCACCTCCTCTTGGCATCAAACTTAGATTCCTGTATTACATAGGAATGCCAATACACAATTTGACTATCACATTGGAAGCAACCAGTAAGTGGTGGGTCTCTAAGAGAAAGCATTTCAGTGAATGGTAACATTACTTCTCTGATAGCAGAAAAGCCTCTCATGAAAGAAGGGGTGCATTTTCATATAATCAGATATATATTTTTCAGGAATTCTGATGATATTCAGGAAAGTATTGTATTCCATGGTGGACAGATAAACAGTTGGTAAATATATATACAAACTTGCACTTTTTACTAATTGATCATTAACGATGATTCATAATGTGATTGTGTCCATGAAAACTATGGACACAATCGTTAGAAAACTATGGATTTTATGTACGGTAATTAGTTTTGTGCACTGCCAAAAGAGGTAGAATGTTTTTTTTCGGGGAGAAACAGAAATGAAACCTGGTTATGGCCAATATGTCTTATTTATCTTAATTGGAATGCCCAAATTATAGAAACATCACTATGGTCAGCAGATAAGAACTTTAGACGGTTTATCTTTTTTTTAAACTATGGCATTCTTGAAATATTTATCTCTACAATATTTCCTAGAAGGCTAAATCTCTCATCTATAACATTGAACACTTACAAATTACCGTAGTTCTGCATGTTCTATGTCTTATAAAGTGCCATACTAACAAAACACAATAAGGATTAATTCTGGCCATAGAGGCTGAATATAATGTTTTGCACAATTGTTAATAAAGTGTTTTTATTATAAACCGAAATCTCTGAGTTTGTATTAAATATGAGGAGCACCTGCTACTGATTCTCTATATTGTTGCACAGACATTCAGATTCTTCAAGAATGAAGCAGAATATAAATGGTGCCAGTTTCAAATAGAGGAATAGCAAACATAACTCAAAAATTATCTTATAAGTACATAACAATCATTTACTCTTAACAATTATATGAACTGTCATGAAGTTTTAAATAGTGTTCAGCTCTTATTTATCTATGGAAATAAAAGCTACAATCTCGCCTCCAACTATATCAATACCTAAAGAATATGATAATATCTATTTATTGTTGTTCATTTCAGGACATGACATTAGTTTTTTTTTTATTTAAATATAGTCTCAATACAAAAAATTGATAGTTCTGTAACTTATTCAATTTGCTATTATCAGCCTTTCTTCCAAATAATCATATTTCTGCAATCTATTCCAAAAGAATCCATTATGTTCAGAAAATCTGTAGTGCATGTCATCTTTATATACAATGTCTAAGTCACTTTTTTTCTGATAGTTTTGTTCAGAAGAATATTGCTGCACTTTAGTTTTTATGTCTGTCAGCATGGCATTGTTGCTGTTTCGCTGACCCAGTTGCACTGCAGAATAGCTGTAGTAAAGAATAGCAAAACTAAGCTCATACTGAAAAAAATAAATTGTTTGGTATTGGGTTCTCTGCCTAGAATAATGGCAACAATTTTTTTGACTGATAAATGAAATATGTCAACTTGTTTCTAATAGTTTTGCTACCACTACAATGACAAGTCAAATGCCTAAATCTATCATGAACTTATTCATGATAGGCGAGATTGTGCTGAATAAATGGAAAACATGGAATTGATACATAGGATGACTGAATACGTAACTGCCAAATATCAAATCACCCCCATACTATCAAAAGCAGACCCACAATTTGGTGCCAACAACTTGAACAACACATTTGAATCATGGACATAGTGATGTTTAGTATTTGACAGCTGCCCATCATACACATGGTCTCTCTATTTCCCAAAGGAAATAAAAGGAAATATATAACCACTGTAGTTGCATAAGTATAATAAAGCAAATGCTTATTAGCAAATTTACTGATTCAAAAGAACAACATAAATATGAAACTACAGTGGTGCTTTAAATGTGGGACTGTCCCTTTACTAGAAGCATATTTGGGGTGTTGGGAAGAAGAGAGAGGTATGTGAGCATTCAGTAACATGACCTGAAAGTTATGCATGTGACACATGGCACAACAGATATAATATATTAATGATACCAAACGAGACTTAAGAATATTATGACCATCCAGTGAAATTACATAGAAAATAAAACATGAGACAGATACATCTAAGTGAATTCTGCTTCCATATCTATCACAAACACTTAATCCCCCATCCCTAAAACTTTGCGAGAGAACTGCTACTAATGAATTGCACAACAAAGCTGAAAATCAAGGAAATAATCTCTATTGATTTTTGCACTGATAATAAATCACAAGTTACTCCTTTACACTTTGACACCCAAACCCTATGCTAATAAGACTTTACAGATCACTCGCAAATCAGGGCACTGCTGTAATTGCAAAAAGCAGAAGAAAGATTTATGTGTCCCTGAGACCTCTCGCAAGTAGTTTTAAAACCCTTGCTGAGTCCCCCAGAAGCATTTCAAATTACAACATAGCAGAAATGTCAACATTATTTGACACTTAACAATCCGATATCAACATATGTGTAATTAAAAAAAATATTTTAGTATTAAGCCTGTTTTAGGATACAAAATCCAGGGTAACCCAGTACTCAAGGGGTTAATACACATCACAAAATCAGATTGCCTAGAAACAAATTCTCTAATGCATTGTCCATAAATTAAAAAAAATGTAACACACAATAAACACATCTTTATTTATTGAAGCTTTAAATACAATTGTCACATCATTTTAAGATCAATGTATATCACATATATAGTTGTGCATCTTACAAATGTTGGTCACGTTTGCGATGTTGGTCACGCAATGTTAAATAATTTAAAACGAGGTCTGTAGTTGCTGGGCTTCGATGAACGCCGCAGATGCACATTGCGAAGCCCGAAGGCGCTCATTGCAGGGCTCGCGAGGAGCGCAGCAGGTGCTCATCACGAGGCCCGTAGGGTTTAGAACCAAAGCCTGTAGATTCAACAGCAAGCCTCGAATCTACGGGCTTTGGTCCTATTACCTTCAGCCTTAATATGCTCAATGGATTGTAACCCAGCCATACACTCTAGACTGTAAGTTTCCTAGTTTTCCATCTTATTAGGTGCTTTAGAGAAAGCACTTTGTATGCTTGATTTTAAACTCAGTAACAGGATCTTCCATTCTTTTGTAATTTGTTAGCATTGTTTTTGACTTGTATCTACCCTGTATAGAGCTGCAGAATATGTTACAAAAAATAATAATAGTAATAAATAACCTGGGCAGCATAATACATATGTGGGGTATTTTTTATACAACTGATTCACTCATTTGCTGTTTGTGCAGCACTATGATGATACATTTTTCGTAGGATGGACTGTGTGACGTTACCAGCTTGGGTTGAAAATTTGTTTGGATCTCACTTGATTTTTTTGTGTTTGAGTGGGTCATACTATTACTGTCAGTTTCTATTTTTTATTTAAAGTAGTATATCAAAGCATGTTCTCCTTTTGTGTGGTCACACATTCATATGGGGGATCCACTATTTGGATATTTGAAGACATTTATTTGCGTTCTAAAACCAATATGTATGCTGTTTGCCTGCTGTTTATACATTGAAACACATATTTCCTATGCTCTTTTAAGGCAACAAAACTGGAGTTCTGGTTGGCAGCTATTTTAGTTAATAGCATGCAAAAATAGGGGGCAGAAAGTACTATTAAATTATATGCTTGATTGAACTATATATTATACAGATTGCAGGCTCTGAATCAAAAGCCCAAAAATTGAGCAGCGGTCCAGCAAGGAATTTATCCATTGCGACCAATCAACAAAGGTGCAGTCACAAAAATAAAAGATGAAAAACAAGCAGTATGAATCGCAGCCAAAATTAATAGCGTAGTTACTTGATAAGGTATTACTCATCATCTTCATAGCTGTCTATCATCTCAAAACCTTTATGCTAGCAAAACCATTCAAATGTGCCATTTTAGAAAAGTATTATAGTTTACTTTTTAATAAGTGAAAGAGGGACCTACGCTTCAAAGAGTTAAATTATGTTGCAGTTTTTAATTTTATAATTATGCTTAACACATGTTTCCCCTGTGGTTGGGAGGTAGACTGTCATAGATATATAAATGTTGCCAACATATAAAATCAACAATCACTGCATCATGGGTTTGGAACCAAGAAGTCACACCACCCTGAAGCCATGCAGGGTTGGACCTGGTCAGTACTTGGATGGGAGAATACCTAAGAATACCAGGAGCTGTATGCTGTGGCCCACTGGAGAAGGAACTGGCAACCCACTTCAGTATCTCTGTCATGAAAATAAAGTGGATCAGCATGACCATGGACATAAAAATGTGCATGGTGTGTAACGGTCCAGATAGTCAGAAACAACTGCACGATGCAAAAAAATTGGGTTGTACTCTGGTTTGAAAGGCTAACAGATAAATATATATTTGAGTTGAGTCAGAGAACTATATGATTAGAAGGACTGTGGAGATTAAACACAATGCTTTGATAGAAATTCACTTCACATGATGCAAATGATAAGCTAAAGTATTTTGATGTAAATAATTAAGTCTTGAAAACCTGCATGACTGACTAAGACTTCAGTAACATTCAGGCTAACAACCTTGTAATGACCCGAGCCACATGTGATGAAGTGCACATTTGAAAACTCATTATTACTTTAAATATGTCCATAAAAGTACGCACATCATAAAATGCTAGACAGTTCTTTAAATAATCGCCTCATCAAGTCAGACTACAATGGCTGCCCTTAAACTCTAGCTACACTTTTCTATCTAAGACAAGTGATGCAGTGGCACTTTGCTGTTGCACCTATCTAGTCCCACTACCAGTATCAAATATGGCTGCTGCAGTCACATTACAAGCATTCCAGAAATAAGTATGGCCACAACATGCACGTTTGTGCCACTGTTTTACTATGCAAAGATTATCATCTGCCACTATCCTAACCCTAAGTATAGCCCCACTCTATGAATTAATTAAACAAAGTCTTGGCAAGCCACTGTTGCACCACCTAGTGGCCACTGCATGCCACTGCGGGCAGGGAAGAAACAGAAAAGATCTGAGTGCCCTTATAGACATTCAATATGTGTAAAAGTTCTAGCACTTTCCTTTTATTGCTACAATACCTCTGTATATAAGGTAATGTAAAGCGCAGAGATCATGAATATACTGTTATAGCTGTTGAGCTGGCTCTTGAACTTTTCACCCGAATCATCTCACAGAGCTCGGTGTGATTGACAAAAACTGATGTTAAAGGGACTCTGTCCCCCCATCAGGAAGTTAATTTCATTATAAAGAGCATTAAAACCAGACTATACATTGTACTAGCAGTTTTTCTCTACAGTAGATCATTTCTGAAATATTTAGAATTGATTTTGTAACTCAGTGGTTGATAAGGGTGGGAAATGGGTCTATCTGACATATAACATTGGAGGTATTTATTTTGGCCACTACAGACAAGCAGACTGTAATCCTAATTAGCATATCAACACAGTTAATTAATATGCATAAGCTGCTTATGTACATATAAATACAACATGGCATTTCCCAGGATTGATCCACTATAGAATTGAACGGATAACACAACATAAAGCCAATTTTTCCTAAAAAACAAGTTGATTTGGGGGTGACAGACTCCCAGTAAAATAGCAATTCCTAATTATTGTGGTAGGAGCCTTCTCTCTGTTATAGGTAGCTTTGTGGTATGGCAGTTTTTGCTACGTCATCCTAGCCTGAGACCAAAAAGTACATGAGAAGTAGGTAAGGTTAATAAGTGCTTTATTGTGAGATTGTCTGTCGGATAGTAGTTGATGTTGATGGGGACTTTGCTAGAATTGGTATGAGGAAGCGTGAGGATATAATGGTCGTGCTGATGGGTGACAAACTGTTTGGTGAGATATCTAGATTGACGGGGGGATGTGGTTATTTCTCCTGGGCGCAGAAATCCGTAGAAAGCCATGGCAGCCGCGGCCAAGATGGTGAGGGAGGTATCGTCCCCAAATGGATCGGTGTGTAGCAATGTAAACAGACTTCGGAACAGAGGTCCGCCAATAGGGAGGCTTTGTCTAGGTGGTTGGGCTGCCAGTCCTCAAAGATATGACTTCACAAGTGGAGATGACAGAAACAACAGGTGGGGGTCGAGGCATAATGAGAAGTGGAACTGGAGTCCGGACAGTTAGGTCTTTATAGTGCGGTATTGGAGCCCTAGGTGTGTGTTGCAGTGGGCTGCAAATGATGGTTTGGATGTCGTATGGAGGATGAATCTGGTTGGAGGAGATGTCATTCTGAAAGATCTGCCAGGCCCTGTCGTAAGTCCCCTTGGTGCTA
Source organism: Discoglossus pictus (assembly GCA_027410445.1). Lineage (NCBI taxonomy): Eukaryota > Metazoa > Chordata > Amphibia > Anura > Alytidae > Discoglossus > Discoglossus pictus. The sequence continues at coordinate 106,712,661 of CM050164.1, forward strand.
CTGGAGATTCCATCTAGCATTGTTGCTTGGATGGTAGGCCATAGCTGGGGGACTACTGGATTAGAGGAATGTTGGGAGGAGAGAAGAGGATGAAACCTGTGGGGGTTGATGCAAAGTCCTGTGGATGAAATGATGGGAAATTGAGGGTTAGTGTGCGTAGGTGAGGAAACAGTTGGAATTGTTGGGTTAGAGATAAGAGGGCTAGTTTCCTTAGAAGGGTCATTGATAATGGATCCACTGATCTGAATGTTTTGATTGCTTCGTATGAGGGTGAGGTATTGATGTGAATTGAATGACCGACCAGTTCGGACCGCACATCATGGCTGCAGAAGGAGAAGGAAGTACGGCTCTGATGGGTCCTCCTATCGGGGATGGCTGCCCAAGTTTGGGTGATAATTTCATCCTGGTATAACACCTTGAAATGGACTGGCAGCAAATGCAAGATGAGGCATGGCGAGGAGATGGTTGGCTTTGTGAGAAAAAAAGATCGTCCGTTCGAGTTTGAGAGAAAGTCTGTCCACATTTGGATATCTTCTTGTGCTTCTTTGTGGAGATGAATAGGAGAGAAGCTACTAGCTCGACCTTTAAGAGCTGATAGCAGATTGGAGATGTAGGCTCTTCCTTGGGGTAGAATAAATGAGGCAACGTTTAGATGCCTTAGGAGGGACTGGAGCTCCTGGATGGAGCATGTAGGTAAACTATTGAAAGTAGAGAGGGTCGTTTTTAAATGATCCAGCTTGTTGGCGGGAAGGCTTGCTTCCATGGTAGAGGTGTCCAGAATGATCCCTAAGAATTCGACTATGTGGCTGGGTCCTTCCATTTTGTCTGGTGCATACGGGATGTTCAGATCAGAAAATACGGAGAGTGAATGTTGGAGGCTGGTTGGATAGACGCGGGGATCCTCGATGAACAAAAAGTCGCCCAAGTAATGAACTACTATGGGGCAACGTTTTATGTTCAGAAGTATCCAGGATATGGGGTCTGCAAATATGTAGAAGAGCATGGGACTGCTTTTAGAGCCGAACGTGAGTTTGTTGAAAAAGTAGTAGTAACCTCGTCATTGGATACCATGTAAATGCCACATTGAGGGACTGATGGGAAGTAGCTTGAAGGCATTGGTAATGTTGGATATTGACAGCCAAGATCGAGGACCAAGCAGGGATATGGGATATATGGCATCGTCGACTCGGGAATAGTGAAGTAAATATTAATTTGATGGGATATTGGAATTGATACTCGGGATTAGACTACCATGGTGAACTGACAGGCCAATCACCAGGCACTTTTTCAGTGAATACTCCCTGATGGCGATGCCTATGGGATTGATGCACCAGACAGGAAAGGGCGGTGCGATGAAAGGACCCAGGAGAAAATGATTGTTGAGTTCAGAAGTTAGGAGTTGATCCACCACCTCAGGTTCTCGTGCAGCTGATTGTAAATTAACGCTGGCATGAGAAACCTGAGGCAATGTAGAGACCCCGTGTGAAATCCTGTGTTAAAGCCTGACAACAAAAAGTTAGTGAGGGATGGTGATGGGTGAAGGGCCAAATACAGGGATAATAGTGCTATGTTGATGGAGCCTAGTCACTTGTGGTGCATTAGCTGGGGAAACACTGGTTTGGCATAGGCTTTTCTCCATTGAGAGCAGACATGGAGAAGCCTACAAGCATTGGAGGTACAGCCCCGCAAATTAAAGTTATTGCGTATGGGTGTGGCACCCAGATAATTCACCTGGCGACCTAGACGGTCTTTCTGAGGTCAGGTAGGAAGTGCGGTGTTGAGAGTGAGAAGGGGAGTATGTGAGAGGGCCCGGGTAAGGGATTCGTAGGATTGGGACAGAAGCCAGTGGTATGCAGGGGTGACGAGCAGTGTTGGCATACTGCTGCATTGACTCCGGCAACGTGCTGGCAAAAAAGCTTGTGGTCCAAGGCAGACCAGTCGATTGTGTAATTGAATTGGGTGTTGGCGACAGCTGCTTTGGTTGTGAAGGACGGGTGATAGACATAATAATTCAGGCCACCATGCTTGTGTGACAGATCCACCAACAGGTACATATAATCGTCCACTTCTTGACGCCTGGTTGGAAAAGCTGTGCAGGTGATATCCCGAATACGCTAAAAGCGAGGACGAACTCCGTCACTGTTAGTTTCTTTTGAGCTGTGGTTCCTTGGACTTTATGACTACTGACACGTCTCCTTGGGACATGGTTTTGTTTTCAGCGGTGTCATATGATGTTATCAGTAAGGAGAAAAGATTGATGTCCTTGTCTTCGATGATATCCTTGTGGATGTGAGCAGGGAAGAAATGAACTGGTAGTATCGTGTGTGGCGTGGTAGGTTTCTCACCTTGGATTGGAGGCTGGACCTCTTTAACTGGCATGGGATCGGACGTCACTGCAGTCTCAAGGCGACTGACGCGGGTTCAGAGAGAAGAAACGGGCCAATCGGCATCTGAAATCAGTCGATGGATTTTGGTCAGCTGGTCGGTTGTCATAGACGTGCAGTCACGGTGCTGGACGTAGATCCGATATAGCTCGGCCTTACGGCAGAAGCCGGAATAGGGACGCCTCTGTGTGTTAATTCTTGGGCCAAACCGGGCACAGTCCATGCCGGGAATGACAAATGGCTACCAGCCAGGGATGGAGGACTGGATGGTGAAAACTGGGCCTGGGTATTTGGCTGTAATGGCCTAGGGAAGTAAATATGGGTTATTTATTGAATGAGAGTTGAGGAAAGTGGTAATGGGAAGTCTGGTGCTTGGATGGCCTGAATCGAGGCACTGGTCGTCTCTGGATAAGACCGGAACTGGCTTGCCGGGTTCGGAAGGGTAAAGAAACGTGGACGCCGAATGGGATTTTTAGAGGAGGAGAGTGATGAAGCGATATGAGGTAGACGGTGGCTTATTGGGAAGCACAACATGAGGGGCGACTAAATGGCGGCAACGAGGGGGGACCGGGATCGGTTGGTCGGTGGTGACCCTTGAGGGTTCAACGCAATCATTACATTATCCTGTGCTTTACAAACAAGTAGGAGTAACTGACAAAGTGCAAGTTTTAACTTTTACAGGGATTGTTACTCCTCTTTAAAGGTGATTTTAATATAAAACTGAATTTTAGGTGTAACTGGACATTTATACATTATTTTAATAAAGAAACTACAAACTGCTATATTTTTCAAGATATTTTTCAAGAATAACTTAATTTTAAATATCCCTCAATTATAATTATTGATATCTGTTAAACTGCCACATACACAGCTAAACTGAGCTAACAGAAGCAGAGCGCACTGATGTAACCTACAGTAGCTGACAGCTGCTTCTCGCATGCACTCTTTGTATTGATTCCCTGACGTGCTGACGTCACGCCGCTGGCTGCCTGTGATTGGTTGTGCGTTTCGCGCCAGTTCCAGTGCAGTCCAGGCTCTATATGTCTTGGTGTTTTGATGACACTGGATCTGTGACAGTAACTAATGGCACCAATATGGTGTCTGTTCCCAGGGGAGACATCAAGTTATAGGGTGACAGGGGGAGGCTGGAGACAGAAGCATGTATCAGCTTGTTGAACTCACAGGAGACTGTGATAATACAGATAACCTGTAAAGGGATACCAGAGAGAAATTCTCTGAGCAAAGAGAGGAGACTTGTGTGATGGGAAATATCTGAAGTCATATTAAAACAAAAGAGTAAAATAGCCATGTTTGGGATATTTCACTCAAAAACTACACATGTGTTACATAAATAGCATTTTATTACTTTCATGGCAAAGCCTCTCTTTATTATATATATATATATATATATGTATATATATATATATATATATATATATATATATAGATATATAGATATTGATATATATAGATATATATATATATGAAGAGTGAGGTATCCTTTCCCTCTTCTCCTATGCAAAAGATTAACAGCAGTAGTGCCGGCACCAACCACTAGATGGTGCTGCCGATTTTCGGAACACTGCTGCACATTGAATATAAGGTGCGCCGTCAGAAGAGGCCTTAAGCCATGAAAGGCGTGCCTGCACCAAACAAATCAATGACCTCGCTGTCGATTCATCGCTGTCTAGTTGCACCACGTCGGAGGGGGGAATAATTATAGGCCTTCCTTGAAACCTGACGGCGCCATCTAGCGGCTACTTGCTGGCACTTTAGCTGTCAGTGCTAGTGATTTCTTGTTCATACACAACGGGTACTGACTTTTGTTGCCAATGGTTTAGACGTTAATGGCTGTGTGTTGAGTTATTTTGAGGGGGCAGCAAATTTACACTGTTATACAGGCTGTACACTTACTACTTTACATTGCAGCAGAGTGTCATTTCTTCAGTGTTGTCACCTGAAAAGATATAATAAAATATTTATAAAATGTGAGGGGTGTACTCACTTTTGTGAGATACTGTATATATATATATATTTTTTTTTTTTAAACTATAGTCCGGCCCCCAACAGTGTCTAAGGGACAATGAACTGGACCCCTGTTTAAAAAGATAAGGACCCCTGATCTAGATGAATAATCAGAGTATTGCAGTATATAGTGATAACTTTTTTATTGGACAAACATATTCATAGCTTTCGAGAGAAAAAGAGGTGCGCTCTCAAAAACTAGTCATGAAAACTATGAATATGTTTGTCCAATAAAAAAGTTATCACTATATACTGCAATACTTTGATTATTCATATATATAAATATATATATATATATATATATATATATATATATATATATATTAATATAGATATTGATAAATATCTATATACTAGCGAACTAGCGACTTGCCCCCACAAATGACGGGGCAATACAATTTGAAGCCATGGGAATGCTGTTTGAGACATAATTGAAACCGTTTTGTACTGTCGGGACCTTTGGCGCTCATTGTGAGGCTTGCGCTGAGCGCCTTCGCCGTTCATTGCGAGCCTCTCATGTCGTGTACTTTTGGTCCTCTGAGAGAGATATATATTTCTATGTATTTGTAGTTAAGTAATAATTAATGATTTATTAAATTAATTAATTAAGAAATAATTAATGATTTAGTCAATAAATTAATATACTTTAATTATTTATAATTGATATATACAGCGAGCAATAGGCTGAAGAGCTAACAATCTCTTTGTATATTGCGTCTGCATAGCATATACATTGTGAGTGTTAGTGCCCTGCTTATAAAGTGTAATGAATGTTTGAAGTGTGCATTCTAAATAGGCTGCGTGTGCGAAACGTAAAGCCGTTGGTGTATTGTGGCATTGTATAGTCGTAATGTTATTAATGTGGTACGCATCTCATGAGCATTTTCCGGCTTTTGTAACAGTGTATCTTGTAGGTCGTAGTGTGATGCGTAAAGTGCTAAGCGGCTTGTAGTGTTTTGCGTGGTTCGGGGTAGTGTAGCCTCGTTTTCATTTTTTTGGTGGCCATTTTTTTCCTCGCTTAATCTAGTTAAATTTGCATTCTACCTCACTCAAAGAAGTGCTGTCTGTGATGTTTTTGTAATTTTTTTGGGTGTATTTAGTGTGTTTTTCGTGTTTTTTGTTCGTCTGCTAATCTCAAAAAATGTTTGCATCTTGTATTTTAACGGCTCCTTCTCGCATCGGCTAAGTACTACGGTTTAACGGTTCACTTTGCAAGGCTCATCGGCAAAGTCCTGCGGCTCTCATTGCCTAAGTCATACGCACCTCGCAAAGCATGACGATGTCTCGCAGTGTCAGCAAATTTATTGTCAGTGTAAAGCTTATAAGCTGCCAGTACTCTATATCAATATCAATCTATACATATATTAATATCTATATATCTACATATCTAGGACTTTTCCTGTTGGCTGGTCTACATGGAGGCGGCCATTGGGTAGTAGGTGGTGCGGCCGCTTTTTCTGTGAATTTCTAACACCTAGTCCTAACCATAACACTAACCCCTAAGAAATTCAATGAAAAAGCGGCTGCGCCACCTAGTACCCGATGGCCGCCACCATGTAGGCCAGCCAACAGGAAAAGTCCTAGATATGTAGATATATAGATATTTATATATGTATAGATTAATATTGATATATAGATATATAGAAAGATAGATAGATATTGATTGTTATTCAGTCCTTTACTCGTATCCAACACTTGGTGACCATATGGATGCCAGGTACATCTGTCTGTGTTTCTGATTCTGCTTATCCATATGATTTTCTTGGCAAAGACACTGGAGTGGGTTCCCAGTTCATTCTCCAGTGGACTGCTATGATCTGCCCATCATAAATATTTACAGGCACTGGCTCTCAGAATGGCCATATGTGAGTAGCAATATTATGGTAAGACAACGTAAATGGTCCCCAGCATTGATTGATTGTACAGGTCTGTCCTTTCCTTTATAAGTTCTCCAGCTCAAGCAGCAGCAGTGGCGGTGAGCATCTGCTACATGTCACTGCCAAGATTTTGCTGCCGGTGTCAGGCTTAGGGTTAGGGTAAGGGATAGTGTAAGGGTTACGTCTTCAGCTTGGAAATTGTGTATGATCTCAGCAGCGCTTACAAACTGTGAACAATTTTGGCAGTGCCATCTAGCAGCTCCTTGCTGCAACTGCTGCTGCCACTGTTGTTATAACAGGAAGGATACTCCCCCAAGAAGCAAAACAAATCTCATGTAGTCTCATTTCTAAAAGTGGAAGGCTTTGTCTTACATAAATTATTTTCCCTCATCTCAAGACTATTTTACTATAAGGAAGGACCCCCTTTAACATGAGTGAAATTAACTGTGCCAAATCATGTGAAATTTTCAAGCTTGGGTCTTTCATGTAAAGTTAAAGTCACATTTTCATGATTTCAGTGACTGGAATGCATATTATCCATTTAGATCAGTGATGAGAAATGTTTGTGACCTGAAACTCCCATGATTCTGAGAAAGTAATTGTGGATTCCTATGGGCTGCCATCCCCCCACCCTACCTACTGGCTGTCACAAAATGTAAAAAAAAGACAACATTGGACAGTTTTTTACTAAACTGAGTGCTAGTGTATTTTCATGAAAGGGACAAAAAACAAACAATGATCACCAGACTTACCTGACAACAATCATTCTTTGCTCCTCTTCAGCATCTGCCATAATCGCTCCTCAGTAAAGGTTCTGGGTAAATTTTTTATTTATTTATGTATCAGATTTGGGTCTGGAAACGGATTATTCCAATTTTAGTTCATTCCTATGGAAAAATGGATTCTATATTCATCTGATTCAGTATTAATGATGAAGATAGAGGTTCCAGTGTATTTTTAATTATTGACTCAAATGTTCATGAACATTAGCACTGTTACTTTAGCGTGTATAATGACATACATGTATGCAGCATGTTAGTATTACTACTACTAATAATTATATTATTATAATTATTACATTTATTATTAATGGGATAATTATTACTATTAGTATTGTTGTTACAATTAAAATATTTTCAAATTTAATTATGTTTATTCACATAATTTCTGATCTATATGCATTGCTTAAGAAAATAAATTGTTCAAATTAATTCAAGAATATCCCCTCTGGTGTATCAATAGGCATTTTGAAGCTGCATGGTGTAAAATCGACATTCTGCTTTCTGTAATGGTTAATTGCCTCTGCCCATAATACTACACCGTGTTCCCTACTTGTTTGTTTAGATCTGCCTTCCTGTGTCCTACACAACTGTCTGAATACAGTCTCACAAACCTTTACATGTGAAGATCCTCACATGGCTCTAAATACATAGGACCTCATTCAATTCTATATAAGCACATAGCATATATTTTTACAGAAGTTTTTAGTTAGTGAAGACCTTGCTTTTGGATAGAAGTTCACTAACTAAAAACTGTAAAAAAAATCTGCTCTGTGCTTATATAGAGCCCTATTCACTTGGCCAAATCGCATATGAATGAGGCCGATAGTGCCTTTGGCACTCATTGCAAGCCTCTTCCCCCTCTACTTGACAGGAGACGCTCATTGTGAGGCTCCCCCCTCTTCTACTTTACTGGCCTTGCGATGATCGCCTTCAGCACTCATTACGGGCCACACGATGAGCTTCTCCCCTTGTCTACCTCTCCCACCCTCTACTTGACGGGAGATGCTTATTGCGAGCCTCTCCCCCTCTACTTTACTGGCCTTGCGATGAGCACCTTCGGCACTCATCACGGACCTCACAATGAGCTCCTTCGGGAATCATTGCGAGCCTCTCCCCCCCCTCTACCTCTCCCCCCCTCTACTTGACGAGAGGTTATCATTGTGAGCCTCTCCCCTCGTCTACTTCCTCTCCCTCCCCTGTGTCTCTTCCCCCCTGTGTCTCCCCCCTCTCCCTCCCCATGACTCTTCCCCCTCTCTCTCCCCTGTGTCTCTTTCCCCCCTCCCCCATGTCTCTTTCCCTCCTCTCCCTCCTCTGTGTCTCTTTCCCTCATCTCCCTCCCCTGTGTCTCCTCCCTCCCCCCTCTCTCCCCTGGGTCTCTCCCCCCATGTCTCTTTCTCCCTCCCCTGTGTCTCTTTCCCTCCTCTCCCTCCCCTGTGTCTCTCCCCCCCCTCTCTCTCCCCTGGCCCCCCCCCCCCCCCATTTCTCTTTCCCCCTCCCCTGTGTCTCCGCTCGTGTCAGCGCTTGGATAACTCGCAATTACAACAACTATAATATGTGATGCAATAACAGAAACCAATTACAATCTATTTGTTAGTCTGTATTAAATAAACAAGACAGCAAACTCTTTTACCATTTTGCAACATTATCCAGGAAATAGCAACAAAGATGATCCCTAAAAGAAAGAAAAGTAAGAAGCCAAACTGCCTGTCTTATGAGGCATTGAAAGTAGTCCAGGAAATAAGAAAAGCAAAAGGTAGTGGAGACAGGAATATATTTGCCCAACTGAATGCAGAATTCCAGATGATAGCAAGAAGAGACAAGGAGACATTCTACAATGAGCGATGTAAAGAGATCAAACAAGACAAAGAAGATAACAGAATGGGTAAATCAAGAGACCTCTTCAAGAAAATTGGGCATCTCAAAGGCCCCTTTCATGCCAAAGTGGGCGTGCTAAAAGACAAAAATGGAAGGGAATTCACCAAAGAACATCAGATAATGAAGAGGTAGCAGGAATACACTAAAGATATATACAGGAAGCATCTTAAGAGCAGTTTGTCCAATGAGCTGGAGCCAGACATCTTGGAGAGCAAAGTGAGATGCACACTAGGATGTCTTGCTGATAATAAGGCTGCAGGAAGTGATGGAATCCCAATAGAACTATTCAAAATTCTACAATATGATGCTGTGAAAGTGTTGCTTGCCTTATTCCAACACATTTGGAAAACTTAATAATGGCCAATAGGCTGGAATAGATCATTCTACATCCCAATATGTAGATGATCAATCATAGCTAATTGGAAGTAGGTTTGGTGACAAAGAACGAGCAACCTTTCTAAATTTAGACTAAAGACTGAGGTAAGCTAGTCACTTATCGGTCTAGGCGATCCTTCTGAGGGTGAGAAGGAGGAATAGTGGAGATGGCAAATAATGTAGTTATGTGGGATGGGCCTAGTTGAGGTGAGACTGGATTTGTACAAAAGCTAGAAGTGTGCAGTGATAGGCAATGTGAGCATACAGTGGACTAGATACCAGTGAACTGCCAACAAGAGTTTTTGGTCCAAGGTGGCACAATCCATGGTGTAATTAAATTGCGGTATTGCGTATTTGTGGGAGAGATGTATAATCAGGTAGAAATAATCATCCATCCTTGGGTTTTTGCCTTTATGATAACGGGGCATTATGGTCGGTGGGGTGTTGGGATGCTGTCCTTGGCAGAGAGAGGGTAGAGAGAAGGATAGGGTGGCAGAGAGAGGCAACTAGTGGCAGCAGGGAGGGGAGAGGATGACAGCAGTGAGAGACGGAAGGGAGCAGCTGTAGAGAGCAATCAGGTAGGAAGAGATTTGAGGAAGGTAACAGATAAGGCATAGAAAGGCAAGAACAGGGAGCAAAAGGAGGAAGGAGTGGGAGGCCAGGACAGAGATAAGGGTAATGAATAGGCAGGGGGCACAGCCAGACAAGTCAGGGGAGAAAATTATGGTTAAGGGAGCAGCAACATGCCGGTGAACTATAGGTGACGGGAGGCAGACAGGAGCAAGCAGAGGACATAAGTGAGGTGAGGTGCAGCGGTAAGTGATCAGGGGTTTTTGTAGTGTGGGAAAGAAGGCTCCTCCCACAATTCCAGCTGCATCACCTTCTCATATATATATATTTATTTATATATAAAATATACTACAGGAGTGTATAAAATAACAAACATTACATTGAGATAATTGGAGCCAAAAGTACAAGATTTTTGGATTTGTGGCACCTGAAAATGTATTACCCCTACATATCTCTCTGCTATGACCTTCCCATCTTGGGTGACCCTCTGTGACAAGGTAGAAATCCAGAAGGTAAAATTAATCTATCTTCAGTTTTCCTATCTTATTATATGCAAAGGTTCAAAGTTGATGCAGGTGTTTTTGTGGGTAGTACTTATCCTTATAAAAGGTGATGGCAACACTCAAGGAAATACTGGATCTTTGCTACTTCAGCTTTTATGAAATTATACATTGCAAGCTATTATTCCATAATGCAAGAACGAATACCAATTACAATTTAGTAAAGGGATATGTAAGTTAGCTGGATTATGAAAATCTATTAAATTGACATATTGTATGTATCCATATGGTGCCTAACACCTATTTGATTATGTATAAGAATTTATGTTTTATTTGGATACTCTCTATCCTGGAAAAAAATGCCGAAAAACTATTTTAAAATAAATGTGCTGACTTTTAAACTCTATACCAAAATTGTGTACTTTAAATGTTTCTAATGCTATATAGTGGTCCTAAAAAAAGGATCCTAGACTAATACAGTACTAAAGTTCTATTAATGAACAAATCAACTCTCATATATCAGCCTATACTGATGATCCTGTAAACACAGGATACACTGATAATCATAGAGTTGAAAAAAAGGGCGAATTGAGATAAAAAAAGCACAAAAATATATTAAAATCAACTGTATCGTGGAAGCTTAGGCACTCTATATCTCCCAAAAGTATGGGATCTTTACAGTCAATAAAGCAGACAACTATTTATATTTATGCACAGAGACAAAAATCTGGTAGAATAAACCACCTAAATGAGAGGATAATAACATGTAGCAAATATGTAACAAATACACAATACTTGTGATTCAGTTCCCTCTCTCCATATTTCTTTTAGGCCCTTAGGAAGAAGAAAAAGTTGAAAAAAGTTGACAAAAGGCTTTAAAAAACCTTGTTAGGGATATAGGAGCCTGTTCCACTTAAAAAACTAGGTGCCAACGGTTCGTTTCGTCCTTTTACAGGACTTTCTCTGAGGCTATACTGCTCTGGCTTATACTCTGGCTTTTAAAGCCTATTACTTCCTGGTTTGGCGTAGTTACGTAATGACGCACGCTTCTAACGCGATGACTTCACTACGCATCGTTGTATCAATTTCAATAAACTTTATTTAGCTTCTTCAAAGAGGGAAACTTTATTTAGCATAAATGCGCAGATTGAAAGACAAAAAACTTTATTTGATTCCTTTTTGCTCTATTCATGAATTCTATCCTTATTGCTTTTAATTTGAGCTTTTTAGCTCGTTTTGATTCCATATTGACCACTAAATATCTAAAAGGAACATATAATTCTTCTAAAAAGTGTATTTAAATTGTATATTGTGTAAAAGTGAAATCTTAAACAATACATGTTACTCAAAGCTTCTATAAACAAGCTATTGAGCTTGTATTGGATGAAAAAAGTGATATAAAAATATTAGTGCAATTATTATTTATTACAGTATAGTAATAATCAATTTATATTACCTTAACTAATGTTATCTTCCACATTAAGTGTGCTATATCAATTGTATATCAATATACCAAATAAGTCTGGGAACTCCCAGATAAAGTGAAATTCTAATACATTTTTCTATTGCAAAGAATATAAATATTGTGATTTAGTGTTACAGTAAAGGTCAATACTAAATAAAAAAAATGGAAGAGAGCTTCTAAAAAAATAATACTAATTTTTACAGAGTTTTTAAGCTATATAAAAGCTACAAAAAAGCTGAGTAAGAATAACCTTCATTAAGGCCTTTCGGATATTTGCAATCTAATGTGAATATCCATTTACTCTCCTTCTGTAATATAATTATATCTATATCACCTCCTCTTGGACTAATGCATAGCCTCTCTAGAACTTGGAATTTCATGGCCTCTGGTTTATTTTCATGAAAGTATTTTATATGTCTTGAGACAGGGGTATCAAGTTCCTTTTTGATGGAATACACATGCTCATGTATTCTTCTTTTAAATTGGCGGAATGTTTTGCCTACATAGAATTTCTGACATGGACACGTCATAACGTATATAACGTGAGTACTTTCACAATTCATGAAATTCTTGATTGGATACTTTTTGCCTGTATTTACATCTTCAAAGCTCTTACTCGGCTGGATATACTGGCAGGCTCTGCAATGGCCGCATTTAAACAAGCCCTTGGTTTCTGTTAACCACGTCCTCTTTGTTTTTTGGGGGTTATAAAAGCTCTTGACTAACGTATCCTTGATATTCTTGTTTCTTTTATACGTTATGCTAGGCTTTTCCATAATAAAATCTCTCAATGTTTCATCTTCTCTGAGAATGTTCCAATGTTTTCGTATAATCTCTTTTATTGGTTCCCAATCACTTCCATAGGACATCACTAGCCTTATTGTCTGGTCTTGTTCTTGAATTTTATCATTTTTCTTCTTATAGATAAGATCTTCCCTTTCACTTGCTAGTGCTTTCTTGAAGGCTCTTTTTAGAACCCGATTCGGGTATCCTCTTTCTTTGAACCTCACTTTTAGATATTTAGCTTGTTTCTTGAATTCCTCTATGTTATTGCAATTTCTTTTTAACCTTAGGTATTGTCCCGTAGGTATACCTGCTTTAAGTGGTACGGGGTGTTGGCTGGACCAATGTAAAAGAGAGTTAGAAGCTGTTGGTTTTCGAAACACTGAGGTATGGATGTTGCCTTGTGCATCTTTCATCAGAATTAAGTCAAGAAAATCAATTTTATTCTTTTTAACAGAATATGTAAATTTTAGGCCCCAGTTGTTCTGGTTTAAGTCTTTAATGAAATCTTCAAATGCTCTTTGGGAGCCAGACCAAAACAACAAAATGTCATCTATAAAACGTTGCCATAGGATGACTTTATCTGTATAGTTTTGTCTTGATTCTGTAAACACCTCTAAGGCTTCCCAGTGACCCAGATATAAATTCGCTTAACTGGGGGCACAGGCTGTCCCCATTGCCATCCCTTTAATCTGTTGGTACCAGATATTGTTGAACAGAAAATATTTTTTACATAGAGTGAATTTTAGCAATCTTGCAATGAAATCATTAAATTCTTCATCCTTTTCGTTGTCCATGCTCTGAAAATATTTGACTGCTTGAATACCTTTTTCATGTGGTATAGAAGAATATAATTGCTCCACATCGATGGCAATGAATATAGGTGTCCTGAGGTACACTGATGCCATTCATCTGTTTAAGTACATCTAAAGTGTCTTGTAAATATGAGGGTAATACCTTTACCATTTCTTTAATGTGGTCATCTATGTACTTGCTTATATTTTCAGTTAAACAACAATTACTTGAGACTATCGGACGGCCTGGCACTGGACTCAATTGTTTGTGTACCTTTGGAAGTGCGTAGAACGTTGGAATAGTAATATGTTTTGGTAGGAGAAAATCAAAGGTTGATTGGTCTATTAATTTTCTTTCTTTAGCATAATTAAGAATTTCATATAGTTCTTTTCTGAATTTATTCGTTGGATTTTCCTTCAGCACTTTCTAAGTGTCCTGATCAAGTAAAATGTTTTCACACATCTTTAAATAGTCAGGTTCTTTTATTAGCACCACATTTCCTCCCTTGTCGGCAGGTTTAATGATAGTATTGCTGTTTCTTAGTTCATCTAATGCTTTTCTCTCATCTTTTTTGAAATTTTGTTTTGTTCTATCAGCATCTTTTGAATTGATATTTTCCACTTCGTATTTTTTGAGGTCTTTCTCCACCATCTCCAAGAAGAATTGAATATTACTAAATAGTGTTAGATCAGGTGTACATTTGCTTTTTCCTTTTATCTTCTTCTTTTTTAGTTCTTTCCGTGTGATGGTAAACTCTGTTCATTAAGAAGATCCATTAATATCTTAAAGATTTCAATTTGCTCTTTGTCCACTCCCAGTCGATTTAAATCTCCTTCTTCTTTATTCAAGAACCATTTCTTTAATGCTAATTTTCTCACAAAGAGATTTATATCTTTTATATTATAAAAAAGATTGGATTTACTTGTGGGTACAAATGATAGTCCTTTATTCAAAAGGGATCTGTGTATTTGTTACATATTTGCTTCATGTTATTATTCTACCACTTTTTTCTATTATATCCCTATCACTATAATGCAAAGATTTTTTTCTCTGTGCATAAATATAAATAGTTGTCTGCTTTATTGACTGTAAAGATCCCATACTTTTGGGAGATATACAGTGCCTAGGCCTCCACCATACAGTTGATTTTAATATATTTTTGTGCTGTTTTTATCTCAATTCGCCCTTTTTTTCAACTCTATGATTATCAGTGTATCCTGTGTTTACAGGATCATCAGTATAGGCTGATATATGAGAGTTGATTTGTTCATTAATAGTACTTTAGTACTGTATTAGTCTAGGAACCTTTTTTTAGGACCACTATATAGCATTAGAAACATTTAAAGTACACAATTTTGGTATAGAGTTTAAAAGTCAGCACATTTATTTTAAAATAGTTTTTCGGCGTTTTTTTCCAGGATAGAGAGTATCCAAATAAAACATAAATTCTTATACATGAGCTGGATTATGAGTGCATATGATAGAGGAGAATTAGTAGTGCATGAAAACATTTTTTGCACGAAAAAATACCAAAATAAGCATTTACACACTTACCTTGAAGTAAGCAAAATATCTTTTAAATTTCTGTCAGTTGTAACTTAGGGTTAACACCCTCCAAACCCAGGCTAAATTGGTGTACAATTTGAAAAATAGTTTTGGCCAATCAGGAGGAAGTAAAGGACATTTGTATCACAATCTGGCAGTTACTGTCTGTTTTTCTCTCTCTGCCTGTCTCCTTATGGGCAATTTTAGCTGTGACCCAACCAGCCATCATTTTCTTTAGAGGTCACAAACTGCACCCTGCAGGGTACACTTTATGTAAGCTTTATGTAAGTACATTCAACTTTTCAATATAATACTGATTTTTCTTCTAATTAGTAGCTGTTTATTAGAAACCCAGGAAACTTACATATACCTTTAATCTGTATTAAATAAAACCAGACTGCAAACTCTCTTAACACTCCTTGGAAGGGCAGGTAGAATAGTGTTAGGTCTACCCTGGACATCAATGTTTCAATGTGATTGTGATTTCTAGAAATTTGCATTTTGCAGAGTATTTTTCTTACTGCCTTTTTCAGAAAATACCTATGCAGCACTTTGTTTTTGGAATGGGTAACATAAAGTGCATTTCTATTGGAACAACATGAAAATGATTACTTTATATTTAGCTTTCAACACTAGAAATATTCCATCTAATAATACATTGCACCTTCACAGCTAACCTTGGATAGGTCATGCAAGACATTGAAAAGCAAAATTGTCTTTAGTATATAAAATATATGCTGACAACTGTATATTCAGCTCAGTGACCTGACCAATCTAGTAAACAACAACCTTTATAATGGAAGGAGGCAGCTTTTACAATGAAAATAATGCATAGGGAGAAAGTTTAATGATACATCACTTTAGCTCTGAGAACACCTGACAGACTGAGTGCTTCTTTATATGTAAGAGCTACATATTCCATTATTGTGGATTTGTCTGGACATTGAACTAAATACAGTCAGAAATTGCTGTTACATTCACCAGGAATTTTAAGATTGTCAACTTGCAGTTGTTTGACCTCTGCAGATTCAAGGTAAACATGTATTTTTGCATTTAATTTGAAGTCATGACGGCACCTGGAAAAAACAGTAATCTAATTTCAAGACTCTTCCACAATCACAGTAGAAAGAGCAGGGTTTATTTTATAAAAAGGTTTATAAACGGTCAATGAACCAACTTTCTAGTGATGAATTTCCTCCATCCATAACTGAGTTGCCTTTTTTCTTATTTTATTACACCATACACTGACTCGTAAAATGTAATGTATATATGTGCCACTTATGTGCAAAATCATTATACTTCAACACCATCAACTTGATGATGTGTGTACATTTTAATTAAATTAACAAACCGGTTACATAATCCCTGTCCTGAAGAGCTTAGGTATATGCAGAAACTGTACTTACAGACTAAGGCTCTCATTCAATTGAGATTTGGCCAATTGAATATGGCTCTAAATAAGCACATAGCATATATTTTTTTAAATACGTTTTTAGTTAGTAAAAATCTTGCTTTTGGATAGATGCTTACTAACTAAAAACTTATTTAAAAAAAAATATGTTATGTGCTTATTTAAAGCCCTATTCAATTGGCCAAACTGCAATTGAATGAGGGCCTAAGTGTATGTGGTATGCTTAAAGAGAATTTGCTAATGGAGCTGTTGGAACGGCATTAGCTAAGGAAGCTGATGCAGAGTACATTTTGAAAAAGGTAGATTTTTAAGTTGAGCTTTCAAAGTTGTGTGTGTGTGTATATGAAGTTTTGTGATCTTGTAGGACATTTCAGCCCAATCTGTTAAGAGATATGGGATGCAGACAATTTAGAGCAGGATGCAGTTCCACCGATGTCATATTATTTTGTAATGATTAACTTACAATGTAAGTTTACAGGAAAAAGGAATATGGAACTTGCCTCGACTGAGGTTTAATGTGGTAAATATCTATATTTTTACGTTTAGCACGATATTTCTAATTTTTTGTCATTTTGAGTTACTGCTACTATAGTCCTTGTCCACAAGAAGCTGTTTAGATAATAAGGATAGAGGCTTGTACACATAGCCATTGAATTGCTTCTAGTGACTATTCAATTAAACAAATAGAGCTGGTCTGAGACATAAATTACAGCGATTAGAGAAATTTGTGTCAATATCTACATCAGGGTGAAGCATAGGTATAGCATTAGAGAAGTGATATTTTGTAAAATTTTGCAAGTGGTCTAAAGATGTGTGCTTTTGAATTGTGTATCAGGGAATAAATGAAGTGTCAGTGGACTATAGAGCCCATAACTGTTTTACGTACAATGCTTACAGCTCATACCTATTATCATAGTTATATAGTTACATAGTAATTAAAGTTGGAAAAAGACTTTCAGTCCATCAAGTTCAACCTTTTAAGATCTCCTCTGATCTGCAATATGCGGATTAGTTATTAATTAATTAGTTGTTAATTAATTGTTATTTAGTTATTAATCAACTATTTATTTATTTTTTAATTATTAATTAATCCAGAGGAAGGCAAACAGAAAAAAAAACCAAGTGAGTAGCCAATCGTCTCAAAGGAAAAAAAAAAAGAATTCCTTCCTGACCCCAGATACTGGCGCTCAGATTTCTCCCTGGATCAACACTCTCTCTCTAAATATCCCGGATAACCCTAAATTCCCTTTTTAATTAGAAATAAATGCAGTCCCCTTTTAAAGTTATCTATCGAATCCGCTGTTACCACCTCCTTTGGTAGAGAATTCCACAGATTAACCCCCCTTACTGTGAAGAACCCTTTTCTTTCTTTAAGGTGAAATCTTTTTACTTCTAACCTTAAGGGATGTCCTCTTGTCAGTTGAAAACCTCTTTGCACAAAAAGCTCCCTTGACAAATCTTTATACTGACCCTGGATGTATTTATATACGGTAATTATATCTCCTCTTAGACGCCTTTTCTCTAGAGAAAATAAGCTTAATTTGGTTAGATTTTCTTCATAACTTAGCCCCTCCATTCCCCTTATTAGTTTTGTTGCCCTCCTCTGTACCTTTTCCCGCTCTAAAATGTCCTTTTTATGAAGTGGTGCCCAAAATTGTACTCCATATTCCAAATGAGAGCGTACTAGAGATTTGTATAGTGGCAGAATTATATTTGCTTCCCTTGCTTCTATACCCTTCTTAATAGATGCTAATATTTTACTTGCCTTTGCAGCTGCTGCTTGGCTTTGCACACTGTTACCTAGGTGGTTGTCCACAAGCACTCGCAAATCCCTTTTCAATATCTGATACCCCTAGATTTGCTCCATTAAGTCTATAAATTGCATGGCTATTTTTCCTTCCCAGATGCATAACTTTACATTTATTCATATTAAATCTCATCTGACATTTAGATGCCCATTCCTCAATTTTATGTAAATCCCTAGTTTCCAGGCCCACCTCTAAGTCATTAATAAATATGTTAAAAAGGAGAGGACATAATACTGAAACCTGAGGAACCCCACTTACCACATTTGTATGTTCCATTTACAACAACCCTTTGCTTCCTGTCTTTTAGCCAGCTCTCAATCAATAAGCAGATATTTACTGCAATTCCTGTATCTCTTAGTTTCCACAATAGTCTCCCATGTGGCACTGTATCAAAAGCCTTTGCAAAATTCAAAAAGACTACATCCACTGAGTTGCCTATATCCAGGTTCCTACTAACCTCCTCATAGAAACGAATTAGATTTGTTTGACACGACCTATCCCTCATAAATACATGTTGACTCCTACTTATAATCCTGTTCAAATAGACATATTCTTGTATATTATCCCTTATTAACCCTTCTAAATGCTTCCCCACTACAGAAGTGAGGCTCACTGGTCTATAATTCCCCGGATTTGCTCTTGCTCCCTTTTTAAATGTAGGTGTCACATCTGCTTTTCTCCAGTCATCTGGTAGAGACCCTGTGTTGAATGAATCTTGAAAAATTAAATATAATGGTTTGGCTATTACAGAACCCAGTTCCCTCAGTACCCGTGGATGTATTCCATCAGGACCTGGGGCTTTATTAACATTTATTTTTTCCAAACTCTTTTGGATTACTTCCTGCGTTAACCAATTATTCGGCAAAGGTAGTGTAGCCCCATTATGTTGCAGTGTCCCAACCACTGGTACCTCCCTTGTGTATACAGAAGAAAAGAACCTATTTATCTCATCTGCTTTTTCCTGGTCACTAATTTTCAGACAGCCTGTGTTACATTGTAATGTTCCTATAGCTTGCTTCCTTCTTCTTTCCTTCGCCTTCTTCCCATTGATATACTTAAAAAATATTTTAGGGTTAGTCGTACTCTCTTTTGCAATTAATTTTTCATTTTCTATTTTAGTCTAAAAGCCCTTTTGCAAACCTTGTTGATTTCCTTGTACTTCCGTAAAGCAGTCTTTATCCCCTCTTGTTTGTATAATTTAAATGACTGTTTTTTACTCTGTATCTTGATCTTTAAATCCATTTTTAAGCCACATTGGATGTGATTTTCTTCTTTTACTTTTATTCCCACTTGGTATTTGGTGATAAGTATGTATATTTTATTTTTAAATATTACTGAAGTTGTATTTTACATTAGAAAGTATTAAAACCTATTTAAAGTTAATTGCATTAAACTTACAAGCAAACAAGTTAAAATAATACATTGATATTGCTGCTCATTGGCTGACAGAGACAAGTACTCATTGTTTTTCTATTTGGAGAACAAAATGAAAAAATGAAAAGAAAAAAATGAAAAAATAATAATAAACAAATAAATAGGGAAAAATAAAACACAAAGTAGTATATCAGCAACTATTTTCTTTCAGATGCAACATAGAAAAATGTTTTCAATAACCCTTTTTAATACATACTTTTTAAAATGTATGCTGTTGTTAAAACACAAGGTTAAAGCAAGGCCGGTTGGCTCTTTGGTAGCACAAGCCAAATTTAATTGAAATCTCAGCTTAAATGATCCAAATGGACTTATCAGTTCCTCATTTTGTTATCATTAGCCAACCTATACTCAAGCAGGAATTTTCATAAAACCAGTGGTAGCCAGAGAAGCCTGTAGTTGTGATTACAAAATATTAGGAACATTAGACTGCTGTGCTTTTAACTGGTATAGAAACATGGTTTATTATTCATTTATATACTGTTGTATCTGCAATGCTGGAAAACACGTGGACAGATGCTAAATTCATCCTGAAATTCATCATATGTGAGCTGAATATTCTTCCTCTGGTCCTACTGATCACGAATATCGCAGAAAATGTCATGGTAATACATTTCTCACAATAATTAGAGAAAATGTAGATCTTCATAACCACGATATACACCTTCAATGGAATAAGGGAAAGTTTTCTTTTTTCAGATTAATGTTATAGTTATTTTATTGTTATGTGTGCCTTCCGTGTATATTAGTATTAAATATTTACATATCAGACTAATGGTGTATCATGCTCATGGTGTCACTAGCGTGTGAATTTAAAATGTCTTTCCTGTACTAGGTTGGTACTGAAATTACCTTTGTGAAAGCCAATGTAACATTTAGAAAACACAGAGCTTGTATTTGTTAAAGGTCCATTTTCCTTACTCTTCATGGTGTGAAAGAGCACAAGATTCTATGTTAAAATCATCTTGTTTTTCATTACACTAATAACAGCTAAAACTCTGACTCCTGACTGTTCTATGATTAACAATATCAGCCCACACTGAGCGGTGAAGGCTCTGTGAAGACAAAGATTTATAGTTTTTCACTGAACTTCAGGAATGCAGCAGGACATGTTAACCACCAACTGCACTCTTTAGCTGATTCCAGCAGTCCCTTTTCTACACAGATGAAATTGGGAAGGGTTAACTCTCTTTCTGCTTATGCTCTCTGCACAGAGCTGCTGCTATGAGTATGTCTGATAGTTTCGTTTATGATTTTTTCCATGGAAAAGGCACCTATTTAAAAAATTCAAAGAGTATTTCAACATGTTTTTAGGAGAACTTTCCAGTGGTGTGCTCCAAGTTGTGCTGAATAAACTGGCCCTTTAAGCTAGATGATTGACTTAGTGATATAGATGCATACAAGGCCTCTGCTTTTGTTGTCCAATTTAGTTCAGTATGAACAATCTGCTTAAATGTTGAATTGTTTCCTTTGCAAAAAAATATGAGCATCTCATAAAATGTTTTAGTAAATAATTACTAAATTTGCAGCTACTATGCTCTGCTTTACTTTTTGGTGTTATTGTGTATTTGTTATTGGGTGTTTGGTAACAATGTGTCTGTATAGCATGGACAAGAATATACTTATATGGAGTTTCTACTTGTTTTGTTTTTTACCTTTAATTTTTCTCCATTAGGGAATCTTTTTGATTGACAGTTTTATACAGTGCATTTTTATTTCATTTTATTATAAATCCTGAGTGTTATATAATATCCTTCGACATTCACCATCCCTTCTGTCGCAGCTCCTCAACAGCGTTCGAAAACTCATCTTTAACTCCAGCTTAGAGCCTTTCCTTTTTTTTTTTATTTCATTTTCAGAGTGCATCAAATTCAGCTTGAAATTTCTAATGACTAGAAATGATCTAGTTTCATAGCATGTCGCTCTTACTGAATCAAGCAACTGTAACAAACTGACTCCGTTGACAGAGATGATGTGTCTTGTCAGTGTATTCATCTTCCGAAAATCATGTAGAGCTGGTTTAAAAGGAAAATCTTTTTTTTTTTCCCCCAGTATTTTTTTTTCTTTGATTTCATTCCAAAACCTGTTCACCGTAGCAAGTAAATGCCTTTCATCTTTTGAAATAGTAGCCTTTTGCAGTGGCTTTGCCTGTGAAAGTGAAAAAATATTTTATTAGTAAGAACATTTTTGTAGAAGTTGCTCAGATTACAACTTTGTATTTAAAAAAAATTTTTTTTTTAGACTTTAGTATTGTTAATCAAACTGATATTCTATATATCTATATCTGTATATCCTTAGGGTACACTATAATCTGAAAATTATAAACAAATATTAAAACAGCTACATTATATTTAAAACTCTTAAACTTGTATGAAAACAAATGCCCAGAGACTATAGATTTGTAGTCTAGGACATTGACGGGAGGACACTCTTGGTACCAGAAAAGCAGCAGTTCAAAAAACAGCAAGTAATGGTGAGTTTAAGAAAACTTTGTTTTTTAGAAAACTTCTTTGACTTTAAGACAAACAGGTTATATACAAGGAAGCAGTAGCAAATTTAATCTGGGTGTTTTAAAGTTCAAAAGAAAATGTATGCCATCCGCAATAATTAATAATTTGGTATAAAATATAAACATGTGAAGGCTGCGTATATTTTTTATACAAAACAACTAAGTCAGAGGAGCTCAATCAGAGATCGAACTAACCTTAATAGGTGAGTTCTATGGCCATGATAACCCACTCTGAGAGCAACCTCTTTTAGCTCACTTGTGTCCTTCTCAGGGGGAAATATCTTGTAGTATATCAGTCTGGTCCCACTCACTAGAGTGAGCCAGCCCCGAAATACCAGGCAATTCTACTCTGAACAGAAGAAACAGCAAACTCCAGACACGTTTCGGCCTCTATGGGCCTTGTCAGTGAGGTGCAGCTGAACTTCCTAATGCACAGTGAGCAAGGGGTCCACGTCTGCAGCCCCCTATTAACATTAGGGAGACTAAACTCTAAGGGTAATTTGCATAATCAAAACAACTAAGTCAGAGGTGCTCATCAGGGAACAAATTTGCATAATCAAAACAAACTAACTTTAATAGGTTAGTTCTATGGACATGATAACCCACTCTGAGAGCAACCTCTTTTAGATCACTTGTGCCCTTCACTTGCTCTTAAAACATTTTGCTGATTGTTAAAGTCGGTTATCAAAATACCATATATTACAACTTTGATGTCAGCGACAGTGGTGGAGCTAGTGAAAGGGAGGCCCTATCGCAAAATAATTTGGGGCCCACTTGCAACTTCACTATCGACCTCATAGGGATCAATAAGAAAGTGAAAAGTGTATACAAATGGCCAATCACACTTATGGTGATCAGATCACCTTTCTATAAAGTAATATTTTGCTATACTCATCTAATAAATTTAAGATCCCGTCCTATACAGCCAGTAGCAGAGGGCCCCTATCCTGTTGTGGGTCCTGGAGCTTTGCACCTGCTGCACCAACAGTAGCTTCATGACTGGAGCTGGTGAACCTCTTGGAGCTTTATGGTGCAATTTCTACTAGTTTTTGTTTTTTAATTTTTGCTTTGATTAATCACTTTGAAATAATTTAACAGTTTGCCCCTAACCTCACTTTTACAAAATAATAGGAAAATATAATTTAATTAGTGTACTGTGTGTTGTCCTATTAGGTTCTGAACATATTCAAACATTGTTGCTGTAACATGCCGCCTCATTAAATTAGCCCTCATAGTTCCCTCGGTCATCTCAAAAGACAGTTTTTTGCTGTTTGCGAGGACCGATTCCTCAATATGTACCTAGCAGCCGCTTTTGCGAGATGACACCCAAAAACGTATGAGAATAGGCTCTAGGAGAGCTACTTAGTAACACGCAGCCATAAATCTATGGGGGGAACCTCGCACCTCGGAAGAATCCCTAAGGGCCAAAAAAATTGCAGCAAGGGATACTAAAGCCCATACGTCCTGCATCGGAGCAGCCCGACACCACCGTCTGATGCTCCCCCCTGCTCCCTAAACACATCCCCATGCTGCAGGGTTCCCAATCTTGACCCCTGCAGCCTCCACACCTTAACCCCTTGCAGCGGGGGTCCAGATCGGCATTTACATTTTTCAAATTTCCATCCGCGGGTCCTTAAAAGGCCCGCAGCACACCATTAGCCAATCCCGGCACCTTACATTAACCGTCCTATATGCTGGGGGTCCCCATCGGGACCCCGCAGTCCCCCCACATCAAACCCCGGCATCGATAATGCCCCCACTGCATTTAAAAAAATAGCATTTCCGCCATAAAGGTCCTGAAAGAACTGGTGTTAAAGAAATATTAACCCCTGCCGCGAGGGGTACTATAAGTACCCCCCAAGCACCTATACAGAGCCCCATGAGCACTTAATTAACCCTATAACTCATGGGCTCTATACAGAGCTTCATGAGCCCTTAATTAACACAATAACTTATGGGGCTCTATACAGAGCCCCATGAGCACTAAATTAACTCTATAACTCATGGGGCTCTATACAAAGCCCCATGAGACTAAAATTAACCCCCACAGTCCAATAGGGGTCTATATAGACCCTTAAAGCACTTTATTAACCCCTAGGTTAACCCTACAAGTTCCATGAGGGTCCTCCAGGACCCTCATGACAAAGTCTAAGCACGACACTGCACTATTAACCCTAATTATACCCCATTAACCCCCTAACCCTTACTATACCCCATTAACCCATACTAAACCCTATGTAACCCTATCTGGACCAAATAACCATTACTGGGCCTATCGAAGCCTTAATGGGTCAATCTAACCCTAATTGAGCCTATTTAAACCTATCTGAACCTAATAACCCTAACAGGGCCTCTTTAACCCCATCTAGCCTTATTTAATCCCATCATTTATGGGGCCTTTCAAACCCCCATAAGCCTCTATCTAGCCCCATCTCTTATGGGGGTCTATACAGACCCCCAAAAGCCTCTATTTAACCCAATCAGTCCAATAAGGGTCTATGAAAACCTTCATAGGACAACGAGAAACCTATTATTAAACCCCATAAGTGCCATGAGGGTCCTCCAGGATCCTCGTGACTCTAAGTACAAACACTACACTACACTATTTCCCCCAATAAACCACTAAATCTAAACTAACCCCCTCAATCCTAACCTATTAATCCCTACCTACCTAACACTACCTACCTAACCCCCTATTAAACCCCCCACCCGACTAATTACACAAAACATAAAAACTATGTTAACAAAAATAAAAGAAACTGTTAGCAAAAATAAAAAAAGGAGATTACAAAAATATTGCACACCTGTAAAGAAAAAGGCATACACAAATAAACATAACATTACAGTAATAAAGACATTACAAATATACTCCTAACTACAATACATTTCCCCCTATCTAGACATTACCCCCTATCTAGTCATAAACCCCTACAATACAATACATTTCCCCCTATATATACAATACCCCCTAAATCTAAGCTAAGATAGAATAAATAAAACCACTTACCTTTGCAGATGTCCCTTCAGATCGCCCCCTAGGAAAAAAAGAAACATCAGATCAGCACTCGCGGAGCTCCCCGACGCTAGTGAGGCCTCCAGAGCCTTTTCCGGTCTTTTTTAAACCAATCACAATGGGATATAGGGGTGTATCCTATTCTGATTGGCTCACACCTTGGCGCCTTCTGATTGGCTGAAATTTGATTGACAGCCTTCTCAGCCAATTTCCTACTGGAAGTGGCTCTGGAGCCCTCATTAGCATTGGGGAGATCCACGAGTGCAAAGCTCTGTTAGTTTTTTTTTTTTTTTTTTTTTTAGAGCGCTGATTCATGAAGTGGCCAGCCGGTACAGAAAAGGAGAAGGCCATGGAAATCACGGACAGGTAAGTTTTACATTTATAATGTTGATTGTTTATTTATGTTTTGTGTATTTGTGTTAATGTGTGGCTAATGTTATGTTATGATAGGGGGTGATGTCTAGATAGGGGGAAATGTAGTTAGGGATATATTTATAATGTATTTATTACTGTAATGTTATGTATATTTGTGTATGTATATTTTTTGTAGTGAACCGGGGTTTGTAATGTCCTTTTTTTATTTTTTGTACCTTATTTTTTTTTTATTTTGGTAACATATTTTTTTTTATTTTTGGTAACTTAGTTTTTTTTTTTTTTACCTTAGCTTTTTTATTTTGTGCAATTAGTGTGTGTGTGTGGGGGGGGGGTTAATAGGGGGTTAGGTAGGTAGTGGTTAATAGGTTAGGGTAGAGGGGGGTTAGTTTAGATTTAGTGGTTTATTGGGGAGAATAGTGTAGTGTTAGTGTTAGGGGGTTAATAGGGTATAGTTAAGGCTAATAGTGTAGTGCAGTGCTTCGACTTTGGCATGAGGGTCCTGGAGGACCCTCATGGCACTTGTATTGTTAACCTAGGGGTTAATAGTGTCCTATAGGGGTCTATATAGACCCCCTATTTAACTGAGGGGTTACTTTTAGTCTCAAGGGGCTCTGTATTGAGCCTCATGAGTATCGGGTTAATTACGTGCTCATGGAGCTCTGTATAGAGCCCCATGAGTGATAGGGTTAATTAAGTGCTCATAGGGCTCTGTTTAGAGCGCCATGCTTGATGAGGTTAATTTTAGGTGCCTTGGGGCGTACTTATAGTACCCCCGCGGCAATGGTATAATATTTTTTTAGTGTGGGTCCTTTCAGGACCTTTAAGGTCCTTCAGGTGGGAAATTTGTATTTTTAAATGCAGCGGGGTTGCGATCGATGCCGATCGGGGACCCCTGCTGCAAGGGGTTAATGTGGGAGGGCTGTGAGGGTCCCTATAGACCCCCGCAGCAAGTGGTTAATGTGGGGTCACTTTGGGGGTCCCGATGTGGACCTCCAGCATAGAGGGGGGTAATTTTAGGTGCCAGGGTTGAACCTGAGTACCCCCCTTGACAGGGCATGTATGTAGAAATGCTGCGGAGGTCCCGTTCAGAACCCCTGCAGCAATTGATGTGGTGGGGGAGCCTGCAAGATCATCTCGCAGGCTGTCACTCCTCCTGAACAGTTTCTCTGTGTTTGACATGGACAGCCCTGCTGCATAGCTCACACATTGCTCGAAGCAGGGCTAATTTAATAGCGTTGTAACTTTTCTAAATTTTAAGTACCTAGGGCTTAAGTACAAACCTTGTATCTACAAGGCTGGAATTTAATGGGGCTACAAGTCTTTAAAGGGACATCAAAGGTTTCTGGATTTCATTAGGAATATAATATAACTATGTATCTATTTACTTTTTTTAAGTTTATTTTTTTAAGAAGTGCTAACATGTTATGTTTTTTCTGCCTAAAGTCTTTCAAATAGTTCCTAACTGGTTTTCCCCTCTACAGCTCATGAATAAAGTGTACAAGTGTCTTATAGTAACCAATCAGTGGCAACATTCTGCAACATGCTACTTGAGTGGTCACTGACAGGCTAATCGGAAACACTTCACATTACAGGGCAGACCCAAACATGTACAAATCGTATGGTTCTTGGTAGAAAAAACACAGTTTTTAAGCACTTCTTAATAATTTAAAGTACATACAAGTAAATAGATACATTGGTATATTATATTCCTGGCGAAATCCAGAAACTTTCCATGTCCCTTTAACAGCAGCCTATGTAATTATACATATGTTGCTTTGGACTTGATATAGGTAGGTAGTACCTCTCAGAAGCTTCTATAACTATACTGTTAGACCACTGACCAATATATACTGCACTAACCATTTTTATTTCTACTTATCTAATTTGCGGATTAATTAAAACTACTGTAATTCACATATGTATGTGATGTATGTATATTGCATAATCTAATACTATGATTACAGAGAAAGCAACACTCTCACAGTGTTTCAGGGTTCACTTCCTTAGGTGGATACAAATTACAAAATAAAATACATATATGAAAAGGTGAATTTGTACATTTTAGTATCCAGGGCGGGACTGCACATATTTAGAGATATATTATACTTGTAGAACATATTTAGAAATAAAAGATTTTAGGGGCCTGGGCCCCCAGGCTTTCAGGATTATTTCACCTCAGCATATAGATATATCAATCACAGCATCAAATGTAACACTTTTGCATAATATAGCATTTTTTATTGATATTATTATTTCAATACTATTTATCAGTATAAACAACTTTTACCTTAATTATCATTTATAAATCTTGAGAGGAAACTAAATTTGCTCCATTTCCCTTCACCTTGATTGTGCAGATCCTCCCATCTTTCTTATTACTGGTGGCACTGTCAGTCTGATAAAATCCCTGGCCAGGGGTTAATGTACATTTTATCAACAGCTGCATGATTTTTCCTGTTTTAAAATTCAAGTCAAGTGTAATTAATCACACTCTTCCACAAACTATAAGGAAACTGAAACCGTAATGGAAGGAGCAACTCAAGGTTTTACACTTCATAATGTGTTTCTGTTGAGCCCTATTAAATTCGCTAAGTCGCAGTTCCAGAAGCCCATAAAGAGACTGCAAAAGTTACGGCTATTAAATTGGGCTCTTTTAGTTACCCGCAAAACGATCTGCGGGTTACAGGCGGAAACACCCTACGTGTTGTCAAAATCTGAACTCCGTCCCAGCTAAGCCTTTGATCTTTCAATCCCGTAAATGTTACAATCGAATAATCGCTATTAAATTGCTACGAGTCCTCAAGCCCGCAACTGTTTTCACACCTGTAAATGGTAAATGTAGCCAAAAGTCCCTAGATAGGACCCGCAAGGTGGTTAAACTCCTGTCCGTAGCACTGTAAAAGCAAATAAAAACACGCTACTATATTTTAAATTACAGAGAAAGCGCTGAAAGGTTTTAAAATTAATAGCACAACATTCTTAAGCCCGCAAATATGCAATAAAAACTAATTGTATTATGTTTAATTTCCATGTTATATCGATCCCGGCAATCAAGGAGTTAATAATGCATGTTTTAGTGACGTAACTACGGGTTTGAATAATTTGCTATGTGCCGCAGCATGGTTTATGGATTTGCAGCCTTATTAAATTGCGATTCGGTAAATTTAAAAGGGTTCTTTTTAAGCACACAGCATATTTTATTTACAGAAGTTTTTAGTTAGTGAAGACCTTGCTTTTGGATAGAAGTTCAGACACAGGGAAGGATGAGGGGGAAAAGAGACCAAGGGGAAAGAGACAGAGGGGGGAATGAGACATAGGGGAGGGGGAAGAGACACAGGGGAAAGGGGGAAAGAGACAGAGGGAGAAAGGGACACAGGGGAGGAAGGAGGGGGGAAGAAGACACAGGGGATAGGGGAAAGGGACAGAGGGGGAAAGGGAGAAGGAGACACGGTGGAGGGAGGAGGGGGAAAGAGACACAGGGGAGGGAGAGGGGGAGAGACACAGGGGAGGGAGATGGGGAAGAGACAAAGAGGAGGGAGAGGGGGAAGAGACACAGTTGAGGGAGAGGGGGAAAGAGACAGGGGAGGGAGAGGAAGGAAATAGACACAGCGTAGGGAGAGGGGGGAAGAGACACAGGGGAGGGAGAGGGGGGTGAGAGACAAATTTAATATTATACTGTCATTTATGAAGGGTAAACGACTAGTGGGATATAATAGTTAAAAAGACTTGTATTTCCTTACGTTCTTTTAAAGAACTTACTATAAATTTAACACTTGGGTGGTCTTTTACATTTATTTTTGTATCGGCATTAACTCTCTGATGCTGTCATTCATTTAGTTCCATTATAGGAATGCTGGACCTGTAGTTTTATGTAATCACTAGCGTATTGCCCGTCAAAAAATGACGGCAATGAGATGTGTATGTTTGGAAAGTTGTTTAGTTATTAATATACATATGGAATTGTAAGGTAGCTAATGTTGTTTTGTGTGTACTACTGAGATATAGAATTCAAATTAATAAATGAATGAATATACTTTACCTATTTTTATGCATTGTGTTGAAGAGCTGGCAATCTATGTTGATGTTGCTGCAGCATTAGTGGTGTGGAGCTGCTGTGTAAGCGTGATGAACGTGTGCAGTGTAATAGTGTGCGTGCGCGATCCGAAACCGTTAACGTAGCTGTGTACTTCCGCATTATCGTAAAATGGCAGGTAATGTGTGGTATGCGTCTTAATGTATCATCCGTACGTCGTTTATTGGCGGGTAATGTGTGGTATGCGTCTTAGCGGATTATCCGTACGTGTTTTCCGTGGTTATAGTGCTGTAGCCTCGTTTTCGTTTTGTTTGTCCGCCATTTTTTCTGTCGCTTTGAGAATTTTTTTGTGTCTAAACTCTTTTATTTTGAGCTAAATGAAGGTGTAACTTTGTTTTTTGAGGTCGTGGATGCTCCCTCTTGCTGTCGGTAAGCTTTTTTATGTATGTGCTCTGTGGATTTATTGTGTTTGTATTTTTTTTCATGTTCGCGAGTTGCGCCGTATTTTTTTGCTATGGCTTAACCCAATGCCAAAGTGCTAGGGTTTAACGGCTCGCTTCGCTACGAGAGGCTCGCCTGTGGCGCTCATTGCCAAAGTACTACGGTTTAACGGCTCACCTCGCTGCGCGAGGCTCGTCAGGCGATGATCGCCTGCGGCGCTCATCGCTAAGCCCGCTAAAGTACTACGGTTTTACGGTAAATATGGTAAAACGGTAAAATGACGGTCAATAAAAATTAAATGTGGTGAAATTTGTTTACAACACAAAATGAATCAGCTACATTTGTCCCTTTTTTTATATAAAATAAATACACTTTTTTTTTTTACTTTTTTTTTTTTTTACTTTCAACTTATATTTCATCAAATGCGTTGTTTTAGGCGTGAAATCCAATGTTGCGCGAGACAAAGTCGTTAAATCTGTGTTAATGCGTCAATCTGTAATTGCGTTTCGTAAAATGTACTCGCTACTGTCTTTTTACTCATTGTGCGGTTAATGCGCATCCTGTGTCTCGTTGTTTTTCGAGCACATACGTCTGTGGCTGTGTTTTACGCAGTTCGTAGTAGTATAGCCTCGTTTTCATTTTTTTCGCGGCCATTTTTTTCTCGCTTAGCCGATTTTCGATCTTTGTCACTCGTCTAAATCGATGTTAATTGGAGTTCCAACTCACTCCCAGACGTCCTGCCTGGTTCCCCATGCTGTAAGTGACCTTTTTTTTATTTTTTTGTGTGTATTTAGTGTTTTTTTTACTGTTTTGGTTCCGCCGCTTATCTCGTAATTTTTTTCATCTCGTATTTTTTTTCTAAGTGCTACGGTTTAACGGCTCGGCTCGCCTCGCTACGTGAGGCTCGCCTGCAATGAACGCCTGCAGCGCTCATTGCTAAGTCGTATGCACTACGCAACACAGCGTGACGACGAATCGTATTTGGACAACTATAATATGTGATATCTCTCTGCGTTTTAAAATTTCCCAAATCTAAAATAGTTATGTTAGACAAAAAACATAGCTGAGTTCCCCAAAAGATTACCAATGCCTCACTTAATTTCAGATTTCTTGACCTAAGCAAGGCCCAGTTGGTATGTACATATAAAGATTAGACTCAAATCACATATTGAATATAATGATTAGACACAGAACACTTATTGGAGGCCACATCATTTATTGGTAAGCACAAATAACGTAATAACAAAAACAATAATAATTCTCCTTCTTTCTCTCCCTCTCCTTCTCGCCCTCTCTCTCTCTCTCTCTCTCCTTCTCATGCTCTCTCTCTCCTCACTCTCTCTCTCCCTTTCATTCTCACTCTCTCTCTACCTCTCCTTCTCACTCACTCCCTCTCCTTCCCTATTTCTCTCTCTCTCCCTCCCCTTCTTCCTTCTCTCTCCTTCCCTGCTCTCTCCCTTCCTCTCCTTCTCTCCTCTTCCCTCCTCTTTCCCTCCCTCCTCTCTTCTTCCCTCTCCCCCTTCGGTGTCTATTGTGAGCCTCGCAATGCGCATTACGCATGTGCAACAATTTGAGAGCGTAGAGAAGTCAGTGTTAGTATATATTTATTTGTTCTTTTGTATATAACTATAGCCAATATGATGAAATATCCATAAAAAAACAGGAAGGTTGCAATGAACAACATAATGTTTACATATAAAATAAAATCATACGGCTTCTCTGAATTATATGCCAAACAGAGCAGAGGCAGAAAAAAACATTGATTATCCTATCACCATAAATATAACGTTTTTTAAACGTTTTGGACGGGGACAGTTACCTTTCTCCCACCTTGCTGGAAGTCAATTCTATGTATCAACCGCTGCAGTTTGCTCCTACAACTCCCCTCCCTCTCCCTCCCTCCCACTCCCTCTCTTTCTTTCTCTCTCCTTCCCTCCCTCTCTCTCTCTCTCTCTCCCTCCCTCTTTCCCTCTCTCCCTCCCTCTCTTCCTCGCTGAGCCCAGTGTCTATGTTGTGATGCCTCCTAAACATTTTCTTGAATACAATAGGCAACTAGCACTGTGTACAGCATCTGTACTTGTTGCTCTGTTTCTATTGGCTAGGATATAGACAGATTTGAGGGTGTGGAAATCCCGATTACAGTGTTTACTGCAAATACCTGTACATCTGTAAGTTTATTGAAGTTTTCAAACTAATACATATTTTTCTGTTAATCAGTGTCTGTTAGATAAGAAACATTTAAAACCCGGGAAACTTCAATATAGATTTAACAAATCCATCTAACAACTCATCTGGTGTTGTGCCAAGACTCACCGTATTTAGCCTGCAGTAGGATGTATATACTTTTGTTGTAGAAGAGAGTAAAGTTAAGTTGTTTTACTTTTGTTGTACAAATTTTCCATGCAAAGAAATCATATTGCTTTTAAATAGCAGATATGATGACATCAATTATTTCACACATTGCCTATAATAAATGTAACTGATAAAAGTTGAATCCGCTATAATAGCTGTCAATCTGCGAGTTGTCGTCACGCTTGTCAGCTCGCAAGGGACGCAGTTGCGGGGGTGGAGGCCCAGGATCCCAGCTACAATAAGCACTGAAGCGCTCATTGCAAGCTGCAACTGTGGCCCTCACGAAGCGAGGAACGCAATTGCGGGGTGGAGGCCTGCGGGACTTAGCTGCAATGAGCGCCGAAGGTGCTCATTGCAGAGGTGGAGATGAGCACCACAGGCGCTCATCGCGAGGCTCGCAGGACTTAGCTGCAATGAGCGCCAAAGGCGCTCATTGCAGGGATCGAGAGTCAGTGAGACTCTTTACTTTACGGCACCCAATACTTTACGACTTTTACGGCCGAACCTCCGAAATCGAAAGAACCACTCACACACAACACAGGGGGAGAGCCTGTGAGTGAGGTTGAAGGTTAATTTGAGGTATATTTGGCGTTTTTTGGCAATCGAAATTTGGCTAAGCGAGAAAAAAATTGGCAGCCGTAAATGTATGAAAACGTACAAATGTATTCAAATTTCCAGCCGCAGGTCCTTAAAGGGCATGCGGCACACTATTGTGCAATACCGGCCTCGGGGGTACAATAAGTACCCTGTGGCACCTAAAATGATCCCCCCCAATGCTGTGTTCCCCATCGGGACCCCCACAGTGTCCCCATATCACCCCTTGCAGCAGAAGTCCTGATCGGGTCCCCCGCTGCTTTTTAAATTTCAAATTTTCCGCCACGGGTCCTAAAGGGACCCCCCAGGCATCTCAAATTAATCCCATCACTCTGTCTATACAGACCCTCATGAGATTAAAATGAACCTCTTCAGTCCCATAAGGGTCTATACAGACCCTTATAGGACACTACTTTACCATATCAGTCCCATAAGGGTCTATACAGACCCTTATAGGACATAAATTAACCCTAATATTAACACTATAAGTGCCATGAGGGTCCTCCAGGACACTAAGTCTAAGCACTACCCTGCACTACACTATTAGCCACCCCAATAAACTAATAAATCTAAATTAACCCATCTAAGTAAGAACCCCCCTCTAAGTAATAAACCCTGTGTAACTAATTAACCCCATCTAAGTAATTAACCCTACTTAAACTTCCCCATGCCAAATTATCCATATCACTAACCACTGAACCCCATCTAGACCTATTTAACCCTATCTAGTCCTATGTAACCCTATCTAGTTCTATTAAACTCCATCTAGACCTATGTGTCCCTGTCTAGTCCTATGTAATCCTATCTAGTCCTATTTAACCCCATCTGGGCCTATTTAACCCATTGTGATTGGCTGAAGGCATCTGCACCTTCTGATTGGCTGCAATATGATTGACAGCTACATCAGCCAATCAGAAGGTGCAGATGCTTGGAGGCAAAAACAATGGGACACACCCCATGATTGGATTAAAAATGATTGACAGGTCCATCACCCAATCAGAATGGGATATAGGTGTGTCTCCCTTTCTGATTGGCTCACACCTTGGTGCCTTCTGATTGGCTGAAATATGATTGACAGCATTTTCAGCCAATCAGAAGGCGCCATTTTCATTTTTTACAGGAAGAAGCACTACAAGCCTCATTTGCGGCCAGGAGCTCCTCCAGGGAGGTGTTCCCGCTAGATTATACTTTTTTTTAAGTGCATAGATTTTTATTTCAAGGGCCTTGCCGATGAAGACTTCAAGAAGGATGGGGACATTGCAGAAAGGTAAGTGTAATATTTAGAATGTATTGTTTATATGCTGTGTTTAATTTTGTTACTAATTGTAATGTTTATTTTTATCCTAGGGGTGCCTGACCTGCGGCAATGAAGGATGGGCCCTTATACTAGGGGCTCCTTTAAGGACCTATACAGTCCTTTCAGGACACGCAAGGCGAGAAATTTAAATTTGATCGGGACCCCCGTAGCAAGGGTTCATTTTGGGGGGTTCATTAGTTAGATGGGGGTTGGTTTAGATTTATTGGTTTATTGGGGGGGAATAGTGTAGTGTAGTGTTTATACTTAGTGTCATGAAAGTCCTGGAGGACCCTCATGGCACTTATGGGGTTACTGTTAGGGTTCTTATTGTCCCATAAGGGTCTTTATAGACCCTTATGGGACTGATGGGGTTAAATAGAGGCATATGGGGGTCTGTATAGACCCCCATAAGAGATGGGGTTAAATGGAGGCTTATGGGGGTCTGTATAGACCCCCATAAGAGATTTGGTTAAATAGTCCATTATGGGGTTAAATAGGCTTAGACAGGGTTAAATAGGCCTAGATAAGGTTATTGGGTCCAGATAGGGAAGACCCTCATGGCACTTATAGTGTTATTATAGGGGTTAATTAGTGTCCTATTAGTGTCCTAGTGTCCTTAATTAGTGTCTGTATAGACACCCATGGGGTTAAATTTAGGTACCTGGGTGGGTACTTATAGGTCCTGGCAGGGGTTAATTTTTTTAGTGATCGCAGTTCCTTTAAGACGTATACGATCCTTTCTGGGCTATTAAATTAGCCTCGTAAATCTCTACGTTGGCGGCCTGCGTGTTAGAACGCATGCCGGCCGATAAATGCCTATGTTTAGTGCAACGTGGAACATTGCAGCACGCAACCATTTGATCTTTCCCACTACATTCCAATCATGCTATTAAATTGCCACAAAACCCCCCGCCAGCTAGCCCGTAACACGCCATCGATGCCCAAAGCCCAACGAGTACTGGGGAGTACTAGCAAAGGCTGCAAAAGACCTTACGTTTGCTGCGTAAGAAGCAGAAGAGACCCCTTCTCCGGCCCCAGAACCTCCCTACGGCCCCTAAAGCTCCCCCCTGCTTCCCCAATATAACCCCATGCTGCAGGGGTCCTGATCAGGACCCCTGCAGCCTCCCAAAATTAACCCTTTCCACAGGGGTCCCGATCGGGACCACCGCAGCAGTTAAATAGTTAACTGCGGCCACGGGGGTACTTCAAGTACCCCCCGGTACCTAAAAGTAACCCCCTATGCTTTGGGGTCCCCAATCGGCACTCGATTGGGACCCCGCTGCATTTCAAATTTCCCGCCTCGCGGGACCTTAAAGGACCCCGAACACTAAAAAATTAACCTCTGCCGAGGGTTTACTATAAGTTCCCCCCAGGCATCTAAAGTTAACCCCATCACTCATAGGGGTCTATACAGACCCCCTTGAGCCTCTAATTTACCCCATCTGTCTAATAGGGGTCTATATAGACCCCCTAAAGGGCACTAATTAACCCCATCATTCCAATAGGGGTCTATATTGACCCCTATAGGACATTAATTAACCCCTATAATAACACTATAAGTACCATGAGGGTCGTCCAGCACCCTCATGACACAAAGTCTAAGCAGTACACTACATTATTTACCCTAACCATACCCCATTAACCCTTAATATACCCCATTAATCCATACTAAACCCTGTTAACCCTATCTGGACCCAGTAACCCCATCTAGGCCTTTTTAACCCTGTTTAAGCCTATTTAACCCAATCTAGGCCTATTTAACCCCATCTCTTATGGGGGTCTATACAGACCCCCATAATCCTCTATGTAACCCCATCAGTCCCAGAGGGGCTATATAGACCCTTATTGGACAATAAGAGCCCTAACAGTAACCCCATAAGTGTCATGAGTCTCACGTTGACATTACTGGGCTCAAATTTAATGAGGCTTATTGTTTAGGGTATTTCTACATAGATGTTCAAATAGCCAAAAAGTTGTCCGGAGCTAAAATTGTTGTGCTTTCTCAAGCCAGTTATTGGCAGTTCAATTAGGAGACTTAAGAAAAAAAAGCACAATGTTTTACACTGCAAAGATTGATGTGTACTTTGTGAAATACACTATTCATTTATTTGACTTTTTGTCCATTTGGTTAAAGTATTCTGTGTTTGGTTTCAGGTTTCTATGACAAATTAATTTTTTCCTTGATTTTATGTGTGTGTACATGAAGGTAGGAGCCCCAAAAAATATGGTGGGGGATAATTTTTAAAGAGCAAAAACACTGTGGTCCTGAGTCGTGCAATTCAATTCTGCTCCCAGAAAAGGCAGCCTCCAAGGGAAGAGAGGGCAGGCTAACCAAAAAGTATAAACAAAACATACAATAGTGGCGCACTACACAATATAAACAAAATGTGTTAAAATATCTAAGGAATGGTATTTACCCACCACCAATGGAACCAGTGATGAGCTGCTATCTTAAGGATTTTTTCTTCAGAGTAAATCAGCTATATGAAAAATTATTTAGTGAAGAAAGCAAAAAAAAAAAAAGTTATTTTAAAAAACATATTTGGCAAAAAATATATGTAGAACTTATTTTTAATGTATGTATTATGGCAGATTATTTACACTTGTGTGAGCTTAAATTATATGTTAGATAAGGTCTATTGTGGACGTTTCAGCAGTTTTTTATGTTTCGTAAGTACAATCTGTTGTGTGTATTAAAAAAAAAAAACTTAAGTCACCATCCATTTTTGCTGTTTTTCACATATTCATTTTGCGTTTATCTTCATTTTTTTTAACAAACTAGTATAACAAATGTGCAAAGGGGTGTAAAGCTTTCCAGGGTCAAAACATTCTTGGGAGACATACTGCTCCATAGTTCTGGCACCTTCTAATGGCAGACTCCTAGAATGCATGATTAAGTTTAATTTAGCTACTTTGTTTGTTCCCCATTCATATAATCTGGGTGGTATATGTCCCCTTCCATCACCCCATTTCACATGCCCCTGTGTGTTTGTATGTGTGCTTATATGTGTGTGTGTGTATATATATATATGTGTGTGTGTGTGTGTGTGTGTGTGTGTTTACAGTATCTCACCAAAGTGAGCACACCCCTCACATTTTTGTAAATATTTTATTATATCTTTTCATGTGACAACACTGAAGAAATGTACTTTGCTACAATGAAAAGTAGTAAGTGCACAGCCTGTATAACAGTGTAAATTTGCTGTCCCTTTAAAA
>CM050164.1:106752616-106850116 GCA_027410445.1 Discoglossus pictus
GTAGCTGTGAGATACTGGCACATGTTGCTGCTTAAGATTCGTGCTTTTATTTAGCGGGTGAGTGCAGCAGAATTTAAGGATTGTGTTGCATTATGATTTGATTTGAATGCTTTTTTACAGGGTGACAATCAAGATTAATTCCTGAGCTGCCCTAACCAGATCTCGAGATGGGAATCTTTCCACGAGAGACTCGGAAATTGGCAGAGAGAAGACGTCAAGTTAAACAACTAATGAAAAAGCCAGACCTTAATCCTGACCTACATCTTCAGGTAACCAACGTGTTCAGCAGGGTTGTTTTTGTACATGGGGGTTTAGGATTATGTGGTTTTGTCAAATCTTAGGTCTTTGTATGAGCATGTTATATATATATATATATATATATATATATATATATATATATATATATATATAGTAATAAAATGCGCTGTATGTGAAAGTGACTGCTTTCTTGAGGGAACCAGCCAAAAATTGTATTTTAGGATGAATCTGCATGAACATTCTATTAAAAAAGCACAATGAAAACATATATTGAAATCCAGTTGGACACAGCTTTATCCAAAATAATCACTCCATCCAAAACATTAAAAGCAAAATACTTTATTTTGAAAAACATCCAGGAATGAAAAACATTTGAAATGAAAAGTATCACATTATTCAACATACAGGACTGAACACTTCTTGTGATCCTGCCACATTCTTTCTCAGGATTTATTGTTGCTTTTCATCTCATTAATTATGTGTGTGTTTTTTTTTTTTTCTTTTACAGTTTTAACTGTTAGCACTTTCTGACTTGATAAAGATAGGTTAACTCTTAAAAGCTTGTCACTCTAATTGAAATAAAAAAAGGTACTGCTTTATATTGCAATAATTGGATAATTCATATATAGACAAAATATAAATAAAATGTACATATATGTATGTGTGTTAACTCAGAGTTACTATATTTTTTTACATGGAAATCAATAAGTAGTAGCTGGTGGACTAATTATTGTAATTATATTGACATTCGGTATCATCAATAGCTATTCACAAATAATTTTATAGTCTGAGTTTTTCAGCTATTATAGTAAGTCAATGTTTTTCTCTGAAAACATTTCAACAGTTGTAGTTTTGAATAATTTAATTTGATCATTGATTTTTTCTACGGATTTAGAATATTTGGGACATTACAATGCTCATTGTTACCACGGTTGTTTTCTAGCTACAGAAGTAACGTTGCACTAAAATTGCTCTTTATTTTAAAAAAATATATTTTATGTTTTAGTATGATATCAGACAGAAAGCACTGAATTCCACCCGTAACCGCATGTATGGATGTATGTATGTATGGATGTGTGGACTTCTCCTACCGCAGGTTCTATGGAAAACCACTGTCAGCATTGGTCCCTCACCAAGGTAGAGAGGTGACTTTACTCATTTATTGTTATATATGGCCTTATACAAAAGAAGGATTGATTTTCTCCAAGTGTATCCTTTTGGTGTAATAAGTCCAGTAGTTACATTTTGCACTGACTGTCCTTGTCTTGGAAACTGTATGACCTACTTTAACATAGATATAGGCAATCACCCCATGGGAAAATCAATTTTTACTTGACTTCAAAATTTGCTGATTGACCTCGAAGATGGTGTACAGAAATACTTACCAAATATGTATGATTCCTGCAGTTTATTATTTTTAACCCTTTTGGTTAGTATTTCTCATAAAACAAGACCTCTTAAACTATTCCTCAATTGCCATACTTATAATAGACAGCTTATAGTACTAATGGGCGAAACATTTAAAAGTTAAAAAAAATAGAGCCATTAATGTATGAACAGTTATATGCAATGTGTGCTGCCAGCGTTGTTTTCAGCTGATTTGTTTTTGGGCAGGCTAACCTGGATGTAAGAACAGTTTCCATTCACTTTTGATGTGATGGTTTTAAAATTGGAGTTATCTTATATATAATAATACATAAACAGCTTATGTGTTAGTTGCCCTCCCTAGCACCAGTTAGGTAATTATACACTACAATGTTGAATACCAGCACAAAATAATAGTATATAATAAAGAGCTGTGTTTATTTTCTAATAACAATTTTCCCATTAGCATAGCAAATTGATTAAAAATTAACACATGTACACAAGTATATATTTGAGATATATGCAAAAAGATTTCTACTTGTTTTCTAGCCATCTTTTTATATTTAATAGTTCTCGTCAGTTTAGATTTTTACCAGAATCTGCTATAATAATATTATAATATTTATTTTAATTGGATTAATATTGGCAAATACATATTTTAGAAATTGAAAATTGGTAAATATAAAGACAAATTGTATTGTGGGTTCAAATAACTCAAAAGTTGTGAAAAATAAATGAATACTTGCTATTTGACAGTTATTTTAATTATATATTTTTCTCATAAATACACATTTAAAGCTAATGTATTATACATTTTAATTGCCAAATATGATTTATTCATTCTTACAGTATATATTGTTAGTATTTGTTAAAATTTAAGCATACCCTTCTGTTGGATTGTCACGTAACACTATTTATGTATTATTTTTTTTTATTTTATTTTTAAATGATAATGATTTTGCAGGATTTAAGACTGCATTCATGCCCACAAATGAATCAACATTAATTCAGGTAATTTTTTTTAATCTATCTGCCCGATTCTAGGATATTTCTGTTATACAAGTCAAAACAAACAGAAGGCCGAAGTTGAGATGTTTGTATGTTTCACTAGGTGGCGATAGATGCTTTAAGATTATTAAATAATTAAGAGATTTTGATGCATATGAACTTTTTTTCACTGCGAAGGAGTCTTGTAATAAAGTGTGAAAGGCTCCAATTAGCTATTGTTTTCATGCTCTTGTTTCTGAAATAATTGTCACTCAGCTGTCATTTATTTATCTTTAATATCAGCAACTTTGTTCTATTGTGAGTGTAATAACTAGACATTATTTTAAATGTAGCACCATTCTGCGTTTTGTTTTTGTAGATTTGCGGTTGGATTTTTCTTATGAATTTTTTGGCCTTATAAGATTTCTGAGTGGACGTGAAATTAGTTCCAACACTGCAGTGTTTTTTTTTTTCTGGGCTTTTTATAATTGAGAGAAAATGTAAGTATATGCAACTGTCTGTAAATTTAACAAAGTAATCTAAATATGGATAAAAATATATAAAAGTTAATATTTATGTTGCCACACACCGAGGGTAAGTAGGGTGTATTTTCCTTGAATTATTTAATGTGTAATTAATGTATATTTATATTCCAATTAGGCAACTACCTTAAATTAAACAAAGTACCGTGATAAACAGTTTGAGCTTGTGATATGGTGGATAAATCTCTGAAGAAAGGGTTCCCCAAATGTTACTTCAGGCTCATAGATTCTTTGTCGTTTTTTTATACTGTACAGCAGGGATAATCAATAGGTGGACCTGCATTGTGTCCTTCTCAATGCCATTAACTTAAAATATATTTTTCTTTGTAGCTATAAAAATATGGATCGCTCTGATGAGATTTATCCTGCTTGGTGTAGTATATTCAGTTACTAGGTGGTTTGGTTAATATTTTAATCCCCCTCTGCCCAGGTACCCTTTGACCACTCACCTTATAGACCTACTTACTGTGCAAATCCCTTATAGGGCATCTCCACATTGAAAGATTAGAAAAATAGGAGTTAGACAGACATGTTTGGAGCATGGTGTGGTGAAGATTTAGAATTACCAAATAAAGTATCAACCATGAATACAATTATAAAATCCATAGTTCCCTGACATCCACAATTTCTTTGTCTCTGTTCCCCTCACTGGTTCTTACCCACCTTTCTACCAGGTTTATCATTCTCTGCCACATTTACTTTGTGTTGTGAAAAATATTTTGTTCCTTAAAATCACTCTTAATATTGTCAAATATTCTATTAGCTACTCACAATCCAATTACGAGTTACCCGCCACAATCACTACGGGCCAGCCAAAGAGTCAAAACCAGCCTTATAACTCCATTGGTTTTAGCACTGCTCGAACATTACTTGCGCTAACTAATTAAAGTTACACAAAATCGATATTCTTTTAGACCTGTAACTCTAGCTCGCAAATTAAGTCTAACCCGCAAATGAAAAAAGTATCAAGTTTCTATCAAAAATATTATGAGTACTAAATAGGACTTGCAATGCCCTTTTCTTTGTTTTAGCTGTAGCAGAAATTAAACACACAATACTTTACTTTAAAAGCATAGTAAGGCATATAAACACATTAGAATGAATTGCACAACAGTCTCAAACCAACAAATATTACTTATTGGCACTAACTAAATCTTAGCTTCCGATTGCAGATTACATGTAACTTCCATGTTTACTGATGTCATGATGACAGACTCATTTACTAGACTCATTTACTGTGTCCAAGAAGTAAATTTCAGACTTGCTTAAATATTGTCAGATCATTTGAGCTCCCTGAAATCCTTCTTAAAAAGGCAGCGTTTACGAGTTTAGGCTTAAGGAGGTTAATTATGAGCTGGAGTCAATAGAATGCATCTAAACATTTAGAGAAGAAACACCTGCAGGCAAAATTACAGGTTAGATGCATTTGTGAGCTTCTACTAGAATACAGATCCCTGATGGTCCAGTGGTTAGAATATGGTGCTTCCACCGCTGTCGACCTGGGTTCGATTACAAGTCAGGAGGTCACACCATCCTGAAGCTGGACAGGGTTGGTCCTGGTCAGTACTGGGATGGGAGACCACCTTGGAATATCAGGAGCTGTATGCTGTGGCCCATTAGAGAAGGAGCTTTCAACTAACTTCAGTATCTCTGCCATGAACACCAAATGGATCAGCATGACCATGGACATAAAGATTTTGTGGTGTGTTATGGTCCATGAGGTCACGGAGAGTTGCAAACGACTGAAAAATAACAAGAATAGAATAGGGCTCAATGTTTGTAATATACACAAAAATAAAAGGCTTTTCTTGGTTTTTCTACGGCTTGTACTGCTACTATTGCCAAAATACTGAGAAAAGTGATAATGCAAGTAAAAGTGTTATTTAATCAAAGCATATTAAGGATGGGGGCATCTGTTTTACCATGTGATTCATTCAAGAACTATTTCAATATGGTTTCTACTCAGTTATATGCCTCCATGGCTCGTATTTGTATCATAACCCTATATTGTGTTGTTCACTGAACAATGCTTTTGTATCTGTTTATGGCCCTCCAGTATGTGCAAAACAATATTTTTGTGTTTAACTTCTGGCAAAAGGAAATAAAAAAAGAATTCGATTAGTGAGAGGATGTTAGAAATGAGGAATATCATGAAGCAAAATACGTAGTTGTGGGAGATCTACACTTCTTGCTTGCCTCAGAGTATTGTAAGAGGGATCATTGTTGAACTGTAGTGAAAAATATTGCCCATGTCTTTTATGATATCACAACAAAAGGATACCCTTCTCCTAAACAACCTCTTTCTTCACTTTTAATCTTCTGACCATGACCCTCAATGTTTACATAATGCTTGTAATTAATGTTATATCTGTACTATGATGCAGCTGTGTTTTACACACAGATATATATGCTTGGATGTGATACATAATTATTGTTTCATTATTTGCCAGCAAATTTCTGAGTTGTTTAGTAATGGCTGTAGGTATCCTATTCCCCTTTCATATGCTGGTGCCAGTTTTGGTACTTGCAGCTGTCTTCCATAATTTTTTCTTCTTTCGTTGTCAGGATAATATGGAATAATAAAATTAACAGATGTAGGAGGAAGTAGTAGTTCAGGTAATTTGCAGCAGGAGTAAATTGTTCTTTTTAACATCTAAAACATTTTTTATACGCTTTTTTACTTAAAATGTACAGCGTGTTCTTTATGTTGAAACTTGAACCATTCTATTATTGGTATGTCTTCAATTGGCTGATTTGGAGTGTGAAGTGAAAATTCTGTTCCTTGTACATAAGCTTGTGGACTTTTAATACTGCATGACGCACACACGTTGATGACTTAATCTGACTGTACAACACATTGTGATGTTGTATCTGAGCCAAACCTTTGTGTGTATGTGTGCAATATTTGACCTAAGCAGTAGACAGACAACAGATAGATGGGGCAAATCTCATACAAGATTGCATGTGTCATCTAATCTTTATTCAAACGTTGGTTTGATATTTGGCCTTATTTTATATCCAAAGGATGTGTCGCTCCCCTGCACCCTATCCAGTGCATTTTAGTTGGCTGATGTTGGACTCACAACACCATTGCACAGTACATATCTTTATCAGTGTTCACCTTCTAAGGTATACTGTTGGGGTTTGGCAATTGAAGAGTTTAATATTTAAAGCTTTGACAGTTTAGCAATTTGTCCAAGATCCAAACCTGCATGAACACTGAATCGAGCTGTTTTCCCAAACTGTTTCTAAAATTTGTCATTAACGCAGGTTTTATTATGGTTTGGCAAAAAAAAATATATACATTTTTGTTAGAACTAAATAAATGTGCATTATGAAAAGTGGCATAAAAAGTCAACATCTGTTCTCATTTTTATTGAATAAGGATGAAACATAATTTCACTACATTCAAAATTGTTTGCGAATTTTATGATTCATATCGTTCCCTGGCACCATGTTCAGCCAGTCTCTTGTTTGTTAAGACAATCTTTCTGTCCTTTGTACAGTGCGGTTTCTTTGTCTTTTTTCTTTCTTTTTTTTATCCTCAGCAGCTGGCTTGGATAACAAGGCAGAACCTCTTGGCTAAGCCCAGCAACCTTTCTCTGTTACACGGGGCATGCCAAGCATGTATGATAGATTATCACAAGCTTCTTACTATTGGTGGAGATTTGATTCGCCCATGCCCTTTCTACTTCTGACATAACTGAAAGCTATACCCTGCTTGCAACTGTTCTTCCAGCCTTCTTTTCATTTTTAATTGTTATTAATAGCTCACATTGTTTCCAGAATTTCCCACAATGGTTTTCAAATATACAATCTGGAATTCAATTTAGATCTAACAAGACGGTGAGATGGGATGTTGGAACTTGTGCAATGACAGATATACGAATGGTCACTTTTAAGAATAATGGATATAAATCTGCAAATATTCTGCTATTATATTATATTGCTCCTTGGAAATGAATATGAAATGCATCGATCAATATGTCTTCCTTCAAAATGTTATGGTATAGATGCAGCAACGTGAGGAATTTCCAAATGCGCTTGCTCTAATTTTAAAATTATAATAGTTATAGATAGTCGGAAGTATCTTTCATTAACTTAATGTTTGCAGATTAAAGTTTTTAAACACAAATGACAAAAATCAAGGACTTTTGCATAACAACAATGACGGATTCATCTCACTTTGATTCAGCTAATATGAACTGCACATCTGTCAAAGGCAGCTTCCCAC
Source organism: Discoglossus pictus (assembly GCA_027410445.1). NCBI lineage: Eukaryota > Metazoa > Chordata > Amphibia > Anura > Alytidae > Discoglossus > Discoglossus pictus. Next base: position 106,760,003 of record CM050164.1, read on the forward strand.
CTCCTCTCCATTCAGATTCGTCTGGACCCCAAACTGAAAAGTACTTTCAAATGTCATATTGGGTTTGCCAGATATATTTCAGATGCCTTTATTTACAAAGGGCTCAATTCTATTGCCTAATTCGTACATTTATACACACTTCATGGCCTCATTCAATTGTGATTTGGCCAATTGAATAGGGCTCTAAATAAGCACATAGCATATTTTTTAAACAAGTTTTTAGTTAGTGAACTTCTTTAAAAAAAAAGTCTTTACTAAGTAAAAACGTCTTTAAAAAAGTATGCTATGTGCTTATTTAGAGCCCTATGTAATTGGACAAATTGCAATTGAATGAGGCCCTTAAAATCACTCCTAATATTGCTACATATTCTGCAAATATTACTTACTGGCACTAATGAATTCTTAAGTCAATAGAATGCATATAAACATTTATAAAAAACACCCAAAGCCAAACTTATGAGTTCAAGGCATGTGCAAGTAGTTAATAGAATATGGCCCCTAGGGATCTAAACACTTTTGAATACATTCTTTTGAATAATTATTTGTCTCACACAGCTTTTGGTTACTTCTTAATTCTCAACCTGCACTGTTAAGGATAAATCATCTTATAAAAATGTACTATAAGCAGCTTCCACTGTTATAGCCTTATTCAATTAGCTACTTGCACATGCCTTGAACTCATAAATTTGGCTTTGGGTGTTTTATTTATAAATGTTTATATGCATTCTATTGACTTAAGAATTCATTAGTGCCAATAAGTAATATTAAGAGTGATTTTAAGTGTGTATACATTTACAAATTGGGCAGTTGACTCAGGCCCTTAGTGTCTGCTCCAATATGATAATATTGCAGTTCAGAATTAATAGAAACAATAGAAACAATTTTAATGGTGACATGTACTTGTGTCATGTGCAAGTGATCAAAGCAGATTGAGCATGCCACTAACACATAGTTACACTAGCCGTACTACACCAGTTGTTGAAATATGAAGGTCACATTTTTTTTTCCTTCCTAGAATAGAATATATAGATCTACTTCAGTAACCGTAATGCTTTTTTCCTGATGAGAGCAGCAAACAACTTGTCGCTTATTTTAGCAGTGATGCTATAATTTTTAAAATAACACATTTGGCATTATAGTTTTGCCAAGAAAAAAACAGTCCCCTGTTAGAAAAAAATATATAATATAAAGCTATGAAGTAGCAATATTTTTTTGTTTTGTCTAGAAACATGCAGTTTTTTTTGTGCAACATGTTATGGAAAAATGTTTACTTCATTTAGAGTACATGGTTGCAGTTAGTATTTAAATGTGTTTTGTACTCATATTGTCAGACTAAGTTATATTATAACTTAATGTAGGAAAACATGTAAATGATGTATATCAAGTTAAAACTTTTTAGATCTCATCTGACCCTTGTAGTTAGTGAGCTGTTAATTGATCCTGGGTAAAGCAACCCGCCACCACCCCACCCCATTTAAATACTGCCAGTTGTCTCTCAAAGGAAAAAATCCTTCCTGACCCCCAAATTGCAGCAGTTGGATTACTCCCTGGATCACACCTCCTTCTCTAGTTATCTAACATAACACTGAATATCCTGTTTATTAAAAAATAGATCCAACCCCTTTTCAAAGTTATCTACTGAATTTGCTGTCACAACCTCATTTGGTAGAGAGCTCCACAGTATGACTGTCCTTACTGTGAAGAACCCTTTTTTTTCCCTTAAGATGGAATCTTTTTTTCTTCTAACGTCAAGGGATGACCTCTTGTTAGTTCAAAACCTCTTGTCAGATTCCTCAGACAAATCTTTAAATTGACCCTGGATGTATTTATATAAGGTAATCATATCTTAAGCACCTTTTTCTAGAATAAATAAGTTTATTATGATTAGTATTTATTCATACCTTAGCCCCTCCATTCACCTTATTAATTTTGTTGCCCTTCTCTGTACTACTTCCATCTCTAACATGTCCTTCTTTTGAAAATATACTTTTATTTAACCTGGACACTGATTCACAAAACACCATCACCTTCCTGTGATGTGCACTAAGGGCCTCATTCAATTGTGATTTGGCCAATTGAATAGGGCTCTATATAAGCACATAGCATATTTTTTTACAGAAGTTTTTAGGATGTAAAGTTTCCATCGAAAAGCAAGGTCTTTACTAACTAAAATCTTCTGTAAAAAAATATGCTATGTGCTTATATAGAGCCTTATTCAATTGGCCAAATGGCATTTGAATGAGGACCTAAGTAAATATATTAGTTTGTAATACTACTTTCCTGAAATATTCCATGGCCCTCATTCAATTGCAATTTGGCCAATTGAATAGGGCTCTAAATAAGCACATAACATATATTTTTAAGAAGTTTTAAGTTAGTAAACATCTATCCAAAAGCAAGGTATTCACTAACTAAAAACGTCTTTAAAAAAATATGCTATCTGCTTATTTAGAGCTTTATTCAATTGGTCAAATCGCAATTGAATGAGGTCCCATGAATGCATCCGTCCCCTGTAGTTAATTGTAAAATGGGATTTGATCTCAATACATGAACATAATTGTTTACTAGCAAATCTACTAATTTAACTATGAATTCTAAATTGTTGGGTCTCATTGTCTCCCCTCAGCCACATATTATATTTTTTATAAGATATTACTACTATTTAGGACAGAGTAAAATAGTGTGTTTATGTTCTTGTATTCTAGACCAGCCAACAGTAAGTTACTGTAGCAATTACAGTGTAGGTTTGAAAGTAACCTCTCACTCAGAAGACTGAGCGCTTACTTTCAAAAACTTGTTTGTAGTATTGAAAGAGATTTAAAACATACTCCAGAAAACATTATAAATCATCATAGTTTTTCAATTTTGTCTAATTACATTTATGAAATAGTGGATAGTCATATACAACCTTATTAAATTGCAATTCGGCAAATTGAAAAGGGCTCTATTTAAGCACACAGCATATTTTTTTACAGAAGTTTTTAGTTAGTGAAGACCTTGCTTTTGGATAGAAGTTCACTAACTAAAAACTTCTGTAAAAAAATATGCTATGTGCTTATATAGAGCCTTTTTCAATTTGCCGAATTGCAATTTAATAAGGCTGGAAATGAATTTTTGTGAGTGGTTAGTACTTGGGTCCCCTTCTGCATTGCTATGTTGTCGTGATGAAGGGGCTTGTGTACCTGAATGAAACTGTGAGCTATAACATTAGGTTCACCCAAAATGGGAAGGTCATAGCAGAGCGTTCACAAAGGAGAAGGAACTGGCAACCCACTCCAGTATCTTTGCCATGAAAACCTTATGGATTGCCGCAACCAGATTTGCCTACAGTGCTGTAAGGTCATGTAAAATCAGACACGGCTGAACGACTAAACACAGTATTAATGTTTGTAAGTATGAATTACCTCTTGGAAAAAAAAATCACACATAAACTTTGAATATTTATTACATGCATACTTATTTACTTAGTTTACAATTTAGAGCTCAAGTGGGTAGATGTTCACGTATCCAGAAAGCGCGTGAATCGTCACATTAATGAAATATCTTCCATGATAAAGAAATAACTTTGCATAGTACTTTAGCCCCCACACTTGGCACTTGCACACACACTTCTTTGCATTATGAACATCTTAAGAGTTGAAGAGAAGTTGTTGGCTAGCAATGTACCAAAGGGCCAGCATTCCATGTCTACTCGCTAAATAATAGCTCAAAGAATAATAGAAGCCTTGCATGCCTGAGAGGTTTAGCCATCTTTGACCAGGCATTGAAGGAATGTCTCAGAGGCTTCTTCTTTGTAGACATATTAATTTTACCAGTTTGTGAGCAGTGTTATTTTATATGCTGCAATTCAAAGCATGCAAATAAATGCATCTCACAGACGCCATAAAAATTCTATGAAGATATATTTATTGTTTCAATATTTTCCACAGGAATCTGTCGGACATAAAACATCCATTTATTACATATATTCATTAATCTTTATTGCTGTTTCAAATAGGGATAGCAGACCTAATTTTTGGTAATGTATGGGCTTATATGTGTTTGCTTGCTGTTAAGGTTGCCTATATCTATGGAATTTATACTTGCCGTAAGTATATGCTATTTAGGGGGGGGGGGGGAGTGAGTTTTTTTTTTTTTTTTTTTTTTTACATTTCTTTTTTTATTAAATGTATAAATCAGGATTTTGCAAATGGATATAAACATATATGCATTATAACTAAAAAGTTATGAGCCAGCAATAAAATTTTAGGAGCCAGAGCTCCCAGGGATTTGTCAGGCCCTGGTATACATTTAAGACACTGGTACCTCCTGTTAATTTTTTTTTAAGTGACGTAGTTGTCTAACACACTGACTCCTTCCGGCGGAGACCTAGTTCAGGGGTTGACATATTTGATATTTGACATACATGAAATCCAGGAGTCAGACACTTTATTGAGGAGCCAGCCAAACTTATTTTAGGAGCCATTGAATGGAGTATATAAAGTAATATGTATAATAATAAAAAATAAAAAAATAGGAGCCAAAAGTATTAGTTTAGGAGCCCTGAACCAAAGATCTATCAATCCATGACCTTGTTTATTCAGAAGCAGCATTTAAAAAATATGGGGTGTAATCTGTCTCATAGAGAAACATGGGGCACAAATTGCCTGTGTCCCAAAGACTATTATACTGTTTAAACTTTTGATATTTTTATGAAACATCATGGAGGCATGTAAATGGTAGTTGTCAAACCTTTGGTTGCAGAAACCATAAAAAACACAACCTTGGTTATTTTGGTTTTATTTATATATTTACATATTTGTACCTTTGTTTAAAGTACTGTGATCATGTACTCTTATTTATATCTGCTACGTGGCTTTGAAAAGTCTTGTGTGTGTGCACAAATGATTATTATTAGTATTGTTTATTTGTAACGCGCCAACATATTCCGTAGTTCTATACATAAATTAAGTTACAGGCAAAGTTTGCAGTTAGGTTAGCTGAATGGTCTTATATTTGTTTAGCTACATCTTGTACACGTGCTTCAATTTCTGAAATTAATCTATAATCTATACTAATCTATAATATTAAGTAATCCAAAAATGTATTGTGCAAAATCTCCGGAGGGTTCAGTATATATTCAGTTGTCTTGTGTTCCCTGTACTCTTCTTTATTCTGTGTAGTATCTCTTACAGATTTCTCTTAATGATTTAAGATTGCAGTTTTGTTATAAAGCTAAGCTAGCATGGTTCTTCAGCCTTAATCTTCATCTATAATATATATACAAAAGGCTAAAAAGCTATAGGAAACATTTTAGTAGCTCAAATAATTACGCCACACTCCAAAGACATATAGGGGTGCTCTAATGTATAACTATGAGAGTATAATTGTTAAAGAATATATTGGAGTATTTCCTATTGCTTTTTAGCTTTTTTATATACAACTAGAATAATGACGGGAATGAAATTGTAAGTGAGCTAATGCTGTTTGGTGGATGGTAATGAACTAAATACATTAATAAAGGAATATACTTTACCTATTTGGAAGTAATAAATGCAGGAAGCATTATGCTGAAGCATCAGTGCTGTGGTGCTGCTGTGTAAGTGTAAGCAATGTGTGCAGTGTGTAGTGTAAATAGTGTGCGTGTTCAAGCCAAATCCGTTAGGGTAGCTGTGTACTTCCGCATTATGTAAGTTACTGTTGTAAAATGGAGCCTAATGTGGTACACGGCTGTTGCTGATTTAGCTTCCTTGTTCTTGGACCTCGTCCGGCTTTTTCGGAAAATCAATATGTGTTTTGTGGTGTTTTGCGTGTTTAGGGTCCTGTAGCCTCGCTTTCGTTTTTTTCGGCGGCCATTTTTTCTCTCGCTTAGGGGATTTTTGAGTGTTTAACTCTTGAATTTGGACTTAAATTGAGGTGTAACTTCACTTGCAAAGGTCCTAGGTGCCCCCTCTTGCTGTGGGTAAGCTTTTTATGTGTTTGTGGTGTGTCTTTATTGTGTTTTGAATGTTTTGAGGTTCGCGGGTCGGCCGTTAAAGTCGTAATTTTGCAAAGGTCGTAATTTTTTTTTTCTAAGTCCGGTGTCTCGTATTTTTTGTGTCATAAGTCCATAAATGTTGTGAGGTCCGCAGTTGCTGGCAAGGAGCGCCTTTGGTGCTCCATGGCAGCAACTGAGGCCCTCGCTTCGTGAGGGCCACAGCATTAGCAACAACTTTTGACAACCCGCAACTATATATGTGATGGTATTTTGGTGTTATCCACCATGGAAATTACTATTTAAATTTAATCTTCATCTACCCTAATTTCTGCAAACACACCGTGAGTGAAGTGACAGGTAGTGAAACACAGGTATAGTGCTTCAGTTTAGGATGGATTTTTGTACAATTTATTCAGATAGATGCTCCTTTAGAGTGGAGAGATTACTGTGTTTGAAGATACTTCTATGACATGAATGTTCTTGAGATTGTAATTTGGAAGTAATATACATTAGAAACATGGTGCATGCTGTAAGTATCAAATCCTTGAAGAAAACACTTAAAGCTTTATATATATCATGGAGGGGGAGAAAGGAGTGTTGAACCCTTTAGATATGTTCAGGAAAAAAAAGATCAGGAGGAATATATATTGTTTTGTGAGAAAGAGGTATATTGGAGCAAGAGGTAATGAGTAAACGTTGATTGCTCTTTAGGAAAACATGCTTAATAGAAAAGGTAGTGGGTAAATGGAAAGCACAAAAAGTTAGGGAATTTTTGGATTGTCTGGGCTGTGAATAAGGTTTTCTTTAAGTGCTCATTTTACATAAACAGTGTATATAGATAGGGACCAATAGACTCGTTCTGTCAGAATTGTGTGTTTCAATGATAATTTTGTATTGAAAATATCATTAAATAGTTTAGATGTGTCAGTTTTAACCTACACAATCTGCAGTGTGCATGATCATAAGCAGCAGTGATGATCAAAGTGAATTTTCCTGAAAAGATATCAGCATTAAGGCATAGAACAGAACTATCCATCTATACTGTTAAACTAACATTATTTATTTTTCAAGAGACGGTACTGGGACGCTGCCAGGTAATGTCCTTTTTATTTGCTATGCAAGTAATAAATCACCCTGGAACTTTGCAAGTCCCTCATAAAAGACCACACATGTACCAGACTATTAGGAATAGTGAGTTGTATTCTCTAATTTTACTTTTTTATTACTTTCTTTAGTTTTTTATTGACTTTTAAGAAAGTTTTACCCTTTCAAGAGGGATATTTTTCTAACCCTGATCATTACATTTGAATACTATGAAAAATGTGTGATGCCTTTCTACATCATTATCAATTATTTGATGTTCACTGGAATTGTATATTGTTTAGTACACTTGTAGAAACTGAACATTGCTAGTATAGCCTAAGCCTGCTTTTGCTTGTTGTACTCTCTAGCATTAATATATATATATATATTATTAAATGAATACACCTTTCTGCCAAAGTGATACCTATCCTCCTCAATTGCAATTGAAAACCACAGCAGGATTCTCCTACATTTACAATTCACTTGTGCTTGGTTCAGTTCTCATATCTCACTATGAAGATACTATAGGAAGCTTATCTATGCAGTGTTGAACGGTGTTTCTAGCTAGCTATATGTGTTATGACATTCAGAGCTGTATTATCAACTTACAATAATGATTGTTTTTCTCTCCGGTCAGGTTTTAGTCCTGAATTTGGACTTTAAAACTTAGTTACTCAATATTTTCTGTGGTTAAACTTTATTATTATTACTATTATTATTATTATTATCATTATGTGGGATTTCAATCCCCATAAAAGGAATCCAGAACTGTGTTTTTTATAATTTCTATTTTGAACTGATGCTTATACAGTACATATATAGTGCAATGTTAAAGACTTGGGTGCTTTTTAAATATTCAACACTTTTCCTTTGTTTTTGAACCAATCCACGTTTTTCATTATCTTCATTCTGTATAGATCTAGAAATGCACTTTATGTATGTTCTTTTGTCTGTGATTTCACTTTGAATGTTACAAATTGGCATTCAAATAAAGATAAATAAATGTCATAATTGCTACATTTGTTCTGATAACATTCACACCTACATTGTGTGTTGTTTGTTCAGCCACTTAAGAAACACCTGTCGTCCTTATTTTTTTCCTTTGCTTTGTAAGCAGCATATTAAAAATGGATTCTGACACCTAGGACTAATTATGCATCAATAACCATTATAAAAATAAACTATAAGAAAATATTGCCAATCCTTACCAGCTCCAGTAAGTGTGTGTGGAGAAGAGGGAAATGGCTTTATTTATAAATCCCCTTTTTCTGTCAATTAAAGATTGTATATTTTTATAGGCATAGAGCCTCATTCGGGGCTCGCAACTCCATCGCCGACAGCCAAATGCCTGCGATTGGTTTCCGATTGTGACGCTATTCAATTGGCCGGGGCGCAAGTTAGGTGCCAGTCCCGAAAATCGGAACACCATTCAGTCGGACGTAGCATTTCCGGTCTTGAACATGTTAGGGGAGCAAGCCCATAACTCCCGATGCAGAAACAGCCAATGGAAACAGAGATCGTCATCATGACCAACCTTCAAGCCCGTAAATCGCAAGTGAAGGCCGTACCACTTTAAAATCCAACCTCCATTTTTCAAAGTCCTACGGGCTTCAACCTCCAAGCCCGTAGGACTTTGAAAAATAGAGTTTGGATTTCAAAGTCCTACGGGCTTGGAGGTTGAAGCCCGTAGGACTTAATATTGATTGCCATGCTTGATATAACACAAAAATTAAACATGAAATAAAGTATTGGAGAATGTTGTGCTATTAATTCTAAGACATAACATCACTTTCACTCTTAATAAAAGTACAGTATTGCTTTTTTTATTTGAATTTAAAGTGCTCTGATTTCTCATTAAGCCCTTTGCGAGACCTCCTTGATACCAGTAACTTTTGGTTAGATATTTGCCATTTGCGGGCTTGATGGAGTGGTTAGCTAGGGGGAATCGGAGCAATTGAATATCGATTTGCGATTTTAGCGTTCATGACTCTTGCGGACGTGAAAGATCAAAAGCTCGGAGGGCATTAACTTGACATTTTTAAAATCTCTATATATCGCAGATCGGAGCCCGCAAACTGACGCCAATTGAATAGCGAAATAACTTTGCTGGCTCCATTTCCGAGCCTGGATCTCCCGAGACCCTCAATTAACTGAGGCTCATAGGCATTTGAGTAAAATGTTAGCCATTAAGAAATCTAGCCCTTATTTCCTTCTACACTTTCTGTATAATGTTGTCATGTTTGTCTTAGTGATACATAATATGTTGGAATGATGGTGCTATTTTTCATTATCTTTTAGATTTTAGAGATATTTTTGTGGCTACACACATTTCTGCCAACACCACTGAAAGGTATGGTTGATGAAATAAGAGCCCTAATATTTTTTGCTCTGGCTTATTGAGGCATTTATTGACATTGTTAAGTTGCCCCCTCCCTCTTCCTTCTACATTGGGGCTTTAGATCTTTGCCAGCCTTGTTGTTTTTAAGGCAAGTGTACACTTGTCAGGCATGTTTATAAGTGACAGGTTGCCATGTCCTTGAACCCCTTTTTAAAAAGGAAGAATGAGAGAGGCCTTAAAGCAGCTTAAGTGTCTGCTTCCTTGGCAGCTGACAGGAAAGTGATCTGACGCTTGGCCTTCCCTCCGTGCTCCTTTCCCAGGTGTCCACATGCCAGTTCCTTGTAGCTGTACCATTTTCAGCAGCACATTCGCGTGGCGGGGGTCAGGAGGCCAGAAGGCAAGATAATCATTCATGGGTGACCGTCACTCTTGGAATGGGTGACAGGACAGAGCCAAGCTAGTTATGCCTCCTGCTTGACCCTTTCATTGTCAAACGGATCTTCTAAACTGAATGTTTAAGAAAGAAACATATCTCTGTTCTGGTTCATTTGGCCAAATATTGTTCATAAATTAATTATCCATAACATTATTGGGGATCTATGTATACTGTTTGTTTGCATCATTCCACATGACTATGTGCAGTAGGATAAGAGATCATGCTTTGCCATCACATATAATGGTTGTCAAACTATGAATCGTTCCCACGCTCTGCGAGCTCGCGTAGCAAGCAACGCCATTTGCAGAAGGTGGAGGCTCTAACATCGGCTGCAATGAGCCGAAGGCTCATTGCAGGCCGCAAATGCAGACCCTCGCAAAGCGAGGGGCCGCATTTGCGGAGGTAGAGGCTCTACGGCGCCTCACACGCAGTTACAAACACCCACACAAGCGGCATTTTACCAACAATACGAACCGCAAGCAATTTACGGACTTAGCAGACAAAAATACGTGACGCAGGACTTAGAAAAAAAAAACATTACGACCTCGCAAAAATACGACCTTAACGTCCGAACCGCGCACACTGTAAAACAGTCAAAACACAATAAATACAAACAAAAAACACATAAAAAAACTTACTCACAGCAAGGGGAACACCCAGGTCCTCTGCAAGTGAAGTTACACCTCCATTTAAGTCCAAATTCACGAGAACACATACACATTCGTGCCATTTATCAATGCGGAAGTACACAGCTACACTAACGGCTTTACCTCGCGCACGCACCACATTTACACTACACACATTGCTGACACTTACACCTCAGCTCCACAACCGTGCAAAACTACAGTGGATGCTGCAGGAACTTAGAAACAGATTGTCAGCTCTTCAGCACAATGCTTCCTGCATATATTACTTAGGAATAGGTAAAGTATATTAATTTATTAATTTATTAATTATTTCATTGGCATACAAGACATATACCCCAAAAAAGCCCCTCTAATAACAAACAAAAAAAAAAAAAAACAGCCGAAGGCGCTTATTGCGAGGCATGCGATAATCGCCGAAGGCGCTCAGCGCAAGCCTCGCAATGAGCGCCGAAGGTCCTCACGCAAAAAAAATGGATAAAACAACATTACCTGCATTACGATTTCATGCCCGTCATTTTTTGACGGGCAATTCGGTAGTATTAAATATTGTCCAGATGAGCAGGCAGTTAAGATAGCAAACATTTTGAGCTCTCTGAAATGTTGAAAAATGTAGTTACAGATGATGTTTGAGCTGCTGTTCCTTGAAGGTAAGTAACCCTGTGCAGACACAAAATACACTTGGACAGACACCAAAGTAGGTGTACAATGTCTTGGCAAAGAGTCTGACTGTTCTGAATGAACCCAGTAAAAATGATTGCATTTAAATTATTTATTGCAGTTAAAGGGGCATGGCACATACTTGTTCATATATTCTGTTTTTTTTTTCTTCTTTTTTTTGCATTAAAAACTAAAACCTACTTAAAGTTAATTGGTATTAACAAGAAATGTCTCTCTGTACACAGAGTATGTGACACTGTAGATCTGATTGACAGACTGGTATGACTCATACGTATACATTACTGTCATTGGCTGACAGGGGCAAGCCACTCCAAAGCAGTTAAACATTTGAATCGGTTTATTGGCTCCAAGTTTGATTTGAAAAAAATAAATCACACTGACAGCCAATGAAAAAATGCTTTCTACATTCCCTTTTAATATCTAAAACCATTGCTTGCACCAACCATGTGTTTGTGTTCTTTGTTATGATACACTACATGCCCCTTCAATTTAGAGATGTTCTGTCATTTGCATTTATCTATCTATATTCTGTTAATCATTATGCAATATATGTACTTCTGGATTTGCACTATATAAATATATTAGAAGGTCTCCTGGCCCCAGTATCTATTTGCTTTGTACACTAGTTTGCTGCCAAAGGGTTAACCAAATGGAATTTGTTTCTGGCGGTGGTCAACATGATTGTCTTACAAGGGGATCAAAAAGAAGTTTGCCACAGCTGCCCGCTCTGTCAAAACAGAAGCTCCTCTCAGGGTTAAAGGTTGACAAAAGCTGTGACTAACTTGAGACGATTGATGTTGGGAAATCTAATTAGTTCGTAAGGGCAATTAATTCAGTCACTTAGGAATACTTTGGTGTTTTTCTCCTTCTTTCAGTATATGAGAATGTAATTGTAAAACACCTGTGCATTAGTAGTGGCGCAGCAGAGAGAGGGAAAAACATTAATGTATTTTCATAAGACAATTATCAAGAGTCAAAGCTGTGATGAGTGATAATAAAGTAGGCCTAAATTAATGTAAGACGTGTTAGCAATGTTCATAATGGAGCTGTGGAAAGCTCATTTTCTTAAATGATCAGAGGCATATCTTTTGTAAGCGGTAACATCTTCAAGTTTGAAATGGAGATTTTAATATCATAAATTTTTTTTTTAAAGAGAATCACTTTTTTCTTGATTATTGATTGTGACAGCAGCTTTACTGTCGCATTTTAATATCAAACAGCATGACAATAAATGCCTTACATAATTATCTATAGATGCCTATTGCAACATCTACTAAATGAGATCACTTTGAGCACTGCATATATTTTATTTTCTACTGCTTTAAGCAATTTAAGGAGTCATTTTAAATAGCATAAAATGGATACTTATATAAGCATAATTCTTCCCATCCTGTTTTCTAATGCTCCTCTTGACTATTGTAGCTGGTACAGCGTAGATATGTCCGTTCATTTGTTTTTCTTTTGAACACATAATTTCAACACAAGTTGTATTTAATATTGTTTGTTGGATGAACCATAGCAGTATTATAAAGCCAGTTTAGATGTCCACATGACCTCGGAGAAAGATTGCATTCTAATAAATAATTGCCGACACTGATTCCTCTTTTTGATAAAAGCTATATATATTTACTGTATATAGTCGAGTATAAGCACCCATTTTACCACAAAATACTGGGAAAACTTAGTGACTTGAGTATAAGCCGAGGGTGGGAAATGTGCTGTCCCCTTTGTCCCTCTTCTGTCCTCTGAGTCGCCCTCTTGTGTGCCCTCTGTGCCCCTTTCTTGTGTCCCCCCTCTCTTTACCCTGTGTCTCCTCTCCCCTCTCCCTCCCCTGTGTCTCTTCCCCTCCTCTCCCTCCCCTGTGTCTCTTCCCCCTCTCCCTTCCCTGTGTCTCTTCCTCCTCTCCCTTCCCCGTGTTTCTTCCTCCTCTCCCTTCCCTGTGTCTCTTTCCCTCCCCCTCCCTTGTCACCCTCCTCAACCCCCCTCCTCAAACCCCTCCTCATCCTCCCTCCTCAACCCCCCTCCACAACCCCCTCCTCATTCTCAACCTCCCCTCCTCAACCCCCCTCCTCAAGTCCCCTCCTCAATCTCAACGGAACGAGCACGGAGGAACGGAGTTGCAGCTGCAGATGGAGGTAAGTGAGGGGAAAGGGAGAGGGGGAGGTATTTAGAGGGGTAAAGTGAGGAGGGGGGTTTAGGATGAGGAGGGGGAGTTTGGATGAGGAGGGGGTGTTTAGGATGAGGAGAGGGGTTGAGGATGAGGATGGGGGGTTGATGATGATAAGGGAGGGGGAGGGAAAGAGAGAAATGAGGGGGTTAGAGAGACACAGGGGGATTAGAGAGACACTGGGGGGAGAGTGACTCGAGTATAAGGCCCTTTTCAGCCTTAAAAAAAGGGCTGAAAAACACGGCTTATACTCGAGTATATACGGTACCTCAGTTGAATGCGTTAAATATTTTTTAAAGTGTCAAAAGCCTTTTCTTCCCCTACCCACTAAAACAGTATCCTTGTACAATGCTGTAAAGGATCACGTTAATGGCCTTATAAAGGACTCTATAAACAACAGTTAGGTAGGGCTTGATAAGAAAAGACAAGCAAACCTTTATTAAATGTTTACTGTATATTTAAACAACATGTTTTAGTGAGTCTATTTGATTCTGGATGAATCCATGATACTGAGGTGTGGTTTGTATAGCTCTGGAGAACTGAGGTTGCATCTATTGATGCAACTTCAGGCTTCTGGACCAGTGAGGGGGATAGGTGTTGTGTCAATTTCAATCTTACTCATTTATCTCAACAAGGGCCCTCTGTTCCTCCTTCCTCACCCTCCATTCAATTATAGCCAAAACACACCCTCATGATCCTTCTCTGAGGAAGTAATGTAACAAATACAAAATGGATTCCTATACTCAGAGTTTTCAAAAATGCAGATGTTCTCCCAATTATTTTTTAAGTCCATGGCTCATACAACTGTAAATGTTGTTAGTTGGTACATACTTATCATACAAATGCCCTTCTTTCTACAGTGGTCCTTTACTGTCTCAGACTTTATCATATATTTAACATATACATTATAATCTAGATTCTAGACATAAAATCACTTTTACACGAGATAGTAACATCTTTATAAAATATTATATGCCAATTTTGAGAAAAAAATGTTTTGTGGCAGCCTAATATCTAGCTTGCAAAATGCGTAATAAATATATTTTAAAGCTTGTTTTGAGAGAATACTGTGAATATTTACAATCTGTAATTCCATCCATCTTTGAAATTCATAAATACATTGTTTAGTATATATGTAAATAAACATGCATGTTTTCCTCTGAATGAGCTTTATACTTATTTGTACTTAAATGTGTTAGATCCTTACAATAAATAAATCTTTTTACAGAAAAATTGAGAAAAAAATATTAGTCTAAGATTACAGTAAATTTGACTGTAGAATACAACATTTTCTACAATGCATTTAGCAGTGCAAATTGGAAACATTAAAATGTTTTATTGCATGAAAAAGAGTTATATGAAGCCAGGTTATTTTGATTATTTATCCAAAAATGCCTTTTTTCATATTTTGTAAAGATTTGTGTAGGGAATTTTGTACCCTTTGCCATGCTCAAAAAGGGGCAAAACTGTGTTCCATTTACATACACAATGACTGACTAACAAAAGCTAATGGGTTGTATTAAAAACTGGAAAAAAAAGGTGCACAAAGATTTTGACAAACGAAACAAAAGTAAACAAGCATCCCATGATAACTTGCAAGAATGATTACACTGTTGGCTAAAAGTGTCAGGAACAAAAGTAATAAGGTACGAGAGAGATGGCTAATAAAATGATGACTGGATAAAGAAACGTATAGAGATTGCTAGTGTTTCAAGGGATAGAAGAGCTATGGGAAAAGTAAGTAAAAGATCTAAATGAATAGAGAATAAGAGGGTAGAGGTAAGACATAAAACAAACGTACAAAGTGTATGTATTGACTTTGAACTTCTGTTCATAAGAAAAAAAAAATCAGGTGGATGTTGATATTTTTGGCTGTTCATGAAGCATTTTGCATCCATTTCTGTTTGCACGTCCATTTCTCAAATTGTGACCTGTAAGAAATCATTTTACTACTTAGAGACACTGTCACTCAAAAGAAAATTGTTTCATCTTAAAGAGCACACAAATTGTCTATATATTATATTAGCTTTACAGTAAATTATTGATAATTTATTGCAGCTCCTGTATGCTAAAGTGTGACTCAGAGTGCTTCATAAGGGTGTTGGGAGTGGGGATCCAACTCCATGATAACATTGAGTAGTTATTTTGTTCACCACAGACAAGCAACATTATACTAATTAGCACATGCAAACTGTTACTTTTTATTTGTGAGCCATTCATTTGCATACACCTCAAACAATCGTGATCAATTCACTTTTGAAAAAATGGCTAATATAATGTATATTACATATTATGTATAATTATGCACAATTAAAAAAATAAAAATAAAACACCAATAACTTGATTCTTGAAGGACAGAGTTCCTTTAAACCAAAATAATTTGAGGACATCTGATTTGGCTGAACTGGTTTTAAATGATTATATGCAATTCTACCAATTCACCAAAAAGACAAAGAACATAAATGCATTTAAAATAAACTAGTATCTATTTAAAAATTTTAAAAAAATATGTTTCCTCACAATTACCTTTGTGATATTTCTTTAAAACACCAAATTTTATTATCGTGTATGTCTTTTCTAAACTTTGTCAGCAACTGTTTATTTGTCTTCATTTAAGCCATCATAAATAAAGCATATAATAGAAAAGGTGACAAAAGCTAATTGTAAAGCTGCAAGTGTCTTGTTAAATACATTGATTTAGATGCTTGTGTCTTCTTGTTTTTACCACTTATTATCATGCTTAGGACATAAGTGGATGTTTGGAGAAAACAATTCCTTCATTAGTTTCTCTTCCTTCTGAAGGGTAAGAGTGTGTTGAAAGGCAAAGTTAATCTGGCACTTATTCGGTGAAAAGATACATTCCCAGGTGACTTTCTTTACAATACAAATAAACGCTACCTGTTTTTCTCTGTATATTTTTGCTACATGTATTATTTTCAGTGGCTTTGAAAGTTTGTGTGACCATCTATTCTATTGAATTGGTATGTTATGTAGTCATAAATTTAAAATGGATACAATTATTCTGTCCTGTTAAATGAAGATCCAGAATAAATAATTTTTCAGATGTAATATAGTGACAAATGTTACAGGTTCTAATAAACTTATAATATGGAATACAACCCACAGAAGATATAGAGTAAAATAAGAATAGATTTGGAGAGGTAAAGGTCCTCTGATCCTTACTAGTGTACCTCAAAGAGTACTCTATTTGTAGTATATAGCACCTTAAATAAACTGAATAATAACTTTATTGATAGTTAAAAACTAATAATAAACACACTGGGGGAATTAAAATATTAAAATAAAATAGTGGACCTAATTGGCTTTCCAAAATGCTGTGTGCTAATATGCATGGATGTATCCCATGTCTGAAGTGAAATCCCGTCTGTAAGTTACTTAATCTTTTATGAAAAAATTAGATATTAACCATTTTATTGGTGCTTAGCAGCACGTGCAGACACTTGGAACACCATTGTTTTTTTTTAATGCATTTAAAAGAACATGCTTCATATATTACCAAAGTCATGTTTTGCATGAAAAAATGTTAAGTAAAACTTTTTTACACGTCATTGAAACAGGAAATGCTCATTTATGTACGTCTGAAGACTGCAGATGAGTCATACAACTATGTTACTGCTCATTGACTGACAGAGCCAAGCCATCAGACCGTTTGTATCAGGATTTTTTTGGGCTTTGAGAGTATCATTTGAAAAAAGAAAACACACAGGTGTGCATTATCAAATACCCTCTTTTGGATGAACCAAATAAAAAAATAACCTTTTAATATCCCTTTCAAGCATTAAGGGGCAGATAGTAATTTCATATGTAAAAGCCAACCAAGCTAGTGAGGAACCAGTAAACTAATCATCTTTACGAGCCATCAAACAGCGAATCTTTATAGATCTATGTAAATGAACCCATAATTTTATTAACCATAATAAAAATTTTAGGAGCCATACTTCCCTACGATTATTTCTTTACATGGGGCTGAGATCACTTCTTCCTTGGTGCAGAGTGGTAGTCTTATATTCTGCCCATTTAGCAAGAAGTGTGTTTTTTTTGGTCCTTAGATGTTTTGCCAGAATTTTCCCTAATATTGAAGGCAGGCACGCATTTCAGATGTCAAAACTGTGTTTATTAAGAATAATTTGTTTGTACAATGTTGTCTGACACTTCCAGTTTACTGCTGTAGATCTCTGTGGAAATGGCTTTTGAGTTATAAAGTGAGCCCTATAGGTCCTAAAAATGTTGGTCTAGTCACGGTGAGCTATTATTTTGACCATGTTAAGTTATTTCACAGTGTCCATTTATGTTACAGATAGGTGAGTATCACTCATATTGCAATATGCCCATTGTCTCCACCATATAGTAGTAATGAGCCCAATGACACCACACCCCTTTCCCCCAGAAGTAGGACGGTGCATCAAACTATGCAACTATAGCTCTCCAGAAATGTAAAATCCCCTCTCAGAAATGTAACTTCCACCAATGTATCATTGATCCATCCAGGTTCCTGCAGAAGCATCAACATTTTTTTTTCTAATTAAGACCAGCTATATGACTTTTTCCTTTTTAATTCTGCTCATAGTGATTCAACGTTTTTAAGTATATATTTTTCTACATTGTGAAGTGGGCCTTCAAAATTCAGTATACCACTTCACGTAAAAGTTTGATTACACAGTATTGTTTGTGAGCTGTATATCATGGACTTGGGATGAATACATACGTAGTTCTACAAAACATGTGTTGGGATCTGACTAAGAAGTATATATATTTTCATAACTTTGTGTATAAGGCCTCATCTCAAAATTAGGCCTTTTGTATATAGACCATTGATTCTCAGTGGAACCAAATTGTTTAGAGGCTTATTGTGAAAAGTCTGTCTTGAGATTTGATTGACTTTCCACACTTTTTCTGTCAAACCACAAACTCCCAGAGGAGTCAGTAGCTAGATGGAGTTCTCAAGTTCATTGCAATCACAATACTGTTTTAAGCCTCCTTCAGTTCTTCTGCACAACCACATTCCTTCAGAAATTTTAAGGACACTGTACCCAGTCTACACAGCCTTTTATACTGCAGCACTACATCTGGGTCTGTTTTATGTTCTTGAAATAATCAAAATATTACACAATATTACACTTAATCTGCATAATGTTTTAGGAAGCAGGATCTTTATGTGTCTTGGACCTGCTAGATGTTTCAGTCACATGTCCTAAAGAGACTAAAATACTGATTTTGGAAGTCGAGCATAAAGGACACATGGGTCATAAATTTCTTCAGTGAGGTGTCATGCTTGTGAGTACTAACTGTAACGACTACTCCACCCAGTTTCTTACAGATTGTAAATAGAAAGCTGTACCAACACAATCGGGTTAGAATGCCAAAGTATTTGATAGTTAATGCTATTCTAGCTCCAAACATGTATATAGCTCTATAACTTTGCCCGGTTGTCATATAGCACCTGTCCCCTGTCGCAACTCCAGTAATAGGAATAATATATGGATACTGAGTGGAGAGGTTAGAGACAAGCCACATATGTGGAAATGCTCCTCTAACTGCTATAAATATGAGCGTGAAGAGATTCTTAAATTGATGAGTAGATGGATAGAAACTGCATGCTAAAAATAATGTGCAATACAGAACATGTTTTTGTACGCAAGTTCAGTACGGATAAAGTGAGTACTGGTGTACAGACAATTATATGTGTGTATTTTTTATTTTATTTTATTTTACGTCTGACTTTTATATTTTTGTTCCTGAAATTATAGTATTTACACTTTATGTATACATACTCTCTCTCTAGCTACTTTTTTAAAAGGTATTGTGCCCATTCCTTTTTTAAACCACAAGAATAAAGTAACACACACGTAATATAGATAAAACCAGAGTAGTCCACAGTTTGAGATAATTCCCTGGATGATGATCGAGTAAACTCACTGGTCTTGCTTCACATTAGTGTTTGTCTTGTAAGTGGTAGCTCTCGTACGTTAGAGCGCATGGAAGCATCACAGTAGTTTCTCTTTTATTTTTAAATCTGGCAAATACTGAGTTTTAATTTAGGCGGGGGGGGGATTATATATTCACCAAACTGTTTTTAATTACAGACATCCCCTCCCCCCTGGGCACATAGACCTTTATTGTAGCTATCAGAGACCCTTTGCTGATTGATATGACGCCATTGCTGTCAATCTTTAACACGCAGCCATGGGGGGAGGAAGAAAAATAAAATTGTCGCCTTTTTTGTTCTGTGTGTTTTAATAGAGTCCCATTAAAGCTGCATCGCCAAGTGAAATATCGACATCAAGAGCCCTAACTGAGCTGAGGCTGGGAATTAAGAAGTCAGGAAATAGGCTCTGCTGCTATGCCGGAGAGCCTTGTGTGACACACAATCTCCTGATTGGGGAGATCATTACTGCTATTATGACTCGACTCGTGGAGGAATTTTAAATTCCATCTGAATGTCAGTAATAACCCTCTTAGCCAATTATCCTGAATAAAATCACGAAGGCATTTGATATAATAGGTGTTGAATTACTGAATAGATTTGCTAATTAAATACTCTTTGTTCTGCTGCAGTTGACATTACAGGGTAAGATCTTGAACAATTATTCTCAACAGCTGTACTTTGTTAAGGAGGAAGAAAAATTAAGCATAAAGTTTATTTTTATTTTATTTTTTTACACTTGAAGTTGGCACATTTTTGAAATATGCATGAAGGGGGAGGAGGGGTGAAATTCCATCATTCAATTGATAGTGAAAAGATAAATATGCAGGTGTTGCTGTGAAATGTGATAACTGTAGTCTTGGCTTATTAATGAAGCTAGCAAGTCTTTTATAACCCTCTGTGTGCTAGCTGTCGCCACTTCCAAGTGATCCTCTGTCAGATTGGGTGGAATTAACTGTGTGTCTTTCATTTGCAAACGCTAACCTGTCAGTGGTGGCAAATTAATTGTAGTAACAGCCACTGTGGATGTTATGGGCCATTTAGAATTAGTCTTTGCCTAGTCATATTGTGTTCTGCTCTGTTTAAATGGTCTTAATTAATATAAAAGGTTTACTATTAAGCCATCCTTGATAACTACTTTTGGCGTTTGCAGACCTGTTGAATGTTTTAATGTAAATAATAAATGTGAAAACTATTTACAATTTCCATAGCCTTGCTACACTCTTATTATAATGCAAGACAAACCTTACCCCACCAGTTGCAGATGTTTTGTCTGATGTGAAGGTGGCCAGATCCTCCCTGAAGACAACGTATTCAGCGCAAACAAAAAGGCTTGGATTGGCAAATCATCTGAGAAGCTAGATATGCTGTCTCATTGCCCACCCTTTAGATCATAAGATAGGATCCGATTTCCTTTGTTCTTACCAATGGCTAGGCATTTTGTTCATAAATGTTTCTGATGGGATCTGATGCTACTGGGGAAAATGGGCCCCATCTAAAGCTCTATCCTGATGAGCTTTGTATCCCATTAGAAACGTATATAAAAATTCTCAAACATCACTGGTAATGATGGATAAGCATTTTCATATAAGTTTCTGATGTATTCTGATGCCCTACTGGTAATGAGATGACATCAGAAACTTTACCAAAACTAAATCTGATGACCATTAGGGCAAATAGATCCTATCTGAAACTCTCACAATCGTACCTACCTACCCAAGAAATGGAATCTTATAACCCCGGAGGGCATTAGAAGCCAAAAGTTCACATGCTTTTCAATGACTAATTGTAATCAGTGGGCATGTTTCATATTCTTTGCTGATGAGATGCTCTCAGTGGTAAGCCGATCTGATTACAGTAGACTCTGTTAACCAGAACTCAAGCAACCAGAACTCTCAAGCAACCAGAAAAACATTGAATACTGTACTTTAAATACAAATAACATTTTACAGGGCTCAACAAATGCCAGGAGCCAGATTGCCATGCCACATAATACTTACAGGCATATAGATTGAATCCACTGTATATCTGTGCAATGCAATTTTACCTGGAAGCCGAACATGCCTGTGAGGAGTGAAAGCTGCTGCTGCTAGAACAGCCCTCACTGACAAATATACTTAGCAGAGCATCCTATGTGAAGCTAATCTAGGCTTCTTTTAATAGTAACGCTCAAGCAACCAGAAACAACATTTATCTGGCATCTAAGAATCCCCATTGGTCTAGGTTAACTGAGAGTTTAGTGTGTTTAATGGGTGGCGCTTTGTGGGAGGCATATCTAGGAAAATTCTAAGCAGTACAAATGTATATATTTATGATCAGATCTGTAGTGTAAAGTCATATTTGATTCCACAAGGTAGTTTTATGCTTGTGGACAATGATACAATTTGTGTGTGTTTATCATTATGGGGTCTTGTGTATGTTACTTATGTACTTGGGTGGTACTTTTTGTTGGAAATGTTAAAAGTTCTTTTTTTTTCCTGCTTTAAGACCTGTCAGCTATTTTTAAATTGTCTAAGGTGTGGGTTTTTTCAGTTGATTTATATTTTTAAGCTTTACTTTGATATTTTAATGGTGTGGATTTTAGGTTCCACTAGGAGAAAAGAAATGTGTTTTTGCTCTTGACAAAATCTGACCAATAGTGATCAGAAATAAATGTAAATCTATACATATTTTGTATTGGCTTGCTCAGAGGATTCAAAATTAGTTTCTTTCAAAAATAGTATTTATATAATATTAATTGATCAAGATGAAGCAATAAGTATTTTTTCTTAATTGTTACTGCATAAATTGCATATTGTCTTTTAAAATGTTAAGTACTATAGAAATAAATAGCATACAACTAGAAAGTTGAAAACATATGTAATTTTAATGCAATGAACACCCAACCACATTTACCTTGTATTTTTTATGTGCTTTATTATTATGCTCTTAAAATTTTACATATTAATAGCCTTATTAAATTGCGGCTATGTTGGCCAGATTTACGGGTTATGGGTATTAAATTAGCCCCGTTTCGTTACTCGCAGCGGACTTGCGTGTTAAGACGCAGGACGGCCCAGAATATGCTACGTGTAGAGCAATGTTGAACTTCGCAACACGTAAACACGCAAATGGAGCACAAAGGTCAACGTATGCTCTAGAGCACCTGCAAGGGGAGTGAAGTCCAATATGTACCAGTTGTAATGCAAATAACATCACTCTACTGTACATTTATTATAAGGGAAAGTTATGTTATGTCTTAGAATTAATAGAAATAATAGCACAACCTTTTCAAGCCCGTAAATCGGCCCCAAAACATACTTTATCTCATGATTATATTTTGTGTCATATTGATCCCTGCAATCAATGTGTTAAGACATATACGGTAAATTATTGATATTGCATTATATCTGGAATGTGGGTCCGATCGCAAACTGTAATTGAAGCCAGTAGGACTTAGAAATCTACCCACCCCTTTTTCAGTGACGTAACGCTAACAATCTCTTTTTACATTGGCTCCATCTGAACCCGTAACTACGTGCTTGCTTAATTGTTTGCATTCCAGCACGCAACTCCGACGGCCGAAAACTGGTTTGCGATTTTGCGTCTCTTGCTCGTAACTCGCAGCACTTCTAATTTAATAGCGACGTAAAATGGCTACATTTCAAGCATGCAGCCCTTACGAGCCTCACCTAGGGCACATGGCTATAAAATGGCCCTAAATAAGCTAACTTTATGGGTGAAGTTGAAGATATATGTATTCCTAGATAGGTTGCATCCTATGATCTTTTGAAGGTAAATTATACATGGAATTATGATTCCATATTCATGAAAGACAATCTTGGCCTCTAATCTGGAATGGCTTGAGAGCAGAGTAAGTGTAGTTGTAACTGTTAAGAAATCAGCATTACTGGGTTCGTTTCTGGATCCGAAATGTGAAGCTGGAATAAGTTACATGCAAATTATGGTACATATTAAAGTAGTATTGATCAAATTACAAAATGTCTCATTCCTTTAGTTTGTAAGTTTTCGGCCTTGTAAGGTGATTTGGAAATAAGCACCATTTTAAACTCAAGGACAGGGCCCTCTACGTTTTGCTGTGTTTAATATTGTATTGTTTCTTTGTACTTAACCCCCGTATAGTGCTACAGAATATGTTGGCGCAATACAAATAAAAGAAAATGGTAATAATTAAGATTTTGTCTGCATTCTAACCTAACCCATATTGTGCTTGGTAAGCATGCCATGGAAGTATTATGTGATGTGTTTATTTATGATCCAGCATGAATGGTAACACGTATACAGGTGCCCTCTGTTATACAAGTGTAATTCTTTATATGGGATTTGTTTATAGAGCAAACATTTATAATGGAAAACAAAATCTCCCACTGGTTCCCATGATATAAGTGCCACTTTTTCCTGTAAGAGCAAAAATGTACTCATTTAATGAATAAATAGTTGTCAGGGTCAACGTCCAAATTCGATCTCATGACTTAGTATGGGTACGACATGTTCGCCAATCCCCTGCCACAGCAACTACAACTACTGTATGTGTTCTAGAAACATATCAATCAGAAGTACCTCACTTAGATTTGAAGTTGTTTCTCGTAATTGGTTGTTATTAAGCCATGTTCTTTCTACGAGCCAATCACACCTAACCTGAAACTATTTATTGTGGCCCTGGCCTCTTCTCAGTGCCTGTTGTAGGTTCCTGTGACTGTGAGTACTTCTGGTTGCTCCTGCCTCTTCCTGCTTGGTTTTGATACAGTTCCTGCACCATTCCTGTTCCCTATTAGACTGATCTTTTGCTGTTGACCTTGACTGTTACTGGCCTCGCTGGATTTCTGCCTGCTCCTGATCATTGGTTTGTCTGACCATTATTTTGCCTTATCACTTCGACTTGTTACTTTGGGATTGCGATCCTCTGGTACTTCACCCCTGAAGAGTTTGCCTGTGCACTTGGACTTGTTACTTCGGGATTGTGGTCCTCTGGTACTTCACCCCTGAAGAGTTTGCCTGTGCACTTGGACTTGTTACTTCGGGATTGTGGTCCTCTGGTACTTCACCCCTGAAGAGTTTGCCTGCGCATTTGAACTTGTTACTTTGGGATTGTGGTCCTCTGGTACTTCACCCCTGAAGAGTTTCACGTGGACAGTCCTATCAATAAATAAATTCACTTTCTTGTATAAATAAAAACTCATAAAGCAGTTCCTTCTATAATGATGTATACTTTTATTTAAAATTTACTCTTGCAATGTGTCAATTTGTGCTTTACCATGTACTCAACTCTTGTTCAGCGCTACGAAATATGTTGGTGTGTTACAGATAAAGATAATAATAATAATGTGGAAAGTCTCCTTTTTACCATTAGTGTATTTGTGCATATGTACACAAAGTTTAAAATATTACTATTTTTTTTGTGGAAAAGGTTTTTCGCCAGTATGTGAAAGGGTATTTGAGCGGACAATTGTGTAATCCATCTATCTAAACTGCTGATGGAAACGTGAAAGAGGGTCATGGTGACTATAAGAGAAGAGAGTAAGTGATAACAGGAGCAGCACAAAAGGGGGTTCATCTAATTTCAATGGTGAAAAAGGACACTTCTGTATTTGCATGCTGCAAATATAGTTTTCCAGTACACAGTATGCATTGTAATATGTCTAACTTATTTACTGGTCATTGCCACTAAGTGGAAGACCCTCTGATAACAGATTATTGCAAGTTTCACTCACCTTTTGCTCTTTCTACATAATATTTCAGATTAGCTGTAAATTGCAATAGATTTGATTGTGCAAATGGCATCTCTCAATGAAACAATAGAGCAAATGGCACAATGTTGGTGTTTGTGAAAGCATAAATAGTTTTGAATGTGTTGATTTGTTTTGCAATCAGTCCCATATGGTTTACATGAATAAATCAATCTACGCAACATCCAGCAAGTAACAATACATCAAATTAGACGCAGGAAAAATCCAAACCCTACCTACTAATAAGGGTGACGTATATATTTTATAGAAGCCACTTGTGGTTAGAAGACTACAAGAGATTTAAATGAGAACAAATGGGAAGAAAATGTTTGTTTCTGGTTAAATGTTTTATGAAATTCTTATTAGACAATTATCTACATTTCCTTTGTCTGAGTTTGAAGCAGCTGTGCTGCCATTTAGAGCTATTTTCTTTTCCTCTGAAAAAAACAAGTTTTCTTTATGTCCTGCACCCCCTTCCCTCAAAGTTTAACTTTCAATAACCTCTTATTGAGCTCACTAAAATAATTACTGATTCATGCCCGTGCTTTTCATTACAGCTATGGCTAGGTGTAGGAGTAACAGCTTGTCTAGATATCCTTCTTTTTGCGAGTTAAGGCCCCTCAAAGCCTTTGATCTTTCAGTGCCGCAAGGAGCTACGATCGCTGAAATCGCAAATCGCTATTCAATTGCTCTGAGTCCCCCTCACTAACCACCCCTCCAAGGCCGCAAATGGCAAAACTCGGACCAAAAGATACAGGTTCCAAGGAGGACTTGCAAAGGGCATAAAGACATGTCCGGAGCACTATAAATGCAAATGCAACAGTCTCAAGCAAGCAAATCGGCAATTCAAAATCATTTAATTTCATGTTTCAATTCGTGGTTATATCGATCTCAGGAATCAATGAGTTAATACATATCAGCCTCTGTAGAAGCTATGATGCGAAACCCGCGTGTCAGGCTGTAGGTGTTGCATGGTGATGACGACAGAGCTGTAGCGGTGGACCTGTTGGCAGTATTCCACGATTTTTATTTTGTATGCTGAGCCAAGTAAGGCACATAGCATAGGGAGTTAGCTCCTGTTTTTTCGTTTATTTAGAAGGTAAATAGCGGGCCCTCATAGAATAGCTAAGGACAAGATAGGTTTACCTTGTGCCTTATCTCTATCCTGATAACTACTCATTTGTGGCACTTACGATATGTTTATTATGTTTTTGGACCATTAGCTGCAGCTCTGGGGGTCATTAACCATTTATATATATGTATATATTTTTAACTATCAACATTGTTTTGATTTTTTTTATTTCTATTAAGATAATTATTAAAGGTTAAGTATTATTATTGAATATTTTAGGTTGTTTTTGTTTTTTGGCAATTATCCTTAGCAAGGGTGGAATCCATTTTCATTTATGCTGAGTGCATTTTGGTAATAACTTCTTTGACTGTTGTTAATTTGACTATGCACATTTAAGCTTATTTGCAGCTTATTTATGTACTGTTTTGCAGCTCTGGCTTGTTGTTATTATTTGAGCTGTGGACCTGTGCATATGGGAATAATCTTACCTTGTCGGTTAATGTACACTGAGCTCTAGTGCCTTCCTGATTGATATCGGATAGCTCTGTAGGACACTGGTTGTTTAATTGTGCTTTTCTGTCTTTACTTCATTAATACATATCAGGCCACCCACATGGACTAGAACAGAATCGGCATTTATTTTTATTATTTTGTATATTGCGGGTTTGAGGGTCCGATCGCATATCGGACCCGAATCGCGAGTTGATTGACATGTCACCTGCATGTTTTACTGAAGTAATGATGACAGGCTCCTTTTCTATTGGCTGTTTCTAACTCAGGAGTTACGGCCTTGCTTAATTGATCATGCTACTTATGATTGCATGGTTTATGGTTTCGGCTTTCGGCTCATAACTTGCAGGCTTGATCAATTGAATAGCACCGTAAGTCAGAGATGCTGCGGGCCCGCAGACATACGGCCTACATCCCATGTGTTACGGCATCCGAAATTAATAAGGCTCTTGATATTTATGTTCACATCTACAAGTCAATATAAGTGACTGGTAGATGTTTTTTCCATGTATTTAACCCCTGTATAGCGCTACGGTATATGTTGGCGCATTACAAATAAAGATAATAATAATAATATGATATTCTTGTATTAATGCACAATACAACATTTTCAGTGTATTCACATACATGTCCCTTGTAAACAAACTAGACATACATGAAGATGCACACACATCTGATCAAATATAATTTGACTGCTTCTCCATTTTCACGATAACACTTCCTCTTAAATGACCATTGTAATGCATTTAAAAGTAAAGCTCAAAGTAACAGTAGAGTCAGAGGCATATCCCCTCATGTTTGCGGAGCCAGTCTAAAATATGTGTGCATTACGTTTGTGTTGTTCCGTTGTTTCCGACTCTCCATGACCTCATGGACCACAACACCCAATGCTGATCCACTTCGTATTCATGGCAGGGATAGTGGAGTGGCTTGCCAGCTCCTTCTCCAGTGGGTCACAGCATACAGCTCCTGGTATTCCTAGGTGGTATCCCATCCAAGTACTGATCAGACCAAACACTGCATGGCTTCAGGGGTCTGTGATCTCCTAGTTCCCTAACTGGAATCCAACCAAGGTTGCAGAGGTGAAAACACCAAATCCTAACCACTGGACCACCAGGGAACCCCATGGGCATTATAGCCATATACAATAGTATAACATATTCAAAACAGGACTGTCACATAGTGTAGGGTCCACCAAGACCCTTAGTAATACTTGGTGATGCACAAAGACCCACCCTTCAGTATTTTTAAGTAGTTGTTTAAAGAAAGAAATTAGAGGCTACTACTCTTGAACACTATCTACAAGTATAATGTGCCCCCTTTGTATATGGCATTGTCATTGGTCCATGAACCAAAAACCTATTTTAAGTGCTTACTCGAATTTAAATGTTTGATATTACCTATCCAACCACACAATCTACCTTCCATATGTAATTGTTAGTCTTGTCTAGCATTATCACAGATTTTAAATAAATTGTATTTGAACACGCGTGTAAAATGTTAACAAAGTATTCATGTTTAATCACAAGCAATATTACATATGTAATGTAATAGCTCTTAATAATTAATCCACTAGTTCAGGCATTGTGATAACTTCTGTTTTCGCATTGCAGGTATTGCCGCATACTAAGGAGATGTGCTGAAGGTAAATACACTGCCTTTTATTTTTTTTCTTTCCTTTTTATTCCCCTTTTACGTACTAACAAAAACAAGCACGTGTAAAACAAGGGCTGCACCTGGCGAAGTTGTTGTGTTACAAAAACTGTAACCCAAACAAACCGGAAAGTGTTTTTCTTAGGATGCCTATTTACCAATGTAATCCTTCCTAATGGATTATAGCCTCATTCTTTCTCCAACACAGATATGATGGAGCACTGTTTGAAGCCTGCATGCAAGTCTTTCCAGCAAATTAGCAACAGTGTTAATTAGAGTTTACTCGCAGTTCCGCTATATTGTATGAGCTGCAGTGTTGTGTTTATTATGATTGTTTTTCTGGCTCCCTTCATCTTCGGCTAAATAGTTTTAGTATTATTGTATACTGTTCTAAGCATAAAATATGCACATTTATCTGGATTTTGGCAAGTCAACTATTTGAAAATTAAGATTTCTATCATTTTATGTTTTTTATTCGTATTTGTTTGGCATATGCATTATACATCAGCACTGTAATTAAAATGTAATTTTTTACTACATATTACGATTATTTGAGATCAGGCTCCTCTGGGAATTTTAAGGCCAAACATTCGAGGATAATACATTGTTTATACCTTATAATCATAAAAAGCATTTTTTATGTTTAAATGTCACTTTTCTTTATCCTCATCACATACTGATTTTTTTTTTTTAGATATAAAATGTTTAATCAAAACGTGGCATTTATATCAAATTATTTATGCTGTCCATTTATTTTTCCTGGATTTTTTAAACTTTCATATTTATATACCAAGTGCTTTGAATGTGAGTCCAAATCTAAAGGGAATTATTTTACATGCTTGAATATAAAATCTGCTCCCTTTTTATCTTGCAAAAATAATGAATTTAGGCTCTTTTTCCAACTTGAAAAGAACAAGTTTGGTGATGAACATTAGAAACACATCTAATGCTTTATTCGTGTCCTAAGCTTTTATCTCTGCTCTTAATAGTGCTGTAATTTTCCTGTTTACATTGTAAAACACTGCGTAAATGGTTTTGCACTATGAAGAAATGAAATAATTTCCAACGTGTTACAGATTTTTTTCTGCATGATAAATGCTTTCTGGTATTAATGTCGTTGGTAGGCAAACTCAATGTCTAAATACCCATTCTTGTGAATAAGAAGTAATGAAAATTTGAGAACTTGTGTCTAAAGAGAAGTTTACTTTAATTGATTCTTTTATCTTGTATTTGACAGTCTTTAGAGTTCAAAATGCTATTCCATATCTCTTGACATAATATTCTTTAAAAGGATTTTTTCAATAGAATCAAAGTAAAAGCCATATCTGTAAGTCATTTCTTGTCAGACATGGGACAATTCAGGATGTGACAATAAAACTTTGGGTACAAGCTGAAGTATTAAGGCCCTTAGATATGTAGCTAAATGTTTATGGATATATAGGTCTGTTCATACATTTTCTTTAATTGACTCATGATTATCCCGAAAGGCCTTCTCAGTTGAAAATTCTGGGAGTTGTAGTCTTATTTGTCCTATTCTTAAAGGTATATGCAAGTGGGCTGGGTTATGAATGTATCTGATAGAGGGGAAGTAGTAGTGTATGATTACATTTATTTGAATGCACTATGCTTTTTTAGCTTTGCATAAAAAAAAAAAAAAACTGCTGCAGGTGATATTTACACCCACAAGAACACCCCCAAGATTGAGCTAGGCTTCTCAGGGTACGATTTTCTAAAAGTGTACCCTGTCCATGTGAGCATGCTCAGCATTGCAGCCAATCAGCAATGACTTATGCAGCCAGCATAGATGGCTACTACACTGGGTCCTTAAAGGACCATAAATCGACATTCAAGTAAAAATGCTGGAGCGGTTACACGGTTGTTCTTAAGACATAATACACCCTATCCTTGATAAATTCTAGCAAATTATAATTGTACTGAAACCAAACATTTCAGCTTCTTCTTCCTATTCCAATTTGTCTTTTAGGCGAATGAGCATTTATACTTGATTTATGGTCCTGCAATGACCTGCAACGTTTGAGGAAGAGAAAGTTCATGGTCTGTGCATGTGTCTTTGTGTGAGTGAGTGCATGCAACTCACTGGGGCTGGGAGAGATATCAGGGGCTGGGGTAGGTAATGGGGCAATTCACTGGGGCTGGGGAGATCATAGGGGCAATTCACTGGGGGTGGGGGAGCTGATGGGGTAAATCACTGAGGCTGGGGGAAGTTTAATCTGGGATGTAGGTAAAATAATCAGTGAATGACGGGACACAGACTTTGTTCTGGGTATTACAAAAATCTAAAGGAAAGCTGCAGCTCAATTCACAGACCAAAAAGATACAATGTATTATGTATGCTAATTTTCCCTGGGATTTTCAAGGGGTGTCAACATTGATAGAGAACAGTTTGCAAATGCAAGAAATTCAGCAAACTTTAGAGTAACTGTTTTAATGTTTATTTTGGTATTTTTTCCTGCAAACAATTATTTTCATACAGTACTAATTCTCCTTTATCAGATGCATTCATAATCCATCTCACTTGCATATACTTTTAAAGAGACCGAGCCCTGTGTAAATATTTCAGGTTCTGTAAATTCTCATTAAAAAGGATCTGTTTAATATTTGTCACATTAAGATTTACATCCAGAGGTAAGGTTAATAAAGATCAGGTCCTTTTATTTATATTCTTTTAAAAAGGGCGCAATGTCTCCCATCTTTATAGCAATAGCATTAATAAAAGTTCCAACCCCACTAATTTATCCTTTAAATTATATTGGTGGCCTAACATGGTCTTACAATAACTGATCGCATATAGTGTGAGGCTATAAAACACATTTTAAAGAACCACCATAGTTCCTGGAAAAGCTTCATGTTTGTGTAGTAACAAACAACATTAGTTGGTATGTGATCCATAATCATAAATGTATTTGAAAAATTATTAATTTTAGCAGGCTTACCTGTAACCTGACATTTTGGCGGTGGGTTAAATTTTTTCGAAACATTTTGATGTATTCAATTCGCAACTGCCCTCTCACAGCCTCCACACGCAAGCTATGTACTCGTAAGTAGGATTGTAGTCATATGATCTGACAATATTTAAGCAAGCCTGTAATTTACTTCTTAGATACAGTCAATATTAAATGAGACCGTCATCATGACGTCAGCAAAACATGGATTTTATACTACAATTAATAAGTGGTTAGAAGTAAAATTTATGATCAGGCTCGCAATCCAGCATTTTAGAAATTAATAAAAATTATTAAAACAACTGTTCTTATCCATGTGGGTGGCCTGATATGTATTAACCCCTTGATCTCCGGGATCAATATAACACGGAAATAAAAGTGTAAAAATATATTTTTTTTATTGCAGATTTGCAAGCTTGAGACTGTTGTGCAATTAATTCTAATGTCTTTCATCGCTTTCTTAGGCCCTCATTCAATTGCGATTTTGCCAATTGAATATGGCTGTAAATAAGCACATAGCATATATTTTTTTAAAGAAGTTTTTAGTTAGTAAAAATCTTGCTTTTGGATAGATGCTTACTAACTAAAAACTTCTTTAAAAAATATATGTTATGTGCTTATTTAAAGCCCTATTCAATTGGCCAAACTGCAATTGAATGAGGGCCTTAGTATGTTAAAGTACAGTATTGTGTGTTTATTTGCTTTTGCAGTGTTACAACTGGTGTTAACCCACTTGCGAGTTCTAGCTAGTACTCATATAATTGTTTGATATATTTGCTATTTACGGGTTTGAAGGCAATTGCAGGCTGCATGAACTTTTGTAATTGAATATCGATTTTGCGTCTTTAGCACTGGTAGCATTTGCAGGCTTGAAAAATCAGTGGAGGAGATAGGACAGAGTTAGGTTTTTGACAACCACAGTGATTTTGAGCCTGTAACTCGCAATTGGAATGTGAGTTGCTATCCTGTATGTAGCCAAATGAATATCAGTAACATTTATGGGTACAGATCACGGATTTACACCTAAACCCTTAGGGCCTCATTCTATTAGCGGCCGCAGCCGTTGCGGGGCCGCAAGGACCGGCCGCAAGCTATTCGGCTATTCTATTCCCTTACGGCCGGGGACTCCGGCAGGCTTGCGGCCGGCGCCTTGCTATCTCTTGCGGCCGCTCGCGCCGGAGGAAATCCTTTGATCTAAAACGGCCGCAAGAGTTTCGGCCGTAAGAAATTACTATTTGCAATTCAATTGCTACGGGAAACCTCTCTGCAAGGCTAAAAACGAGCCGCTGCTTACTTGCAGGAAAGAGGTCCCGCTAGCACCAATTAAGCACATAAAATAGCTCAAATAAAGCCATCCTGCACTTTGAGAAGACTATAAAGGGATTTTAGGTGTTAGAAAAAATAGCACATAATTATCCTATACTCAAATCCGTAAAATATATATATTTTTTAATATCCGTAAAATATACATGTAAAAAGTCCAGAGTGCTTGGAGCACCTCAGACCCGCCCACGCCGCAGCCGGAAAATAAACAGTTAATTTGAACTCGGGTTTGGGCTGATGTGCAAGCTTGAGAGTGGGTTACTTTTAATCCTCATGTCCCCCAATATAATCCCTAGCATTTACAGAGCTGTACAGTGCAGGCTTGAATGTATTTTTGCGTTTTTATATTTCAGAGCTTACGGCCGGTTCCAAGATATGCGGCCGGCCGTAAGAGGAGATCCTTGCGGGGCCGTATAATAGAATCGCGAGTTAACAGAACCCCCGCAAGGAATCGCAGCCTTACGGCCGATTTACGGCCGCTAATAGAATGAGGCCCTTAGATTGTAAGTTTGCGACTTTTCAATCTTGTGTCCGTGCCTTGGAAACGAGCACTATGTTCATTTGATTCTAAGCTCAACAACAGGGCCCTCCATCCTTTATAAGGTGTTAAGTTTGTTTTCTGCCATGTACTAAAGTCCTGTACAGTGCTACGGAATATGTTGGCGTGATATTAATAAAGATTATAATAATTCAAGAAATTGCGATGTAGCCAATTGAATGATGCTCTTTGTTTTTTGTCGGAGGGCTTTGTTGTCTACAACACTTCTTGTTAATATTTCCATGGCTTACACAGCTGCTGCTGTTGGTAACATACTTAAACAAGTCCATTTTTCTTTAACTTTAGTCAGAGCTTTGTATAGTAGGTGCTCTGCCCATAACCATAAACATAGTTCCAGAAATCCCATTAGAAGAACTCCTTCAGCCTTACTTCCGCCCTCATACAGATCACAACCAGTTAACAACCATATTAAATTCCCACCTCATAAGTCCAACGTGAGCCTTGCAGCAGCTGCGGGTTTGAAATTTGCCCTTCTTACGTTGCTATTAAATTAGAATTGGCTGCAAGCTACGAGCGAGAGACGCTATTTCGTATGCCAGTTCTCAGCCGTCGGGTTGTGTGCTCGAATGCAAACAATTAAGCAATTAAGTAGTTACGGGTTCAGATGGGGCCAATGGAAAAATAAATAGTTAGCATTACATCACTGAAAAAGGGGTGGGTAGATTTCCAAGTCGTACGAGCTTCAATTACAGTTTGCGATCGATCCCACTATCCAGCTTTAATGCAATGCGAATAAAGCTGTAAATATGATATTCTATTACATGTGAGTTACAGTATATGTCGTAACACATTGATCGCAGGGATCGATATCACACAAAATATGAACATGAAATAAAGTATGTTTGGGGGCCGATTTGTGTACTTGAAAATGTTGTGCTATTAATTCTAAGACCTAACATCACTTTCCCTTTTAATAAATGCACAGTAATGAGTTTTTCTATTTACATTACAAGTGCTGCGTATTGGAATTCTCCCCCCCCCCCCTTCGGCTGCTCTCGAGCGCGCCTTTGGGCTCCATTTGCGTGTTACATGCTTGTTCGCGAGTGACCACTTTGCAATTTAATTGCTGAATTGAACAAGTAGCGGTTACGTGCATGACAGATCAAAGGATTTACGTGCACGAAGTTCAAAGTAGCTCAAATCGTAGGTGGTTTTTGGCCGTCCTGCGTGTTAAAACGCAAACCGCTACGAGCAATGTTACGCGGCTAATTTAATAGCCGTAATGCATAAATCTGGAGTTACGGGCTATGTTTCACAACATAGTCCCAATTTAATGAGGCTGTTAATATGTTTACTACATGTGTTTTCCCAGACATGTTCACTCCTTTATTGCAAGAGCACGCCTTCTAAAGATT
The DNA here is from genome assembly GCA_027410445.1 of Discoglossus pictus. NCBI lineage: Eukaryota > Metazoa > Chordata > Amphibia > Anura > Alytidae > Discoglossus > Discoglossus pictus. Next base: position 106,794,413 of record CM050164.1, read on the forward strand.
TGCTTCTTCTTTTTTATAACAAGATAATCCTTGAAGTCATTTATGGTGATACAGATTCGATAATGATAAACACCAACTGTAATAACCTGGAAGAAGTCTTCAAACTTGGTAACCAGGTAAGTAGTTGTTGTTATGCAGGTGGAACACGTTGCACTCTCCGATGCCTTTCAGGGAGTGTTTTGCTTATTCATGAATTGTACTTATTTTTGTAATGGCCTTAAAGCTGGTTCACCTCCTCCAATGCCAAAGCTTAGTGTACAAAAGAATATGTCAAACAATTACTTATAAACTGTCAGTAACAGAGTTTGGAATCGTTTTAATACATTTCTTAGAATGTGTTCTTTCAGCCCGTTTTATTTAAAGACTTAGACATTATATAAGGTAAAAAGTAACACTTTCTGACTTTTATTAAACTGTATTTATAATATAAAATAGTATAGACTCAGAAAACCACAAATGTAAATATTTGTTATATTGGACATTTGTACATGAAAATTGGAATAATGTCTGTTACCTTAAGTTTTTTTTTTTTTAAATACCCTCTCTCAAGTAACAGAATGTTGCCACTGATTGATTACTGCGAGACACAACGACCCCTGTACATTGAGATGGACATTGATGGCATCTTCAAGTCTCTGTTACTACTGAAGAGGAATAAATATGTTCTAACTGGGGAACCTACTGGTGATGGCAAATACACAACCAAACAAGAACTAAAGGGACTGGATATTCTCAGGAGGGATTGGTATGAACTGTAAAACTAAAGGAAAGTAAGTTAAAGCACTGGTGTTATTTCCATCTAGCTAGATCACGTTTTCTTTATGTTTTAGTCTCTTGAAGAATCTTTCTCTGGTATCCTATACATCTCTGGCTCAATTACACAGAACAAAATAGTGTTACAAGCCTTTATCTGACCATAAAAAGTACACAAAAGTCACAATATTGATGTATCTACTTAAAAGTGTCATATTTCTACAAGGTGTTGCAAATCAAAAAGTTTTAAGTAATGTAAAAACCTTCTGGTGACAGACTAGGCCAGTGGTGGTCCTCAGGCCTCTTCGCTAGAGTGGGAGAGCATGCACAGCTCCAACAATATACAGTCCATTATATATTTCCATAAATTGCAAACAATGCTCAATTGTACCCATAAATACTTCTCATTATCCATATTTGACTCAGCGTTCTCTCGAGCCCAATTTAGGGAGGTGCTCTGACTGCCTACTTTCGTGCCGGCCCAGCTGGTGGGAATTTCTAGGGGGAACACTGCTGTATTACCAATTAATTAATTTCCTAAGCAACGTTATCATTTTTGCATTGGGTGATATAAAAAGAGTTAAAGCATTATGAGGCTCTTTGAAGGACCTCATATGCAGCCCAACTCCTTTAAACACAGTTGCCTGTCACTGAACTAAATGAACTAGCCTGTAATTTTTTTGTTTTCTGTTAAAGGACTAGCAGCCCTATTAAATTTGAAGCCCGTAGCAGCATCGACAATCCCACAAAGGCTGCAGGCGTTACAGCGCTATTAAATTAGACCATGCACGTAAAATTGAGCCTTAAACAATTTTTTGCACGTTGGGTGTGCGGCCATGAACATGATCAATTAGTCAAACCCGTAGTTTCAGGTTTAGATGGAGCCAATGCCAACAGAGATCGTCATCATTATGTCACTGAAAAATGGAGGCTAGATTTCAAAGCTTTACGGGTTTCAATTACGATCAATTGAGTTACGATCGGACCCGCATTCCAGAAATAATGCAATATTAATAAATCAGTAAATATGATATTCTAGTAGTCCATGTGAGTTCCTTTATATGAATTAACACATTGATTGTGGGGATCGATATCACAATTAAACAGAAAATAAAGTATTTAATATTGCATATTTGTAAGCTTGAGAATGTTGTGCTATTATTTTTAATACCTAGCATCACTTTACCTTTAATTATAAGTAAGTAGTATGTGTATATTTGCATTCACAGTGCCACGGATAGGACTTTAATCCACTAGCGGATCCTCTCTAGTACCCAAGGGCTTTTTGCCTCCATTTGCGGGTTACGGGGTTGAACGCCAGTGAATTTGTTGCAATGTAAGCGTGATTGGAACAACAGTTACGGGCTTGACAGATCACAGGATTTGCGGCCGCAAATTAACATTTTCGACATCCCATAGGTTTTTTTCACCCTTACCCCGCAAGTCATTGGCAGGTTGCTTTACGGGGCCAATAGCCGCAAGTCTAACAGGCTATGTTACAGGCTATGCTTTTACACGTTGAGGGAATTTAATAGGGCCGATAGTCACCCAACAAGCTTTCACTATGAAGGACTCTAAAAAGGATACTAGCCATTTGTCTCACCAGTAATCATTACTGAGATATTTCGCATTGGTCATGTGTATCCTGTTTGCTCATTTGCTGCTCCATATTATAATTTGTACTTCATAATGCTTAATAAATGCATGATGACACTGGGGCACACTGATGCTTTCCACCACAGAAATACACTGTTACTAAATAGCACATGAAAGCAGTTAATTAGTTTTTATGAGCCCCTGAGTTGCTAAATAATGTAGCAGAAACAGCAATAAAAATTTCAGGAATGGTTTACTTCAGAAGAATAACTACTACACTGTATAGCCAGTTTTTTGTGTATTAAAGGGGCATGGACGTGTTCTCGATTTTACAATGCATTTAATATCCCTGTGTATCTATTTATTTTAATGTATATTCATTAAAAAGTGCTTATAAGCTCTGTTTTTACTGCCTAAAATCAAGCAAATATTACCTGCTTGGGTCTGCCCTCTGCAGTTCATGAATACACAGACTCTTTCGTACAGGTTGTGCAGTGTCTCATACTAACCAATCAGTGACAATCTGCAACATGCTATTAAGAATTGGTCCCTGATAGGCTAGGACACTACTCTACAAATCCAGACCTACAGAGCCTGTGTCTGCACATACTGCACATTCAGCCCTACGGCGTCTATGGCCCCCATTCATTTGAGCTCTCGCTTGATCTGGTAGCCCGTAAGTAAGGGCACAGGCTAATCTACTATTCAACTGGCGTCTTTTTGCAAGCTCCAATCGGCTTCCGAGTTATGAGCTTGAAAAATGGCGATGGTTAAACTTGTAGCTTACACCCTCCAGAAGCCTTTGATCTTTCACTTTTGCAAGGCTAAAATCGCAAATCGATATTCAATTGCTCAATTTCCCCAAGCCCGTAAATGTTTTCACACTCGTAAATGGCAAATGAAGGAGAAAATCCTATGCAAATCCTCGCAAATTGGCAGGAAATAACATTTATTTTTACGTTTAATTTTGGGGTTAAATCGATCTCGGGTATCAATGAGTTAATACATATCAGGCCACCCACATGAACTAGAACAGTATTGGCATTAATTTTCATAACTCTTTTTTTGGGGGGGTTTGCGAGTCTAAACGCATATCGGACCACCTAACCTCCATATTTTACTGCCGTAATAATGTCACTTTCTATTGGCTGATTCAAAATGGGAGGTTATGGACTTGCTGAATTGATCATATTCCCGCCCTAAACTGCTCAAACCAGTGCGTGGTTAACAGTTTTGTCTTTGGGCCCGTAACTTTCGGGCTTGAGCAATTGAATATCATCGCAATCGGAAGACAAACGGGAGCCTGCAACACACCCGCTCACACACGTCTGTCTACAATCGAGTTGCGGGCTTCGAATTGAATATGGCCCTATGTTTGCTTACACTTTATTGGGACTATTTGTTTGATTTTAGGCAGTAAAAAAAAAAAAAAAATAGCTGGAACCAGATGCAAACATAAACTAGATCTTCTCTACTACTCTAAAAAAAATTGCCATTTTCAGAGCTACATCATAGGTGCATTGTCTGACAAGTTCATTTAAAAAAAAAGTAAATATCTTTATAGTCTTGTATAATCTTGTATTAAACCGATTGTTTTGAGGTAGATCCACCTTTTGTATTTTGTCCCGAAAGCTTAATTGTAAAGAACACAATAACAAATTCCACAAAATATTGACTGCAATGTGCTTTTGTTAGAGCCCAGTTAGGGACTTGTGCTTTACAAAGAAAACAGATGCAGTAGTGATTCCAGATTTAGTTACATGAATCACAGATTGCTGGAAATCTTGACAATGACACAGCTGAGGTATTTAACAACAGACATGGGCCGAGAACATCAATTGCTTGTTTTGTATAATAGACAAACAACAGAGCTACTGAAGAACAACTGAAAATGGATGTTAACTGACTGTCCTTAAACATCAAGACAGGAAATAGTTTGTTATGTGTATGAGCATGCTATAGTTCATTGTAATTTATCATTTTCATATTTGACTACTATTGTGACAGAGCTTGTGCAGCCATGAAGTCCTCTGCCCTCCATTTTGTTTTTGCCAATTTTAGTGTGCATTTGTTAACACAGTTTATTACTTGGAACAACTTGTACACATTTCAACAAAATATCATAATTTGAGTTGATTAGTCATGTTATTGAGGCTCAGTGCTGTTTTCTTTCTGCTTTACAAACTTAAAAAGATATAATTTTGGTGGAAAATTACCATATTTTCACTGATCAGCACTGATTTCCTTTGTTGGAAAAAAAGATTTCAGATTGTCTTATTGATGTACCAGGTACATTACACACATTACACCTGCTGTCAATGATCTCTTTAAATTTGTGATTCATTGAAAAGAAGTAATTTGTGTGATGTGTGACACATCTAACTATAGCACATCCCACATCTTCATTTGCCATTTACTTCTCCAGCACGTTTGCCTTTTTATAACTGGTTCTGCATTCGCTTTTTTACGGCTATGTTATCAGAAAATATTCAGAAGAGACGGACAGAAATTGGAGAGAATGTGCAAAATGGCAGCATGGCCATCAACCAGTATGAAATGAATAAGGTAAATAGCAGACATTTCTAACGACTTTTTAGTCTAAAAAAATGATTCCAACAATTATGAAAATGTTTTTATCAAATATGTCCAAATACTGAACTGAAAAACATAATTTATAAATTACAATTATGCTGATTGGCTGCATACTGAAGGGCCCCGTAGACCACCCCAGGGGGTTGGGAGGAGGGGCCACTTGAATGGGCAAGCCCTGGTATGGGTAGGAGGTGGCTAGCTGGGGGAGGGGAGTCAGTTGTAGGAGTTTGCCGCGATTACCACCATTATGCCCCCAGCTAGCCATGTGTAAAGATACCCATCCCTAAAGTGTTGTTGTCTAAAGTATGTATATGTTGCTGAATAAATAAATAAATAAATAAAATAAATAAATAAATAAAAATGATATATATAAAAAAAACAAGGATGGAAAATGTAGGTATTATCTTGTATATTGTCTTAAAGCACTTATTGGTTATTATTAAATGTATATTATATGATGTCAAACTTTGTTTATGTGTTTGTCGCAGCAGCGGGTGGTGAGGGGAGTCGCCGGGACAGGTAAAATGGATAAGATCCTACCCTACGGTGGTACGGATGTTCCAACACGGTAGGCCCTGGACAAGGGTTCAGGGCGTAGGGCGTACTGTCCCTGGCCAGGCTCCTCCCCTCACGTGGTTATGTTAATTATTGTTATGGTTATTACATCAGTTTGTGTTTACCAATAAACGCTGTGGCCAGTTATCCTCCCAAGAAGTTGTCTGTGTCTAATCATTATATTTTAATAGTTGATTGTGTATAAACCCTAATTTGCACATACCAACTGGGCCTTGCTAAGTCATGATAAGTGGGCTTGTTCTAGAGCCACACACTCTCAACCTATGGTGCAGTGCATACTTGTTTTTTTTTTTTTGTTTGGCACTGAAATAAAACAAAAAAATGTTTTAGATATAGTGGTAGATTTTAGTCTGAAAGTATTTTGAGTTGATGAAGTTTTTAAGAAAGTGTAAGCGTCCATTGGTAGGGAAGTAAACCAACTCCTTGGATACTGCAAGGAAGAATAGGACCATTTATTTTCAGTTGTGCACTGCTTAGAGACAAGGAATTCAACAAATAGAGCCTGTAAACCAAGTGAAATACATCTAAAAATCTATGCACATTTCAGTGTAATGAGAGTTTTTTTTTCATACCACCCTTTTAATAGCCTTGTTGAGCTTCAAATTGAGAAAGTTTTAACACAATTTGTATTTGATGTTAATTGCTTTACATGATGGTGCAACAGTTTTTATGACTTTGGTTGCTTTTAAATGACAAAATGCAATATAATGTAAAACTATCACATATATAGTTGTCATAACTGCGGGTTGTCAAAAGTTGTTGCTAATGCTGCGCCCGCTCCATGCCAGCAAATGCAGACCTCGCAACATTTACGGACTTACGACACAGAAATACGCGGGATTAGAAAAAAAAAATTAAGACATCGCAAAATTACGACTTTAACGGCCGACCCGCGCAAACCTCAAAACATTCAAAACACAATAAATACACACAACAAACACATAAAAAGCTTACCCACAGCAAGAGGTAGCACCCAGGACCTCTGCAAGTGAAGTTACACCTCCCTTTAAGTCCAAATTGAAGAGTTTAGACACCCGAAAATCACCTAAGCGAGAGAAAAAATGGCCGCCGAAAAAAACGAAAACGAGGCTACAGGACCGTAAACACGCAAAACACCACCAAACACATAAGGATTTTCCGAAAAAGCCAGACGAGCTCCAAGAACAAGGACGCTAAATCACCAACAGCCGCGTACCACACATTAGGCTCCATTTTACAACACTAACTTACACAATGCCGAAGTACACATCTACCCTAACGGATTTTCCTTGCGCACGCACACTATTTACACTACACACTGCTCACACTTACACAGCAGCTCCACAGCACTCAAAACACACATTGTATGCTGTAGCAACATGAAAACAGATTGTCAGCTCTTCAGCATAATGCTTCCTGCATTTATTACTTCAAAATAGGTAAAGTATATTCCTTTATTAATGTATTACCGAATTTTGTTCATTACCATACACCAAACATCATTAGCTCACTTACAATTTGATTCCCGTTATTTTTTGACGGGCAATATTCTAGTAGATAATAATAAGTACTTTATCAATTGAGTTTTGTTGAAATATATTTTTCCAGTAGCAAATTCACAATGAACTTTGCAGTTTTGAGCTGTCAGTCATCCTTTCTCAGTCTTTCTGAAACAGATATTCTGATTTTTTTATGAGATCATTGCTATTAATTACTGCTATTAATTACTGACTAGCCTGTAAGGCATTGAATTAATTGTCTTGGTGCAGTTGCCTGCACAAAAGACACGAGGCATAATCCCTGGGTCTCTTTTTTTCCAGGCTATCACACTCAAAACAATGGACTCACAGGTGGAACCTCACTTTAAGATCAACATAACTATATAGGTATCTGTTTGTCTTAACATGGCTGTGACCCATTTCACAGGTTTTACAAATCAACGTTTAATATACCAATTTTAGCAAGCCGTATCTTAAATAAAATTCTGTAGTTTCAGTTTATTGGTGAGCTGTATCTACAGTGCCTTCCAAAAGTATTCACCCCCCTTGGCATTTTTCGTGTTTAGTTGCCTCACAACTTGGAATTAACATGGATTGTTGGAGGTTTAGAATAATTTAATTTACAGAACATGCTCACAACTTTGAAGATGTTTTTTATTTTATTTATTTTTTTATTGTGAAGCAAACAAATAGGACAAAATAACAGAAAAAAAGTCAATGTGCATAACTATTCACCCCCCTAAAGTCAATACTTTGTAGAGCCACCTTTTGCGGCAATCACAGCTCCAAGTAGCTTTGGATAAGTCTCTATGAGCTTGACACATCTTACCACTGGGATTTTTGCCCATTCCTCCTTTCAAAACTGCTCCAGCTCCTTCAAGTTCAATGGTTTGCGCTTGTGAACAGCAATTTTTAAGTCTGACCACAGATTTTTTATTGGATTGAGGTCTGGGCTTTGACTAGGCCATTCCAACACATTTACATGTTTCCCCTTAAACCACTCAAGTGTTGCTTTAGCAGTGTACTTGGGGTCATTGTCCTGCTGGAAGGTGAACCTCTGTCCTAGCCTGAAATCACGCTAAGAGTGGTACAGGTTTTGCTCAAGAATATCCCTGTATCTAGCACCATCCATCTTTCCCTCAACTTGACCAGTTTCCCAGTCCCGGCTGCTGAAAAACATGCTGCTCTTTGGGTGATGGGATTTTGGGTTTGCGCCAGACATAGGGTTTTCTTTTATGACCGAAAAGTTCAATGTTAGTCTCGTCAGACCAGAGCACCTTCCTTCATACATTTTGGGAGTCTCCCACATGACTTTTCACAAACTCAAAATGTGCCATTTTGTTTTTTGCTGAAAGTAATGATTTTCTTCTGGCCACTCTGTCATACAGCCCAACTCTATGGTGTGTACGGCTTATTGTCGTCCTATGTACAGATTTGCCAGTCTCTGTTGTGGAACTCTGCAGCTCCTCTATTGTTACCTTATGTCTCTGTGCTGCCACTCTGATTAATGCCCTCCTTGCCCGGTCTGTGAGATATGGTGGGCGGCCGTCTCTTGGCAGGTTTGCTGTTGTGCCATGTTCTTTCCATTTGGTTATGATAGATTTGATGGTGCTCCTGGGGACCATCAAAGTTTTGGATATTTTTTTATAACCTAACCCTGACTTGTACTTCTCAACAACATTATCCCTCACTTGTTTGGAGAGTTCCTTGGTCTTCATGGCAGTGTTTGGTTAGTAGTGTCTATTGCTTCGATGTTGCAGCCTTTGGGGCCTTTCAAAAAAGGTGTGTATATGTAATGACAGATCATGTGACACTTAAATTGCACACAGGTGGACATCATTTCACGAATTACATGACTGACTTCTGAAGGTAATTTGTTGCACCAGAGCTTTTGATGGGCTTCATAACAAAGGGGGTGAATACATCCATACATGCCAATTTTCTGTTTTCTATTTCTAAAAAAACAGTTTTATGCCTATATGTTTCTCATTTCACTTCACCAACTTAGACTATTGTGTTCTGATCCATCACATAAAATTATTCAGATTAACAAAACATTGAACTTAAGGCTGCAATCTAACAAAATAGGTAAAAAGTTAAAGGGGGTGAATACTTTTGCAAGGCACTGTATTGTACTGTGACCACAAAACAGTATTGTTTAAATACAGTGAAGTTCACTCGTAAGACCCTTCTGAGTTATCACACCACACTTGTAAATCTAACCTCCAAGAAATGCCATCCATTCTAAAGCAAATAATATTGGATTCCCCCTCCATACCTTCTACCTCGATCCCTCAGGGTCGTCTACAAGGACCCCATAGTACTAACACTACCCCCTTAAAAATAATTACTATCTAAAAATAAAAAAAGATTTATATAAATAGAGTGAAAAATTATACTTACCATCCACCTTGATGTCCTCCAGTTACGATCTTCAAAACTCTTGTCCCGACTTCCATGATGATTGAAGAATCCGTCCTCTTCTTGCTCCTGGAAGCTCTTGTTCCTTATCTTTGACCTGAGGAAATGGGCCTCCACCCAAAAATCCCACCTCTCTATTTAAAAAACAAAAAATAACAATCTAACAGAGATTTTCCTCAGAGGAGCTCCCACTCTAGTTTTTGAACGCACTCTTATCTTATATACTATTTTTGTAGATTACAATTGGCTGAAAGATATGTCGATCATGTTTAAGCCAATTAGAATTGAGTATTTTAATTACTCCCGCTTCCTTTGGGATTAGTCAAAAGTTTAATCAATTGAAATCTGTAATTATTTTTAAGAGGGTGGTGTTAGGGACTATGGGGATCCTTATGTGTGCTTTTGTTGACTATTTATTCTTCGTATAACAAAGGCACTTCTACCTGATATTATTACACCTCATGTGTGATTGAATTTATATTTATTTATATGTGAATGGTACCTTATTTTAGTAGATGTAGGAAGTATTTGATTAATATTTGTCATAAACGTTGTTTTAATTAGGTTTTTGTAACTACTAACATACAGAAAGGACGGTATCCATTCAGATTTTCCCTATTGGATTTCGTTTCATTGTGATATTATTCTTCCTTGGATGACATATTAATATTCCAGTAGTTACAGGGGATTTATTGTTGTTGCATGGGTCAAAATTCAGTTAACAAAATTCAGTTTTGGGCAAGGAGTTCCTATTCTGCATAGGTGTATTGTATACCTAGCCTAACCAGAAACGATTCATATCTCTTTAGCTAAACATATGGTTGTCCAACATTAAATTTAAAATGGCAGATGCCTTTAAAATGGACAAAAGAAAATTTGCCATTTTGATGTGATTGATTGTTTTTTGTTTGAGTTCTATGTCATGGGTTTTCTTTTGGAAGTTATATGCTTTTGTTTTTACATTAATATTTACTATCCTACAAATAGAATTTAACATCCATGAAAACTACACTGGTTTCAAAGTTGACTTAAGAGCTTTCGTTATATATTCATTTTAGACCTGTGGCCTTATGTAAATGTAATGGAAGAAGAGCAGTATTACTAAGATTTCAAGTTGGTGCTTTGCTTAAATCATACTGATGGTTGGCATAGATTGTTTTCATTAGAGGCAAAGGACTTCTCAATAGTTTTTCCATGCTACATTGCTCCCACCTGAAGCCAATGTGTATGGGTTTTATTTTAGTCTTTAAATTACATTAAGAGGTCATTTTGGCACAAAACAACCAGATAGTAAGCAAAATTATTATTATGTACTTGCCTTCAACACCTGTTTCTGACCCCAGTAATGATAGGGAGCATAAATCTGCTGTTCCAAGCTCTCTAAAATAGACTGTGTTGTTCCTCTTTCATGTAGGACGGATCAAATCTGAGTGCCAACCGGAGAGCATATGCTCCAGAACAGCTGCAAAAACAAGAGAACCTTTCCATTGACACACAATACTACCTGTCACCCAGTAGTGTCATGAATCTGTGAACCCATAGACGGAATATACCCTGCTCTAATTGCTGCCTGGTTAGGTAAGTTACCAAGTGTCAGATTAAAGATTCTTTGGTATTTGTTTATAATGACAGAGCAAAGGTCCCAGTTTTTGCTAAATGAAAAGTACACAAATATAATTGCAGCTGATTGTTTAACATTTTTTAGTGGAAGTGTTAGATAACTGAGTTTAAAACTCGGACATTATTACCGTTTAAGTGAAAAACTCACTTCACAGTGACAAATTATTTTATGCAACGTTTTAAAATAAAAATAAAATTGTATAAAATGCAATTTTAAACTTAGGTGTATGTATGTTATGTATATACAGTCTCTGTGTGGATTAGCGTGTGTTTATTTTATGTGTGTGTGAGCAACGGCATTATTTACTCATTTGCATGTCCCTGCCCAGTTTCCCAGAATGCCATGCAATAACAGTTTTTCTTGGAATTCTAAGCAGAAAATATTTTTTTTACTTATTTTTACTTATTTTAAGATGTCCAATTTTTTTTCCTCATTCATTTTTTAATTACCACATGTTTCAAAGTGCCTCCCTGCTTACAGCCTTTAAAACAATTTGTTGAAACATCAGCATTCATTTTCTTAAGTCTAGAGGATGTTAGATACATCCTATGTAGGTATTTTAATGATGTTTCCGTCAAAGACCAACCGTCATCATCAAGATTAATACCCAGATCACTCTCTCAAGATTCCATACATTTTATCCTGTTAATTGAGTGTCTCTGCAAACTATATGGCCTAAATAATTCCATTAGCAACTGGACATGTAGGGCACATTCTTTTATATAGTGTCAGTGGAAGCTGCAATTCTGGATGTTGTATAGAGTCTAACAAATGTTTCATCTGTAGATACCTAAATATTTCCCTATTTGGCATATCCTGATTAATTTGTAGATCAGTGCTTTCCGACACTTTTCATTTTTTTTTTAAACAATTAATATCCCTCATTAATTTTTATCAGATCCACCACTGAAATATGTGCATATCTCCTCCTGGCTTAAAATTCTTTTTTTGTATCACCAGTGACAGACTTTTTTCTTGTGAGGTCCTACTTTATTTTATATTTCTGATATAAGGATTTTTAATATCCATATTAATTTTATTTTATTAGATGTCCACAATAAAAATTCTACATTTTGATCCGCAACAGACTCCCTCTCTATCAAACTGAAACCTGTGCTAATTGCGCCACTACAAAAGAGTTCCATAGATTCAGGACTGAAAAGCCTCCTTCAGACTTGTGTAGGATCATAATTTGTTTGTTTCCTTTAAGTTTTTTTTCCTCCAAAAAAATATATTAAATATCTTCTATAGAAATTCCAAGTCAGGTTTAGGAACTGAAGCAGGCAGAGACCTAAAGTACTATAGACTACGGGACAGCGATGTCGTTTTTAAAGCATGAATGCGACTCAGTTATGTGATATCTAGACCAGCTCTCTAAATCTTTTTTCAGTGAACTCATAATTGGCGGAAAATTTACTTTGCAAATAATGAATATAATCCAAATTCCATTGAAATTCAAAATTAAAATAGAGCAATGTTGAGTTACTAATAGTATATTAATACCCATTGCTTGCATTTTATCATCATTGATACTTAAACCAGAACATTTACTTAATATTTGTAGTGTTTCATACAATATTAGGCAATTGACGTGCATAAATTTGCAATTGTCAGCATTATGTCGTCTGCAAATAAGCATCATTTATACTCCAGGTGTTTAACTGTGAGGCCTATAATGTTGACATTTAAAATAGCTAATGGTTTGGTTGCAGTCACAAAAAAGAATGGAGACAATGGGCATCCCTACCTAGTCCCTCTCTTTATTGAGAATTTTTGAGAATAGTTCCCCAAGACCACTACATCCAAATCTGTGCATAGTATTAAACAGATAAGAACAGCTGCTTGTATCAAATGCTTTTTTCCAATGCAAGTACCAATGAACATGTTGGATTATTTGTTCTACTATTATCTACAAATATATATTTAAGCTCTTCAGGACCGCCTCTTTCTTGCACACTTCAGTTTGCTTTCTGGGTTTGTGCTTGGTGGAGTTTGTGCTCCTTTTTCTGCATCTTCTTTCCACTGTTTCCCCTTTGTCTTTTTGATGCGCATCAAGCCCTACATTGCTGCCGTTCAGTCATCTTCCCACCCCAGCATCCCGGCTGATTCCCTCTCCCTTGGTGTCCCCTGCTTCCTCTGTGGCATCTCCTCTCCGCTGACATTACGGCCATAAACGCTCTTCCCTTTTACACAACCTTCGTCTCCCATGAAATAGAGCCTCATTTAATTTGAGACTTGTAACATACCAATTTTCAACTGTGAGTGTTTTTTTTAGTGCATATGTATCCACTGCTCCTCAGATGTAATATTACTGATTCCACCGCAACTCATAAACCCATGCTTTTCGGTAAAGCACAAGTCATTGGGATTATGCAAAATGTGGAGGCAAAATTACATTGCTCAAACTTCATAGCCACCAATGAGAAGCCAAGGGTATTACCTCCATCCATGTGGTGAAGAGACTCCCGGGGATCCCCTTCCCTGCTCACACCTCAATGCCCCCTTCTCTGCTAACACCTGATCTCTAATAAACATAACCACAGGGGTCCATTTAGACCCCCATTGCACCTAAAATATTCACCCAGTGTCACATGGGTCCTTAAAGGACTCCCATGGCACCTAAATGTTAATCCCCACCACGAGGATCCCTAATGGACCCCTGTGGCACAGAGAGTTAACTCCCGATGTCCTAGAAAGTCAACATAGTATGAACAGCCTAATATGCCATGGAGTTCCTTGCCTATTAGCCATGGGCATCTATATAGGACCCCATGGTAGCCTAAAGTTAACCACTGAAGTGCCATGGATGTCCTCAAGTAAAAAAAAGTTACACTAATAAATAAAAAACACCTAAAAAAATAAAAAAATTACAAAAATTAACAAATCCTATATTACCAAAAAGAAAAAATAATTACATGGAAAGAAAAGAAATCTAGTTAAAATAAAAAATTATCACACATAAAATAATAGAATGAAAAATAGATCTAACCTGTAAAATAAAATAAAATAAGTAATACTTAACTACCCAAATGATCATATATATATCTTTATGGGTGTGTATATTTGTAAGTATATATATGTATGTGTGTGTGTATATATGTATGTGTATATATGTTTTCTATGTATGTATCTCTCTCTCTCTATGTATATTTTTCATATATAAATATATGTATGTAAGTAAATATATATATATATATATATACATATATATATATATATATATATATATATATATATATATATATATATATATATATATATATATATATATATATATAATGTGTGTGTGCAAACATAGCCATAGATACTGATACCCATATATACTGATATACAAACACACACACATGTGTATGGGTGTGTAGAGAGCTTCTATCTCTCTTTTTCCCACCAAAAATTAAATGATTGTTGTTTTAAACTACTTCACCACAATATATACTACACAAGCTAGTAACCTGTCCCACACTGATGAGACGCAGTAACCTTGAAATAGTGCTGTCTGCTGGTATGTTTTATGGCTTGTACTTAATCCATCCTGGGCTTTTCTTAAAGCTATGTAATACAGCAGGTATGTGCTTAAAAGGAGCCATGTTTGAAATTGTATATGGATTAAAGAGTGAAGCCTTTGTGGGCACATTTGAATGTCCCTGCCCAGGTTCCCAGAATGCACTGCAATAACTGTATTTCTCAGAGTTCTGAGCAGGAAAAAAGTTGTTTGACTTGCTTTATTTGTGAACACAAATGTACTATTTATTTACTGTGTATATATATATATATATATATATATATATATATATATATATATATATATATATATAGTGAGGATTTTCACTGCTTCAGAAGTGCTTCATTCATTTCTATAACAATTATTAACATTTACCAATGTATTTCTTTATGCAAAACAAGGATACAGTGCTTTCTGTAGATGTATTTCTTTAATATCTAGTGCTCAATGTGTCACACGATAATTAAAATGTTTCCCAGTAGGTGGCAGCACTGACTACTCTAAATCTTTATAAACAAAAGAAAAAAAAAAATTCAGAGTATCTGAGATGTTATTTTTATGTAATTAAACCATTACTGAAACATTAGAGCAGTAAAAGAATATTAATGTTGCAGTTTTTTCACTCTTGAAACTTATTTTTCTAAGTGAATTTTCAATTTTAGTACTTTTCTTCTCAGTTATGCAGTCTATTATAACATCTTCAAAATGTAGAATTTCTTTCCAAAGCCATGCCTTAGGGAATGTGTTAACTTCATTAAAGTAAACATGAGAATGAGATATATTAAAATACATTTTTTGGGATGTAAAAAAAGCTAGGTATTTTGTATTTGCTCTCTTACGAAACTTTTTTTTTTACATTTTTATATATGGGTGAGTACATTTTTTTTATCACTTCTTCGAAATAATAAAACTGACATTTCCCCTCTCCAAATGAGGGGAAACATTGAAAGGGTTCAGCTTTCAATGGTGCTAAACGATAGGAATAGCGTTGTTCCAGAGTAAATCTGAAATAATTAACAGGCCAATTGGCTTTGTCAGTGTCATGAAGTGATAATGGAGCTGACTGCAGAAATTAGGTTGCTTCATGGACAGTTCTCAGGGTCTTCAGTCTCTATTGACATCTTTTCTGAAGCAAAAGATGCAGCTTTTCCCCCCGGGAGCTCTGTGTTAAGGTTTTGTTTAGCAAACAGGGGGCCAGACTGCCCTACGGCAGGTGGATGCAGCTTGCTTGCCCTTAAGTTGAGCCAATGAACCATACAGCATTTTTGGAAAGTGGATAGCATATCAAGGCTCTACTGCTCCCTGCTGTGCTTTTTGGGTGAAAAACAATGACATCTCTAACGTAATTGTTTTAATGTAAAGACTCCCTCTTTTGCAATGTCTAGGTTGTATAACAACACTTTTATGTAATAGTGGTTTTGAGAATTGGTAAATATATTTTATTTATTCTTTTTAAGGAGACTTAATTTTTTCACGCTTGCTACAAGTATAAGTAAGGCATGTATTAAATATATTGAAAAATTCACATAACCAGTTGGACAGCTTTCTGATATCTAGTATTGGTGAAAATTATTTTTTTCTTCAATGTAAGTCTTAAATAATTTAGGTAGTAAGTATAAAGGACCAGACAAGTTTAATTTGATTCTAATGTGATTAGTAAAAACATCAGTTGATCATCCGCTAATACCAATACCAAAAAAGAAAATAGTCAATATAACTTTATGGGTATAATAATAAGATGGATTCCCCATCTTAATATTTGTATTCTTGATGCCTTGATTCGCACACAAATTGAAATGTAAAGTTTTAAGATAGTATTTACAATCACAGATTTGCTAAAGGAAGGGGTTAAAAGCTGCTCTTGAAAGCATAAATGTAATAAGCGCTTTAAGTTCTATTTGAAGGCTACATTTTATGTGAAACATTTCTTCATTTCTAACAGCTTTACCTTGACACATTAAATGAGGGAAAATACTCTTAAAATCTAGATGTGTAGGCTGTGTCAAGAAAAGAGCCAGTCTCTGATTATTCATTTGTTCCCTATTTATGTTCGCCTTCAGATACTTAGAATCCAGGCAAGAGTTTTTTTTCTACCAATTAACACCTTTTCTGCATCAGCCAGTTCAGTTTAGTAGAAGGTGCTAATTCCCACTCTTTTTCTTTAATTCAGGATTGCAGACATTAATAGATTTCATTCCTTGGCATAATGCACACATAAATGAAATGCCACAACTTCTGAAATGAATACTTTTCCTTCGCATAAATCTATTCATATGTTGCATAATTTGCACAAAGTATGCAGAGGAAAGTATTTTGCAACCAGGTTCATTATAGTTAACACATTCTTTTTACTACCAGTTCTACCTTCAAGCCGAGAAACCTGCTGTTTACGTTTAACCCAAACTTAAACTGGATTATCACTTGGAATTTAGAGACTAAAGACGTTTTACTCATGGGAATGTAATGTATATTGCCAGGGTGGGGAATATCTAGGTCCTAATAAGGGCCTTGACACAATATCTTCCAAAGCTCTATATCCTTATTTCATTACTATTATATTAAAATATTTATTTGTACAAGGAAACAAACAGATTCCAGGTCATGCTTCCTTTTTACCTATATACCAACATTGAAGTTTCTTGGTTTTATAACAACTGATTATCCTTAGTGCACTGGTTTTAGTTAATAATACTCTAGTACACTGACCTGTCATCAACAACAATGAACTTGTTGATATCTATTATAAGTATGGAACAAATTGATGTATTTCTTATGTAATTTGTTGTTTTTCAACTTCATTAGTTGTAAATGTTCAAAAATAAGTGAAGTAATAACATTAAATATATTCTTTAATTGGATTCTTCTCTGATCAAGACTTTCTGTAAGGAGTAGAAGTTGTTTACATACATTTGCCAGTTCCGCTTGCATGTGACTTAGCAGGGTACCCCACTTGCAAGCTTTCAGTTGGTAACATCCAATAAGAGGCTAGGTTCTTGTTACATCAACTGTGAGTTGATCTTTGTTGAGAGTAAGTGTATAACAAATAGCTGGGGATTTTGTTGTAAAAGCAAACTTGGAAGTGGTAGATAAAATTTAATTTATGGTAACTTAGAGCCATATTAAATTCCAGCCTCGTAAGTCCAACGTGTAGCACTTAAGGGCTGCATGGTTCAAATGTGGCTGTTTTATGTGGCTATTAAATTAGAATGGGCTGCGAACTACGAGTAAGAGACGCTATTTCGTAAACCAGTTCTCGGCCGTCAGGGTTGCGTATTCGAACGCAAACAATTAAGCAATCACGTAGCTATGGGTTCAGATGGAGCCAATGGAAAAAGAGATTGTTGGTGCTACGTCACTGAAAAAGGGGAGGGTAGATTTCTAAGTCCTACATGCTTCAATTACAGTTTGCGATCAGACCCACATTCCAGATATAATGCAATATTAATAAAGCTGTAAATATGATATTCTATTACATGCAAGTTAAAGTATATGTTGTAACCCATTGATTGCAGGGATCAATATAACACAAAATATAATCATGAAATAAAGTATTTTTCTGGCCCAATTTGTGGGCTTGAGAATGTTGTGCTATTAATTCTAAGACCTAACATCACTTTCTCTTATATTAAATGTACAGTAGAGTGATGTTATTTACAGTACAAGTGCTACGTATTGTACTTTACCCCCCTTGCGGGTGCACTCGAGCACACGTTTCCCTTTGGGCTCCATTTGCGTGTTACGTGCTTGCTCGCGAGTGACCACTTTGCAATTTTATAGCTAAATAGAACAAGTAGCTGTTTCTGGCTCACCACGTAGCCTATTCTCTGCCGTCCTGCGTTTTTACACGCACGTCCACTGCAAGCAAGGATACAGGGCTAATTTAATACCTGTAACACGTAAAATCGGAGTTACGAGCTACGTTTTAACTTAATTTAATAGGGCTGATAGTTTTTATAATATGGTTTAGTATGCATACAAATTCCAGTTGTGTGATATAATTATAGATATGTTGTGTGTGTTTCGTGTCATTTCATGCACAAAATAAAATGTTACTAGATTTAACGCCATTTAAAAATAGTTTTTGTTTTAACTATCATTCTTATAGCCTTAGAAAATGTTATGAGCCTGGGCTACTAAAATTGTACTTCTGAATTCTAAATAATTTTTCAGGGCAATGGTTGGTGTTTCTTATAGAATATACACCGTATCTAACTGATTAACTTTTTTAAGTTGTATAATTTATCTTTATGTTTTAATATATACATCTGATGTATGTTTCATAGTAGTGCAGAAATATATTTTTTAAAAAGCCTGACAAGTACTGTGACGAAAAGTTAAAATTTGTGCAGTCCTGAAGTACAATAGCTGTATAAGGCACAATGATTTTTCTTTGATACCTGGAAGTACTTCTATATTGCAGTGTCAGCAGACCTGTAATATATTTTAAAGTCATAAAGCATGCTGACAGTACACCATAGCACTAATATACTCTATTAGAGAAACATTAGCTACTCAATAAATTTGCAAAAAGCTCAATTAACCAAGTAGATATTGTTTCTCATTGTCCGCTGACAGGGAGTGAGTGAAGCAGCAAATGATTGACACACATTGTACTTAAAAAGGCTGAAAAGGGTTACCTTAAAAGCCACCAAGTGTTGCTTTATTTAATGAGACTAGCCCCATTTGGGAAAATTCAGCTGGATATCTTCAAAAAAATGTTAACCATAGAGTACTACTGATGTTAATTTTGAGCCAATTGCCTTCCTAAAATATATCTATATAATATATCTGTGCAATCGTTTTTTTATGGTGTTTTAGCCAAATGTCCAGTCAAAGTTTAGCAGAAATATTATGTCCTCAGTACTTGGGGAGATTTTTGTGTTTAATGCAGTGTCAAAACAAGCCAAGGTTGGTATGTCTAAGAAAGTTGTGAAATATAGCAATTGACAGGTTTGTTAATTGTATAAGGCAATTAAACAGATTAAAAAATCATACTTCAGACCGATGTAGATGAGCTATGCTTTATCAATCTCATTTGTACATGGTGATCGTGTGGTATCCTGGTGTCTCTAAAAGGTATATTTTAGTTCATGTTAGAATTTTAAACAAACTCATTGGGAAGGTGGGGTCATTAAAATAAATGAACCCTTAGGGATGACAAAATCAATTGATATGGAAATGACTGGAGCTTTCAGTCACGGGACATTGTGAACATACAATGTGGAGAATTGGCATAAAGTTCAGTCAAGGCCAGAAGTTGGTGCCATACATTAAAGTCTAATATGATTTGGTAAGCATGTTTTTCCATTTGACAGGGAAGACAACATATCCCACACAAAATAAGACTATAAAAGCAGTTTCATGGCTGAATATGACGGTGTCGTGACATTTCCAGCTGTGTCTAAACCTTCCTCCCCCCCAACTGTGGTTTAGGAAGTTAGACTTGTGTATTGATTCAAACCAATCTGTTTTAATTATGTTTTTTTCAGTTTTATAGATTTTTTTGTATCCTTGACAAAAATACTCATACTAATGGATACATGTTATTGTGCTTTACTCTATATAAACATTATGCAATCCTTCTTAACTAAGTGTTTCATTTGCCCCTTTATGAAATGGTGAAATTGGGTTTCTGTCAGAGTAAGTCAAAATTCATAACATTTAGAAAACTAGAAAAGAATACATTAATCAATATATGCTAATTATGTTGTGAAATACTCCTTAACTGTTGTATTAGGTCAGCAGTTTCTGTATTGACTTAGCCAATGTTAACGTTTTTTTCATGCTTTTTTAAGGACTTGTTCTGTAGATATATACAGTAGCTCACAAAAGTGAGTACACCACTCAAATTTTTATAAATATTTTGTTATACATTTTCATGTGACAACACTGAAGAAATGACACTCTGCTACAATGTAAGGTAGTAAGTGTACAGCCTGTATAACAGTGTAAATTTGCTGTCCCCTCAAAATAACTCAACACACAGCCATTAATGTCTAAACCGTTGGCAACAAAAGTGAGTAATGTCCAAATTGGGCCCAAAGTGTCAATATTTTGTGTGGCCACCATTATTTTCCTGCACTGCCTTAACCCTCATGGGCATGGAGTTTACCAGAGCTTCACAGGATGCCACTGGAGTCCTCTTCCACTCCTCCATGATGACATCACGGAGCTGGTGGATGTTAGAGACCTTGCACTCCCCCACCTTCAAATTGAGGATGCCCCACAGATGCTCACTAGGGTTTAGGTCTGGTGACATGCTTGGCCTGCATCACCTTTACCTTCAGATTCTTTAGCAAGGCAGTGGTCGTCTTGGAGGTGTGTTTGGGGTCATTATCATGTTGGAATACTGACCTGCGGCCCAGTCTCTGAACAGATGGGATTATGCTTTGCTTCAGTATGTCACAGTACATGTTGGCATTCATGGTTCCCTCAATGAACAGTAGCTCCCCAGTGCCAGCAGCACTCATGCAGGCCCAGAACAAACATATACACACATATGTCTATATGCTGTGTTGATTCCCCCTGTATGCATTTACCTGATGATGTCAGATGCTGCCTCCACTATTTCTGCATCGCTGTTTACATTCAGATTGAGGGTTTCATCTAATATCAGAGTTTTTGTGTTCTTTGTGCCTTATTTTATTTGTCATTTATGGATTATTTCAACTACCTTTCCTCAGTATAGATGTATACTTTTAGTGGTGGGAGTGTCATGGTCTGGGCCTGCATGAGTACTGCCGGCACAGGGAGCTACAGTTCATTGAGGGAACCATGAATGCCAACATGTACAGTGACATTTAATATCTTTGCTTTTTAATAGCTTGTCTAGACTTGCCATAGCTTTCCTTCATAGAAGCAAATGTCTTTTAACTTCATGACCCCATTCACCATCTGCAGAAATCTTGGAGCCTAGGAATATAATATCTGTCACAGCTTCCACTTCTCCCCCATCTGTTTACCAGGAGCTGAGGTTGTTGTTCACCAGGATCTTCGTCTTTTTAAGCAGGCCAGCTTTTGAACTCTCTTCTTTTACCCTCATCAATAAGTCCTTTAGTTCCTCATCGCCTTCAGCCAACAGAGTAGTATCATCCATGTATCTGATGTTGTTGGCATTTCTCCCAGCAATATGAATTTTGACTTTGGCTTCATCCACTCCCACCTTATGAATAAGTTGAATAAATAAGGTGACAATAAAAAACCTTGACACACACCTTTCCCTATCTTGAAACATTCTGTTTTTCCATGTTCGGTTCTCACCATGGCTTCTTGTCCACATACAGATTCCTCAGGAATCAGATGAGATTATCTGATACCCCCATTTCTTCAAGAACCACTGATCACACAGAATAGTTTATGAAGCAGCGATAAATGTTTTTTTTTCTGGAACACTCTTGATTAAAAAAAAAAAAAAAATATATATATATATATATATATACTTATACACATACAGTATAAATGTATAATCAGTATAATAATGAAATATAAAGTGATGCTTCTCGAAAGCTTGTCACTCTAAATAAAACATTTGTCCAATCCAAAACTGCAATACTCTAATTATTCATCAGGATTACTCTCTCTCTCTCTCTCTCTCTCTCTCTCTCTCTCTCTCTCTCTCTATATATATATATATATATATATATATATATATATATAAAATATATCTCTCTCTCTATAAAACCTGCTTCCAGCTCAGAGTTCCGAGAAAAACAGTTAATACACTGCATTCTGGGAACTTGAGCTGGGACACACAAATGTGGCCACAAATGCCTCTTTCTTCATTCCGTAGCCATTATCAAATATGGCTTCCTTTAAGCTTATGCATGCTGTATTACGCAGCTTTAATGCAAAGCCAAGGTTGGAATAAACACAGGCTGAGTATCCAATCCATGTACAGCTGTTTCAAGCTTACTGGCTATCATCAGCATGGAGCGGGATCTCAGCCTGTGTTGTGGAAATTATGAGTAGGTAGTTCACCACAACAATCATTTATAATATGGTGGGCAAAAGAGCGATAGAAGCCCTCCACCGTACAGTAGTACAGTAAATAAAAAGTACATCTGTGTTGACATTTGAATGTCTAAAGCAAGTTAAAAAACCTGCTTCCAGCTCAGAGTTCCTATATATATATATATATATATATATATATATATATATATATATATATATATATATATATATATAGTGTGTGTATGATCATTTGCAATTGAAGGAAGTTAGTTTGACACACAAAAATTAGTAGCTTTGTTTTTTCATGGGAAATGGAGTAATGTGAATGCTAATAGCAAATTAAATACAAAGGGATTAAAAGTAAACATTTGCTTCTGCTCAAGCCTGTTATATGAATCAGACTTATTTTAACCTCACTAATTGCCATGCAGTTTTTTGGTAATACTGAAAACATACTGCTTTATATGTTTAGTAAGCTATTTGAGGCCTTTGGGTCCCAATGAATTGGAAAACTAAAGTATAGGAATAGTCATTATTAATATGAATTATGTGAAGTAGTCTTGGCATTTGAGATGACATTGTGGGTAGTGTGAAACTACCTAGTTATTTAGCCGTCTGTGCTGTGTATCCTTGGTGCAAGCTGCATATTCCCTTGATCAGTTTAGATGCACGTTAAAATTGTTGTAGTTTATCTCAAGCTCATCCCACAACATTTCTCTTTAATAACAAGTCTGGTTATGTTATCTCTCATGCTGTCTATCCACTTCAGACTTAAAAGTTCCCGAAATGAGTTCCTGTCATGAAGTAATGCCAAAAACTGCATCATCGACCTTGGACCACATAGCAAAACAGGGCCAGCTTGACAACTTCTCCCCACTGTCAGCCACACACTAGCTTTTGGCTTGGTAATAGGCCGTGAGATAGCAAAAAACCTTGAAGACTAGATTCTTTTTATCTAAATTAAAAGTAATTATTTTAAGCTAATTTGGACAAACAGCAGATGTTTTGCATTTTTAAAAATCAAAACAAAACAATCTTTAGTAGCAAGCAAGAAGAAGAGACAGACACAGATCAGCAGTTCCATGCAAAATCCTTGACTTTTGCTTCATTACAGCTGTAAATAAGATAGTTAATTGCATAGAGACTTGACGATTTGCAGATGGGCTAACTCTAGAAGAGCCGGATGTCAAGCTCTGAAATTTCTTCCACCTGGAATTTCTTCGTAATGGGAGGGCGGGGGAGCGAATGTTAACAGGGAAATGGAAAGGTGAGCGTGAATAAACAGACTTGATCTGAAAATGGGCAATTTGAGGATTAATTTGCTGTGTTCTATTTTTGTGCTAGAAATGTTCATTGTGCCCACCTGCAGGACACAAAATCCACAATAAAAACATATCTTGGTAGCAACCTATGGTAGACTAGGGTGGGTCTAATGACACTGCACATGCTATCTATGAAAGATTTAACATTGGCAATGGTTTATTAACCCATTTTCCATAGCAAGAGTTACTATGACATCTTTCTTATGCTTGCTGCTACATGGAAGTTTTGCAGACAGCACTGGTTCATATAATGTTACTTATCCAGCTTTTCTCTTTTTAAAATGGTTTGCTTCCCTGTTTTTATAGTTCATTAACCTATAGGTTATATATATATATATATATATATATATATATGTGTTTCAGCTTCATTTTTATGTTCTTCAATGTCAGGCTTTCCTGTATCTCTTTGACTAGTTCATTTTGATGTGGATATCTGCCAAGGACCAGTTTTTCTTTGTGTTATGAGCTATGTGCTTATACAGTTACAGTTTTGTAATTGTTTGAATTATTAGTGAATAATGATACTCTCTTAAGGCTTATAAACTTCTAAAATATTTATTGTTTAATTCTTACCCCAAATGGTATATATTTATGTGCATTTTATGAGCATTGCAGGCAACGAGCACATTCTTGCATTTTAATCATTTTGACCTAATTTTCTAATTAATGATCATGGTAGTACATTTTCCATCATGCATTTAAAGCAGCAGTTTTTATATATTATCAAAGTGTTTTATGCATGAATAATAAAATGATACATAATCATGATAGAGGTTTATCTAGTATCCATAGTAAGTCTCCTAGATGTGTTTGCTTAGTCTTACATTCTAAAGAACAGCAATAAACACACAGTTATATATATATATATATATGGAGTATCCCAAGGCTCACTAGACCTCTGTATTATGCAAGAGAAGGAAAAAATACCATCCCTGTCTCACATAAATGTATTTTACAGTAGAAACCACTCACATATCAGATTAAAAAAATGAATTTTTTTATGTGCATGATAGAAAGCTTGATACTGCAGGGTTCATTTGAAGAAAAACAATGTCTTATCAAATCTAAATGATAATAAACATTTTTTTGAATGTAATGAACGTCTACCAACAAATATGTTAGCATGTTAGAATGGAGACTTTGATTTCACAGTATTACTTGTACGGGGTATAGGGGTGTTGACTCAACTACAGTATTGGATAACGTTTATGAGTGCAGTGATTTTGCTGACAATTAAATGAATTTTAATAACTTTTTTCTTTTTTTCTCAATGGTAGCATCTTCTGTAGGGTTACATAAATAAAAATAAATCCCAACATTTCAACCTAAACAATAATACATTAAACTGCTTACTGACATTTAAATGTTAACATTCAGCCTATAATGAAGCATACATATATTCAGTAAAATACTCAGAGACATGATAGGTATTTTTTCTCCTTATTCTAGCAGCTTTAGTTTTGTTTCTGCATGACATGTCCTGTTCTTTACCTGCAGGGAATTCAAATGGAGCCCAGCTTGAAGCTCTGCAGTAAACCAGAGTGTGACGTTTCTCCCCTGGGCCATGTATCTCAAGTGCACAATAAGCCAATTTTGGGTATAAGACATTACATAAAGAAGTACTGTAGCGTAAATAACAATGTTTTCTATATTATTTCCTACATTGTTCATTTATATTAATCACATATAACAATTATGTTTATTTGTATACATAGACAGAGTTCCACAGCATTTTAATACCTACTGCCCACTTTTGATGGTAGAATGTCCTTACCACCCACCGCAGTAACTCAATTTACCCTATCTCATTTGTGGTCACATAAATCATATGATCGCCCTGTACTTACTAGATAGTGACCCGGTCCTGACTGCTGTCCCTAGGCTCTCTCACCAGCTATCCAATCAGCCAAGCGTGGTGCTGCGGGTCTGCGGTGTGTGACGCCACTCATCATCAACGCCACCTAGAGATTACCCCGCTGCCCACCATGAAAGCTTGAATTGTCCACTAGTGAGCGGTAGGGATCATGTTGACTACCACTGGCTTAGAATGTAAAACTTATTTGCTTTTGTTTGCTGTTATTACCTAATATAATTATGTTTAAAGTAAATAGCCATGACTGACAAATATTTCCTACCTCAACCAATAGTGTTTTCATTCTTTTTACCCCAACTTCAACCACCAATTATATGCCCCCCAGGAGCATGATTATTTTGAGCTGCACAGTTGAATTTCAGTGACTAATGATTGTGGAGATCCGTATCAGAGTTTACAGTGTCATCCAATTAGGTGTTTACTTGTTGACTATGTAATAAAAAATGTACCCTGAAAACACACTAATTATAAGTACTCTATTCTTACTTTTCAGTCTGCAATGTAATTGCAGTTTTGACCCCCCAAATTCAATGTGACAAGCTTGACTCCTCAACAACAAATAGTTCAATAGGTAACTTCAGAAATAAATAGTTGTTCGGACATCATTTAAAGGCACTCTCTTTATATTAAAGAGCATTAAATGAACTGGCTACTACTATTTTTTTCTCAATGGTAACACATCGCCATCGCCAGAAAATCACCATTGTTTGGGCCGCTGCTTATGCTTATTTGTTTTTAGTGAGATTTTGAAGGATTTGAAGCAGGACGATAGTCTAGTGTAGCGAGGCAAGGAGTTCCAGAAAAAAGGGGCAGCGCGAGAAAAGTCCTGAAGGTGGTGATGAGAGAGGAGGAAAGAAGAAGGTCATTAGCAGAGCGAAGATGGCAGTGGGGGATTATTTGTAGATATGAGCAGAGATATAAGGGGGTGCAGTGTTGTTGAGGGCTTTGTAAGTTAGGGTCGTGATTTTAAATGTTATACTGGAGGCTGCGGGAAGCCAGTGGAGTGATTGAGAGAGAGGTGTTGCAGACATGGAGCATTTAGTACTGAGTCTAGCGAAGGCATGTTCGGCTCTATGCACTCTACTCTTTTTCTTTTTTAATCCAACATATAGCCAGAATTTGTGCTGTTTAATAATAGTTTAAAAAAAAACAGCTTGATTTGGAGTGATACAGCCTCTTTCAGGTGCTTATTGCTATACATGTAGACCATTTCCCTGTTTACAAAAATAAATAAAAGTGTCCATTTAAAGGCAAGTAAATCTCCTTCAATTACATTGCAAATCCATTGGATATATAAAAATGTGTTGTTGTTCAGTCGTTGCCGACCCTACGGACTGCAGCACACCAGACACATTGGCCAGCCACTGCCCATCTGAACTCCCACAAGCTCATGTTCATTGCTTCTGTGACCTCATCTATCAATCTCCACCTCTGGCACCTCTTTCTTCATGTGCCTTCAATGTTTCCCAGCATTATAACTTTCTCTATAGAATACTGTCTTCTCATGATATGGACAAAATATTTTAGCTTCAGCCTCATGATCATACCTTCCAGTCAACAGTTTGTGGTGATAGTGATATTGATTGATTCTTCTTGCAGTGCAGGATATAGCAGTTTTCTCCAGCACCACAATTCAAAGGTGCCAATTCTACAACATTGAGTCTTCTTTCTGGTCCAGCTCTCACATCAGTAAGTTACTATTGGGAATACCCTAGTTCTATCTGACCAACTTTTGTAATATATTTACTTTTGGATAGCTTGCCCAGACTTGCCATAGCTTTCCTTCCCAAAAACAAACATTGTTTCATGCCCTGACTGCATTCACCATCTGGAGAGATCTTGGAGATCAGGAAAATAAAATCTGTCACTGCCTCCACTTCTTCCCCATCCCCAAAAACTCAGATTGCTGTTTACCATGATCTTCGTCTTTTTTAACTTTGTGTAATACTAATCTTGTTATACAGTAGTGAGAACATGGTTATATTTGACCACAAGTCACCTAGCTTCCTATCTTTCCAAAACCTTGGCAGGTTTTCTGAAGCCTCAAAAGCTGAATTGGGAAGTAATTGTATGCTGCTTCTTAATGGGCCACGTGGGATACCTTCCTGCCATATTGCACTGAGTAGGATGATTTTTTAATTGTACACTGCACATTAAATAGATGAAATAGAATTTACTTTGCTTTAGAAATAATAAACTAATCCATAAAGATGGGTGATTTTGTAAACAAGGAAACACAGTCTTGCATATAAATTTGCTGAAATGTTTCCAGCGAACAGCTGTTCCAAAAAGGAACTTATATATAGTGAATGAACATTTTGCCAAATGTTTATTAAAGGGGTGTGAATTTATTTTTTTCTGTTGCAGATGAACTTATTTTTTCCTTTTCAGAATGAGCGTACAAACAATCTGTTGAATGATTTCATAGTAAATTACATTCTGAGGGAGAAATTACAAAGAGGGGGGAACGCCTCCTTCCCTAACAATCACCCAACTAACAACTGGAAGAATACTTGTCATGGCACTGTAGCAATGCAATATGTTCTGTGTGACAGACAACTGACAGGAATGCCACAGGCACTCTCTTTCAACTTAGTGTCTCTTAGGGCCTCATTCTATTATCGGCCGCAAACCGTCCGTAAGGCTGTGATTGCGGGGGTCCCGTTACCTCGCAATTCAATTAAACGGCCCCGCAAGGATCTCCTCCTACGGCCGGCCGTAAATCTTGCAACCGGCCGTAAGCTCTGAAATCTATAAAGTCAAAAATAAATTCAAGACAGCTCTGTAAAGCTCTGTAAATGCTAGGGATCATATTGGGGGACATGAGGATTAAAAGTAACCCACTCTCAAGCTTGCACATCAGCCCAAACCCGAGTTTAAATTAACTGTTTATTTTCCGGCTGCGGCGTGGGCGGGTCTGAGGTGCTCCAAGCACTCTGGACTTTTTACATGGATATTTGACGTATATTAAAAAAAAATATATTTTACAGATTTGAGTATAGGGGAATTTTGTGCTATTTTTGCTAACACTGAAAATCACTTTATAGTCTTCTCAAAGTACAGGATGGCTTTATTTGGGCTATATTTCGTGCTTAATTGGTGCTAGCGTGACCTCTTTCCTGCAAGTAAGCTGTGGCTCGGTTTTAGCCTTGCAGAGAGGGTTCCCGGAGCAATTGAATTACAAATAGGATTTTCTTACGGCCGATTTCCTTGCGGCCGTTTTAGATCAAAGGCTTTCCTCCGGCGCGAGCGGCCGCAAGAGATAGCAAGGAACCGTCCGCAAGCCTGCCGGAATCCCCGGCCGGAGGGGAATAGAATAGCAGAATAGCTTGCGGCCGGTCCTTGCGGCCCCGCAACGGCTGCGGCCGATAATAGAATGAGGCCCTTAGTGTCTAAGTTTTTTTTTCTTGCACTTAAAATGCAATGGAAAACTGTTTTTTGTTATTCCTTGACAATGTAATAAAAAGAAGATTGTTTTTTTCAATTTGATAATTAATTCTACTTATCAGGTAAACCATGCATATATTTTTAAATCAAACCAATTTGTTAAAATGTTTAGAAGATAAGGTAGGAGGAACTTAATTCTCCACCCATTGTATTCTATAAGGCGTAGGTGAAGACCATATCTGCTCAAGTTTCTCATCAAATTAGTTTCCGGAGCATTCACTTTGGCAGCAAAGCTGTACACTTGTCTTGATAACCTGCTGCCAGGGACAGTGTTCTTTTTCCTTACGTTTTATGGTCACATAAACTGCCTTGGAGGGAGTTTCAAGGAAATGTTCTACTCATTTTTATTAACGTACAGTAGGAGCAGGGAGGTAGATGTGTTGACACATTGTTGTTACAGTGGTGCTTTAAGAAGGCAGAGAGGCATATATATGGAGACAGCAGCCTTTGCTTACTTAGAGCCCCATTCAATTAAAGTTTCGGAAGATCCGGAGGCCCGTAAGTGAGGTCGCAAGCTATTTTGCTATTCAATGGGTGTCTTTTTGCAGGCTTGGAACGACTTCCGAGTTATGAGCTTGAAAAAATGGCAATGATTAAACTCGTAACTTACAGCCTTCGGAAGCCTTGGATCTGTCACTTTTGCAAGGCTAAAATCGCATATTGCTGTTCAATTGCTCAATTTCCCCAAGCCCGCAAATGTTTTCACACCCGTAAACGGCAAATGAAGGAGAAAATCCAATGGCACTAAAGTCTCAAGCTCACAAATCGGTAGGAAATTACATTTATTTGTATGTTTCATTTTGGGGCTAAATAGATCTCGCGTATCAATGAGTTAATAAATATCAGGCCACCCACATGGACTAGAACAGTATTGGCATTCATTTTCACAATTCTTTACTTTGAGGGTTTGTGAGTCTGATCGCATATTGGACCCGATTGACATGTAACCTCCATGTTTTACTGCCGTAATTATGACAGTCTTATTTTCTATTGGCTAATTCGAAAATGGGAGGTTACAGGCTTGCTAAATTGATCGTGTTCCCGCCCTAAAGTGCTCAGAACCAGTGCTTTGGGCCCATGACTTGTGGCCTTGAGCAATTGAATAACACCACAATCGGAGATGAACCGGAGCCCCCAACTCACTCACAGACATTCGGCTATCTGCAATCGAGTTGTGGGCTTGGAATTGAATATGGCCCTTAGTCTAAACTGAAACGCTACTTAACCCTTCACTTCTCATGATGTGTAACTTTTTTATATTATCACTTAACATATAGAGAATATAGAGCAAAAAACAGAAATACATCAATACAACTTATTAAAAAGGGTGGTATTTATTTTTCTATTAATTGTATATATACATGCTTTTGAAAATGTAATTTATCTACACTGAGGCCAAGTAAAAAATGAGAAATTCAAAAACAAAGACTTGCATTGTTTGTAATAAGCTGTTTTTAAAATAATTAAACATTTTTTAAAGAATATAAAGCTTTGCTTTTCACGAGAATTCTCCAAATTTATTGTAGAGTAGTTTAGACTCAATACAGAGGAATTGCTAAGCTGTAACTATATGTGGAGAAGTAACTGGCAACCCACTCCAGTAGCTATGCCATGAAAGCTGTGTGGATCAGCATGACCATGGACATAAAGCTGTTTCTGGTGTGTTGCGGTCCATGAGGTCACAGAGAATCAGACACGACTGAACGACACAACAACAACTATATTTGACGCAGAGACCATGATCTCTTTTTTTGTAGCGGTCCACTGAAATGGCCTAACAAAGAGCTAGTTTTAATTATGGATTGATCATTAATACAATTCTTGTTTAATGAATTATATTTGCAATATTCAACATTAAATTCACTTTAAAAAATGAGCCTCCAGTTGAGTCTGTCCCCACTTTGAAAAATGTCATCAAGGAGAAAGTGGAATGTTATCAGAGACAGGTGTAAATGACTTGAAGAACTGTCTGAGAGGACGTCAACAGTGATTCATAATATGTCCCCACATAAAAAACTTGTTGTAATAATGGAGATCAGTGTGTTAGTATAACTTTGTGTCTGAAGAATTAGCAGCTGCCTGCTAGACAACATCCACATCCCCCCTTTAACCTGTGTCGTTAACTTTAATATTGGATATATTTTCTTAAAGGTATACACAAGTGAGCTGGATTATGGATGCATCTGATAGAGGAGAATTAATGGTG
Organism: Discoglossus pictus; assembly: GCA_027410445.1. NCBI lineage: Eukaryota > Metazoa > Chordata > Amphibia > Anura > Alytidae > Discoglossus > Discoglossus pictus. Next base: position 106,825,750 of record CM050164.1, read on the forward strand.
TATGGGAAAAAAATTGCATGAAACAATAACAAATTAATCATTTAAACCGTTAGCCTGAAGTTTGCTGAATTAGCAAACTGTTTTCTATCAATGTTGACACCCCCTGAAAATCCCAGCAAAAATTAGCATACATAATATATCTTTTTGATCTATGAATTGAGCTGCATCTTTCTTTTAGCTTTCTGTAATAACCAGAACAAGGTCTGTGTCCCTTCATTCACTGATTGTTTTATGTACATAAAATTCCAGCTTAAACTTCCCACAGCCCCAGTGATTTGCTCCATCACCTCCCCCAGCCACAGTGAATTGTCCCATCACCTCCCCCAGCCACAGTGAATTGCACCTGGGATCTCCCCCAGCCCCAGAGAATTGCCCCGTCACCTCCCCCAGCCCTAGTGAATTGCTCCATCACCTCCCCCAGCCCCAGGGATTTGCCCCATCACCTCTCCCAGTCCCAATGAATTGCCCTGTGACCTCCCCAGCACCAGCAAATTGCTCCATTAGCTGCCCCAGCCCCAGTGAATTGCCCCGTAACCTCCCCAAGCCCCAGTGAATTGCCCCATTACCTCCCATAGCCCCAGTGAATTGCCCCTGTGTTCTCTCCCAGCACCGGTGAATTGCCTCATCACCTCCCCCAGCCCCAGTGAATTACCCCATCACCTTCCCTAGCCCCAGTGAATTACCCCATCACCCTCCCTAGCCCCAGTGAATTGCCCCCTCAACTATCCCAGCCCTAGTGAATTGTCCCATCACCTCCCCCTGCCCCAGTGAATTGCCCCTGAGATCTATCCAAGCCACAGTGAATTGCCCCATCACCTCTCATAGCCCCAGTGTATTGCCCCATCACCTCCCCAGCCCCAGTGAATTGCCCCTGAGGTTTCTCCCAGTCCCAGTGAATTGCATGCACTCACACACAGATACAGACACTCACACAGATGCACATGCACAGAGACCATGAACGCAAGCTCTCTTCCTCAAACTTTGCAGGTCATTGCAGGACCATAAATCAAGCATAACTGTTCATTAACCTAAAAGACAGATTAGAATAGGAAGAAGAAGCTGAAATGTTTGGTTTCAGTACAATTATAATTTGTCAGAATGTATCAAGGAGGGGGTGTATGTCTAAAGAACAACCGTGTAACAGCTCAAGCATTTTTACTTGAACTTTAAGGATCTTTAGGGAGTGTAGCAGCCCCTTCCAGCATCACCTAGCAGGCTGCATACAGCATTGCTGATTGGCTGCAAAGCTGGGCATGCTCACATAGACAGGGTTCGTTTTGACAAAAACAAGCCCTTGGGAGCCTAGCTCAATTCTGGGGGTGTAAACATCACCACCAACATTTTTTTTTTATGCAAAGCTAAAAAAAACATAGTGCATGCAAACAAATTTAATCATGCACTACTAATTTCCCGCTATCAGATGCATTCATAACCCAGCTCACTTGCATATACAATAACTAATTAAATACTTTACTCATGTTGGCAGGCTGTTACAATGGTTTAATAGCAGAAACTAATCTGATTATTTTGGCATTAAAGGACACCAAACTTATTTGGTCAGAAAATATTTCAGGGTGATTAAAATATAACCAAAACCCACAAAAGGTGCTGTCAAAGTTTAAGTTAGACTTTAAAGCAGAATCTTATCTGGAATTTCTGCTGACTACATCTATTACAGTACATATGAATAAAATGATTAAAGGTATATATAAGTTTCCTAGGTTTCAAATGTTTGGTGAGAAACAGGCAGTAACTATCAGAAAAAGATGTGTTATATAGTTAAGCTCAGTGTACTTACAAAGTTATAGGCATGAAAGTAAAATCAGCTTTGTACACCCACTGGGAGCTTACATAAGCAAGCACACACAGGAAATGCAGCCTGGTACAGAGTTTGACCTTTCTGGTAGAGACCACAGGAAGTAATTGCTGCTAGATGGAATCACTTGGTTGGGTGGGGTCTGAGCTCAAAGTTGAATCAGAGCACAAGGATAGAGAGATAGAGAGATTACATATCCCAGGCTGCCTTGTAACACAGGAATCCCATAGTTTAATACAAATGTTTGAGTTAACCTTTGCTTTCTTCTGATTGGCCAAAACAAATTTAGAATGTTATGGTAATCTCAGCAAGGATTTTCAGGGGTGTCAACTAACAAAAGCTGCAGCTTGCAAATTGAAGGGATTTAGCAAACATCAGAGTGAGTTAAAAGGGTAGAAGTTTATTTTGGTATTTTTATGTAAAAAAAAAAAAAAATGTTTTCATACACTATTGATTCTCCTCTATCAGATGAATTCATAAAACAGAAAACTTTAGGTTACTAAATGGCATGTGCCCATTCTGTGGCACTGTCTCTCCATAACAGATTCACCATTTTACATTTTCAAAAAGAAGAGTAAGATTTAACGGTTTACCCAAGCCTCTGGGTAACACAATATTTGGGAAGTATTATGAAATGCTTTGAGTATAGCTAGATGAAAAGGGCTATCTATATAAGTTGCTGTTGTTCATAGAAAAATATATTTAGATCCAGAGCTGTACTCTTATGTTAGTAACAGAGAGTAGTTAACTGAACAGCTTACAAAAGGAACATTAAATGCCAATATATGTATGATGTATTGCTATATGACGACCGAAATATGAAATATAGCCAAAAATCATATGTGGTAAGCATAACCAGCAAAGACGATGTGATTAGACTAGGCAAGGTCAGTTAAGTTTTCTCTTTTCAATGTCTCTTTATCTTAATGACATAGTTACTCATTGAAAAAAAATGGGGAAATAAAGGAAGCACTGCATCAACCAACATATTGATGATATATTATAGGCAGGAAAGGATACAATACCTAAAACTTCAGAGCTAGGAAGATTTTATAGGAAAGAGACAGACAGACTGAGTTAGACCTTCATAGAGATACATTATACTTTGGAAAAATATTTAGGAGCCAGAAGCACAAATTGTATGATCCCTGGTTCCTTTGAAATTTTCACCTCTGGTTATAAGTAAGTTAAAAAGCTTAGTATTTTGTGTCTCTGTTTTTAGAGAACAGGCTAATTCAACCATAGTTTAATGTATGTGCTAACATAAAAACCTTCAATACGTTCCATCTGGAAACGTCAAAGTTTGTTGAAATAGTACAAATACTAATAGTACAAACGGTTCTCCTTTAACACTTTAATATGTTTTATATCCACATTTTATTTGGTTTTGATTAACATTCTGGTATATATCTTATAGATTGATTTCAAATTGGTGAACCAATGGTTTACTTCCTAGTAAATTGCTAACTGAACTGTACATACACTTGTATCCGTATTTTAAATATAACTTCAATATTTTTCTGTGCAGTAGTTTCTCTTCCGTGATTAAGACTGTAGATCTGACAGGTATAGCTTGTCACAACAGATAACTGAAAGCATTAATTAATGTTCAGGGTCCCTTTCCTTTCCAAAATGAACATGTCGAAATATAAAGCAATAATCCTTTCATTGAAAAGAAAGTAGTCTGAAAGGCATTCTGAAGAACATACGAATATGATTCTCAGCCTTCTCTTGTGGTACCAGTTATACATTTCTGCTTGCCTATGGCAAGTATGTACGGTATAGTTATAGTTAAGATTGTAATATTTAAGTCAAATGGAAAAAGCATACAATGTCCACTTGACTGGTGACTTAATATTCACAAATAATTGAATCAACAGATATTTATTTGTTTGTCATTTACCATCTCATGCAAGTTTGTAGCGCTACATCCAAAGAATTAACCTATGAACAGGACAATTGGTTTTGTTCATTTGTGTATTGTTTGTGACAAACCATGTTGGAGGCAACTGCATGGAACACTATTGGGCTGTGTCAATAGAGGTCATATAGTTACAACCCATAATTTGGTTTTGGTTACAACCCATAATATGCTCAATGTTTTCAACCTAATTATGATGTTTGAGGGAGGGCGTATACATTTCAGCCAGAGCAGGGCTTACATTCAGTGTTGCCCGTGAGCATGTGTAGGCATCAAATTCCAACTGTTCCAATTATAACTGACCCCCTCTTCCTTTACCCTCATTTTCCATTACTTCCTTGATTGATAGGAAATGCACACCCCTCACTCTCCAAATATCATGAAGTGCTGAAGCTAAATAAGATAAAGACTCTGTAAATAAACTTAGTGTTCAAAAATTAGGATTTTTTTTTCTCATTGTGGCTTTATCTTCATCGCTTACACAGCTTTTAACATTATGTTTTTCACAATCATTCAGTTTTCTTGAATTGTAGTGATCCTTTAAAGGGTTAGTGTATGCACTTTTCATGTTAAATCTCTATTTAGTTAACCATTAATTTACATTACCAATATATGTGCAAACATCAGAAAAGCTTTTGTCAGAAAATCTAATTTAAAAACACAGTTTACTTCATAAATGGCTGCTGCTGTACACTTCCCTGCCTCTCTCATTGTCCTGATCACTACTGGAAAGAAAACAAAAATTTCAACTGGGATAACATTAGTTAGGTAAATATGATAAGTATGCTCTGTGGGGTAAGGGGCCATTGCTACAATCCCATAACCCCCAGCATCTCTAAATTGAGCATGCCCCTTACCCCACAGAGCATAGTGAATATGCTTTTGAGCTTTTACACCTACATTTGAAAGAACAAAACATATTGTGCCACATTATCAAATACCCTCCTTTGATGCAACAAAGAAAAAAGTCTTTACAAGTTATTAAAAAAAAAAAAAAATAGTGCAGGATGGTGTAAATACAGTACTGCCTATAACGCAGTAAAAACACACCCTATATGGTTTTTAACTTTTTCTAATTTATTACATTATTATGCAATTACACTGCATTGGAATCTACCATTTTTGTTTTGGTAGATCAGCATCTTGAGGTTGGAGGAGACTTTTAATTTACTTGACGATGAGGCAGCTCAAATAGCCACTTTGCCAGCAGATGGAAAGATTGCCTTTTTTATTTTGCTTTCAAAGACATTTGCCCATTATCATGTTTAGTTATTTAAAAGGCCATATAGAAAAACTTGACCACTCTGATAGTTGATATAGGCACATTCTTTTGTGAGTTAATTTATTTATTAATCTGTGGATTAAATATGTCAGTATACTTTTCAGGTCCTAACCTATTTGCTTTAGTCTGCTACAAACAATCTGCTGACCCATGGAGTGTGAAACATGCAACAGCAATGTTCAGGGATGTGAGGTTGGTGCAGGAACACCCATCATGTTACCAGTGTTTGCTAATATCATTTAGTTTGTGTCATGGGAAGAAACTTACAGCAATCTCACTTATCTTCTTTAAAAATAGCTCTGCTGAAATTTGATGAAGGTTATACGTGTATTTATTTCTGAAACAAGAGTTCTTCATGCCGGTTGTGCTCAATTCATCTTGGAAAAATATATCTGTCAAAATGTGATTCTCATGCAGCAGCTTGTCTGTCATGTGAGTGACATCATGTAGTCCCTTAGGGAGGAAACAATTCTATAATAGAGCACTCTTGGCCTGGCTACTGGTCATTAAAATGTATCTTTTTATAGTTATTGTCTAAGATAAAAATTAATTAAACAGCACATTAAAAAACTTGTGAATTTTCTGGTCCTAAGTAAATATTTCTTAGCAATGGCTTATTTCCTTCTTAAATTCTGAAAATGTTTTTTAGATACTGAATTAGGTATTAAGTCTGGTGATAACAATCCCTGTCCCAATATTCTAATAGTATTGCTGGCCAAGCCACAGATAATACTGGGCGTAAAATTATTTAGCTCAGTTATTATTATTATTGTCCATTTTTTGTATCGAGCCAACATATTTGGTAGAGCTATACAGGGGTTAAGTACAAATAAAAAAATATACAATATTAAACACATGGCAAAATTAGGAGGGCCCTGTCTTTGAGTTTAGTATCTCACATACATGGTGCTTTTTTCAAAGCAACTTAGTAGATTTAAAACTCGCAAATATACAATCTAAAAGGATTAGTGAAATAAAAAGTAAACCAATTAAAAGTAAGAAACAAGGGCTTGGCAAGAAATTGAAAAGAAAGTAGAGGGTTAACTAGTGATTAAGTCTATGGGAGTGTAAAATGGAGGTGATTTTGCTAAACCCGCACTATAAATTAACACAAATCATAGGTGAGTGGGTGGGTGTGGACAGGGTAGGTGGGAGAGCATGTTATGTGGGTTTAGAGGCAGAAGAGTGGCAGTGTGTGAGGCTCTTGGTCTGGAGGTAAAAGAAAACAAGGTGAATGGAACTTGGGAAAATGTTGAAATCTGATGGATGCTTCTGCTGAAATGGATGGTATGAGCCCCAGTGACATTGGCTGAGCCCCCACAGAAGGGGCTGTTTAGTCCTGATGGTGAACTGAACTTTTTTATTATTAATTATGGTTCTAAACAGACATTTATACTGGGTTGAAAATTGTATACCCGATATTCTCTCACCATAAGGACTAGATGTGTGTTTGTCTTATCCATGTGCAATACAATTGCACTATAAAATATCCCTTCAGTAATGCAACTGGCTACAGGGGATGTTATTCCCAAACTCAATACCTGATTCAGTATCTAAAAAAAATTGAATATAAGAAGGAAATAAGCCAATGCGAAGAAGCATTTAGTTAGTACCATAATATTCATGAGTTTATGTGTCTCTGTTTAAGGATTTTTTTTTTATTATACATTAACTATTACCAAGATACATTTTGATATGTAAATAGCCACTACCAAGGTCAAGAGTGCTCCATAACAGAGATGTCATGGACAGTTTGCCGGCGGACTATTCGCGGCGATTTTGGCATGTTCGCGTTCGCAGCGGACGGCGAACACATGCGCTTTTCGGTTCGCCCCCTATACTTTATCATTGAGAAAACTTTGACCCTGCACCTCACAGTCAGCAGACACATTCCAGCCAATCAGCAGCATACAGTCCCTTCCAGAGCCTTCCATCTAAAGGACAGCATACATTTTAGAATCATTCTGAAGCTGCATTTGTTGTGAGAGGACAGATAGTGTAGCTGCTGGAGATTTAATAGGGAAATAGATAGCCAGGCTGTGTATTTAGCTTCCATTACAGACCTGAAGGACTCATCTGATATCTGCTGCAAGGACAGCAACCCAAAAAGCCCTTTTTAGGGCTAGAACATAATTTATTTTATTTTATATATTTTTTCTGTGTAATCTAATTGCCTGCCTGCCAGCGTGTGTGTGTGACAGGCTAACACCTAACAGCTTATATTGTGCTTATTTTCACTACTCATACCTGGTGGTGTACCATACATTGAAAACAACCATTTTTTTCCTGTAATCTAATTTCAGTTGCCTGCCTGTGTCAGGCTCACAGCTTATATTGTGCTCAGTGAAATAAAACAACACTTTTTTGACTGTAATAGATTGAATAACAATTGCCAGGCGTGTGTGTGAAGCCTATTGCATCTACTCTGCCAACTTTTGCCAGTGCACAGTGATACGTCATATCTGGTGCAACCGTAGTGTACAGTGACATAAAACAACACTTTTTTGACTGTAATCAATTGAATATCAGTTGCCTGCCTACAGTCGTGTGTGTGAGGCCTACAGTGCCTACTCTGCCAACTTTTGCCAGTGCACAGTGACACTCATATCTGGTGCAACCTAGTGTACAGTGAAATAAAAGAACCCTTTTTTTACTGTAATCGATTGAATATCAGTTGCCTGCCTACAGGCGTGTGTGTGAGGCCTACAGCGCCTACTCTGCCAACTTTTGCCAGTTCACAGTAACACTGATATCTGGTGGCACCTTAGATTGCAAGCGCAGTGCCCCAAATTTGAAGTGGGAGGACCGAACAAGCATCTTTTTCCATCTCCCGCTTCCAAAAATCCATGCCATATACATGTCCCCTGATAGGTGACGTAACAGGTATTAAACTGATAGATATAAATAGTACAACTGAATACACCACTCCTATCTGGTGGCACCTTAGATTGCACGCGCAGTGCCCCAAATTTGAAGTGGGAGGACCGACCAAGCATCTTTTTCCATCTCCCTGTTCCAAAAATCAATGCCATATACACGTCCCCTAATAGTGGACGTAACAGGGATTAAACTGATAGGAAAAGTACTACTTAACAGTACACCCCTTATAATAACGCAGACAGAGGCCACGCAGAGAGAGGAGTCTGAAGAAGAGGAGTCAGAGGAGGAAGGTGGCTTTGAGGAGGTGGAAGACCAAACACAGCAGGCGTCCCAGGGGGCTTGTTGTCACCTTTCGGGGAACCTTGGTGGCTGGGTGGAGGAAGAGACCTTCAATGACATCAGTGAGGACAAGGAACGGGACATGGCTAGCTTGGTATCCAACCTTGTGCAAATGGGGAGTTTGCGGTTGTTTGCGGTGCATTAAACAGGGAGATTGGTCTGTTACTGTGAAGCGGGTGTAACCCTTACACTACCTGATCGATACAACATCATACCTGATGTTTTAAAGCATGTGATTCCAAACAATTTAGGAATGTTAGGTGATTTATGCCCTTTATGGCTTAAAACCAGACTCTGCATCAACTATGTAATTTTCTGTGGGAGTTTTGCCATGGATCCCCCTCCGGCATGCCACAATCCAGGTATTAGTCCCCTTGAAACAACTTTCCCATCACTACTGTGGCCAGAAAGAGTCCCTGTGAGTTTTGAAATTTGCCTGCCCATTGAAGTCTATGGCGGTTCGCCGGGTTCGCCCGTTCGCGAACATTTGATGGAAGTTCGCGTCCGCTGTTCGCGAACCGAAAATTTGATGTTCGCGACATCACTACTCCATAACATAATTGTTTTCTCCCTAAAAAAAAAAATTGTTAAGCCTCAGCTATTCAGGAAACACTGATACATATTAATAGTATATTTTCACCTATAATGACATATTGGATGGACATTGTCTATTTTTATATCATGCAGTCCCTTATATAAGGTTTGAATCATTGGCTTATAAATAAAATACTAATTGCACCCATATTGTGAAGAACATTGACAGTAGTTTGTGTTATATATTTTCTATGCAGTTTTCCGAAGTTGTTGATAGGGTTCTTATATAGTTTTGTATTTAATATACTTTCAAAAATAAATGCAAGTTGATGACTAACCTTTGTTGAGCCACACACGTCCATACAGTAAATGATAACAGTAGTGGAATTTATGATTGATTTACTTAAGTTGTATGCAGTGTTAAGATGTAGTTAATTGTATTTGTTAACACTTGTTACTTGTTTATGGGTTTGTGTTCGAAGTTTCCAAATGCATTGTAGAGATAATCATCTTGCATGGAAATATGTCTTTATGAATGTTGCCTTTCACTCTCCGGCTTAGAAAGAAGATATTTTGCTTATCTGTTGTTTTTCCCCCCTAATCCATTAAAGCAAAGGTACCAGCTGTAACAAGTGCTTTATCGCCTGAAAATACAATTTTCTTATAATAAGCTTAAATTGAAACTCATTTTAATTTTGTCTGTCAGTCATACTTTTTGACTCTACCCATCAATATTGATTTGTGTTGGAACCTAAGAATTTGTAATTGTTCACTGGGGTGGCATGTTCTCACGTGGTTCTTTGTCTAAAACCAATGTCCCAAGCTAAAACCAATGTCCAAGATTTCAGTTTCTATGTTCTGAGCAGAGGAAAATGTAGGCTTTTCATTTCCCACTATGGGTGCAGCCATTTTGCTTCTAGACTTCCTTTGATATCAAGTCCTCAGTCTTACTAATGCTGCAGTTGCAGGTCTACTTGCAACACACACATACCCTATTGGTCCGAATAAAAGCCGCACCCGCATATAAGCGGCACCCGTAAAGTTCAAGGGGAAAAATAGAAAAAAGATAGTACTCAAATATAAGCCGCACCTGTAAAATTGGAGAGAAAAAGAATCTCAAAGACTCTCAAGAAACAGGCTTTCTAATTAGCACTGTAGCTTTTTTTGCAGGTTACAGGCTTTACGGGATGTCAGAATCACTAAAACCGTAAATCGCTATTCAATACCGCAGTCTAAAGCACGAAAATCGCGCAAATCGGCAGTAATTTTGCATTTGCGAATAGAAGTCGCACGCTTTACAAGCAAAGTTTGCAAATCGGCAATAATTTTTTGAGGGTCGTGAATATAAGCCGCACTTGTAACTCGCAAGCTCAAAAATATTATATTCGGACCAATACGGTACTCACTTTATTTGATATATATATATATATGAAATACTGATAACCCGACAGTTTCTGACTTCAGTGGCCGTATAATCTCCTGTAGCATTGTGAATGTATTTTAACAAGAGACCACCGAATTTTACATTTATTTATTCAGAATTCTAGGAAAATCTGTGGAATTACATTACTAGGACCAAAAACACTTAATGTTTGGATAAGGTAAGCAGATTCTATACTTGAGAACATAAAATATATGGAGATTTCCTTTCTTTGTATTTTTTCATTTTCTAAGCTGAAGTTCTGCACAATTTCTAATACTGTAAAATAACTACAGCCTTATATAGCACATTAATTATGCTACGGCACAATAATTGATCTAGTGGCTTTTATTGAAGAGGAGGGGTACAGAAATAGAAATGCCAAGCTAAATCTAATTTCAGAAGTGAAGAAGGTTTTTTTTAAGCAAGAAATTTCATCATCTTGTCAGCTGGCAGAATGCCTGCTGTGGATTCACAAAGGCTAAGAATTACACTTTCATGAAATTTTCCTCACTAACTGCCCTGGTTAATTTGAAAGATAACCCACTGTTCTAATTCATTCTGCAATTGGGAGGTGTAGGTTTTTATCTTTTGATCTGACAAAGCGTTTGTGTTAATCGTTTTGGTCCTCTACTAGACACTCTTGGGATGGTGCTTTTACAATAAATGTGTCTGTGATAGCTCTTTAGTCTATTATACTTACAATAGATCCATAGAACTGGTAATTAATTCTGTACTGCTTTTGGAAATGGGAAGAATAGGTGTAACTCTGTCAAGTGCTGCTGGGAAGTTTGTTTAGCCGATTCATTTTGAAGTGGTACCCTCCTGAAGTACAAATGTGTCATTGATTAAGTACTAGTAGACACAAAGCTACTGCTGTCTTGTAAAAATGGCATTGATTATCGTCTCATTACAATGTAGGTCATAACTATTGGTACTACCTATTGTGTTCTTGTGGGTACTGTCTGTATAAAATCCAGAAATACTTGGTGTAAATAATATAATTGTAGAAGTCACCAATGTGTCTTTATTAAGAAGTCCAGAGGGGACAAAACATCTACAGATTTTCCTATAGATTGTTTACATTTTCTGAAGCTTCTATAATACATATATAAGCTTACATGTTGTGATGTTAATATCTTGTATTAATTTTGATTATGAATCATAATTTATTTTTAATTTTTGACTACAGACTTTAAAGATCCCTGCGCTTCTGTGATACATTGAGTTGTCTGGGATTTTAGACTTCTTTAGAGCAATGAAGTCTACTAAACTTGACTATGGACTGTGCATACAAAGGCAGCTACCCTTAGGATAATTTCAGCTAAACGACTAAGAAAAGAACAATACACTATTAGCAATTAAATTAAATATAGCAGTGTATCAAATAATGTTCTAACCTCACTACGTCAGTTTCTGAAATATATTAATAAGCATATTCCATTGCCATTTACAGAAGTGTCTGAATGTGTGGCAAATTAGACAGTTTATTTTTGTTGTTTAGTCATTAAGTCGAGTTTGACTCTCCGTGACCCTATTGACCTCAGCACACCTGTGTCTGGTTGTGCCAATCCATAAGGTTTTAATGGCAAATACACTGGGTGGGTTACCAGATCCTCCTCCAGTGGACCACAATCTGTCTGACATCTCTGTTATGACTTGACCAACTAAGGTGACCCTACATGGTATAGGTCACAGAAGGGGACCAAAGTACTAACTACTCACAAACAACATTAAATGACTATCCACTTCATAAATTTAATTAGACAAAATTGGAAAACTATGATGATTTATAATGTTTTACAATTCTTTCAGTACTATGAATACGTTTTTTAGATAACTGTCTTCTGACTGAGCAGTTACTTTCAAATCTACACTGTAATTGCTACAGTAACTTACTGTTGGCCGGTCTAGAATACAAACATGTTATTTTACAAAGGCAACTCTGCCCTAACTGGTAGTAATATCTATGTTTATGGAGATCTATCTAAAACGTTTTATTTGTTTGGATTTGCTAAAATCATCTAAAATTTGACTTAAGCAAATACACATGTCACAATCTGCTTCTTCAAGGGGGCTTGATATGAACCTAGTTCAAACCTACCCCAGCAGAGTCATGTAGTTCCTGATCTCTGTGGCCAAAAGATGGCTTCTGAAAAGGTATAGGCATAGAATACTGGATACAGACCACTCCCCAAGTCAGAATACAACACACAGAAATAGTCTCACACTGTGGATATGTGAAAACTCTCTCTCAACCTTTATTGAATGATCAAAACAACATATTTATACTCTTCAATACCACACCCATGTACATTTGTGTATTTGTGATGTCAGCCCATCTGGCTTGCAACCTTGGGCTATCAAAGCTCTTGAGATCAAATTCGTCAGATATCTATAGCTGGCTAGTGAAAAAACCTTGATGTTAAACTCGTGTTTGCTTAGGACTACTTGAAGTACATACATCTGTCTTGACCCAAGGTCTGTATGTGTGAGTGTGCACTTCTATGCAGAGCATTTTTACCAATTCCACATATGTTCTATATAACATTTTCACTCTTATAATATATTATACCTAGGATACATAATAACCATGTACAGGCAACATATAACTACACAGAAACCCATAATCCCAATGCAACAATGTCATGCTCCCTTGGTCATATTCATAATTACTGGCAATATGAGTCCTTAAACAATTAAATCATGACAACACACAAATGTTTTAAGCTGTAAACTCTAAATTCCTACTCTTTACTCCCTGCCAGTTCACAATCCTGTACCATTTCAATCATAGTTTATATCCTGGAATATATTCTCTCCTTGGCCAACTGATAACTAACAATACAGGATCCTCAAAGAAAAAGGAGACGTGTTAAGTGTGATAAACTGTTAAAATATCAATATGTTTTGTCTTAAAAAGAAAACCTTAACTGACAACTCTGTTCTATCTGCCTTTTTAAAATACTCAAGCTCCTGTAAAGTGAGGCAGGTCTCGGTGGGGAGTATTTTTTTAAACTTCTGACTTCCACCATAGCTCGTGTTTATGAGGTGTGGATGTTTTGTAGAATAACTTCTTAACTTATTGAAGCATGTGGAAACTGGAGTTAAAAAAAAAACAGTATTATTTGCTGATAATAGTTTGTTTAACCAAGCACATTATTAAATGGAAACTATGATAAAAATGTTAAAGATTAAAAAAAAGTATAAATGTTATGCATCATAATGAAAACCTAATTTTGTAGAGTTCTGAAGTATGATTATTTTTTCCCTCTACTCACCTCTAGTGGGTTGCCACTTTGGCCTCCCTAAGCTCATCGCTAGAATGCATCCTTTAGTTACGGGGTGATCAGCAAATTGTGAAACTCCATATTGCATTAGGGAGCCACCAGAGTGTACTATAATCTCCACTTTTGAACTTCACAGCTTGTGGCCGACCCATTATATTTTAGCATTTTAGTGACCATTATTATATGGGGTTCGACTGGAAGACTAAACATTTTTTGGCCCCAAGCCCCAACACTAGAAGTCATAGCCAGGAACCATTTGACTAATGTATTGTATGTGTTTATACTCTGATTCCATCCTAAACGTATTTCCACTTTGGAAATACTTGCATTCACTGAAACTATTTTGTAGTATATCATTTGGGAATTAAACCATTCTCAATCCCTAATTAATGCACTACTTTACATCCATAAGCCTCACTATGTACTGCTGCTAAACACGCTTTGTAGACAGAATAAAACAAACCACCCCACTCCTAGCAGAAAAAGAAAGCTTTAAGATGCAAGATAAAAATTGCAGCATCTCTACAGAGCTCTGGGACCATCCTATGATGTGTAATTGCTTTTACATCAGTGACAAGAGAGAGACAAGAATGTGCTTTCCTTGAACTTAACAACAGTTTGGGCAATTTTCTGTAATCCAGTAAATACAAATTGTAGCTTGATTATCCATCTACGTCTGTCAAGTGAATTTTAATGGATGAATGAATGAGTCAAATCTATGCATGAAAATATACAAATGTGCAAAATGTGGGTCTAATTATAAGGCTGCTGAATTTACGCAAGGTCAGGTAAACAAGGCACCACTGTAATGATTATTAATTGTTAATAATGCCTTTGGGAAAACATTCACATTTCCTTTCTGAGTAGCTAGCAGTTTCTGCATTTTCCCGTCATTTGAAAACTCCAATGATCAGTAGCAGTAGTTAGAATGCGGAGAAGTATTTTTTTTCTCCATATTCTCTCTACATCATGTAATTGCTGCACTAATTCATGGGTTGTAGGCGAGATGACATATTTAGGATTGCTCTGACAATGGTGAGTTTGTTTTTGAATGGTGGAATTTATTATTTTCCCAACCTCATAATCTATCACATTGTACAGTTAATGTACAACACTAGTGATGTCTCGAACAGTTCGCCGGAGAACTATTCGCGAACAGCGAACACATGCGCTTTTCGGTTCACCCCCTATACTTTATCATTGAGGAAACTTTGAACATCATTTATTTTATTTTATAATTTTTTTTGTGTAATCTATGCCTGCCTGCCAGCGTGTGTGACAGGCTAACACCTAACAGCTTATATTGTGCTTATTTTCACTACTCATACCTGGTGGTGTAACATACATTGAAAACAACCATTTTTTTCCTGTAATCTAATTTCAGTTGCCTGCCTGTGTCAGGCTCACAGCTTATATTGTGCTCAGTGACATAAAACAACACTTTTTTGACTGTAATAGATTGAATAGCAATTGCCTGCCTACAGGCGTGTGTGTGAAGCCTATTGCATCTACTCTGCCAACTTTTGCCGAGGCACAGTGACACTCATATCTGGTGGCACCTTAGATTGCACGCGCAGTGCCCCAAATTTGAAGAGAGCGGGGAGAGGGGGAGAGGGAGTGGCGCACAGAGAGGAAGAGGGTGCACAGAGAGAGACAGATCAGACAATTGAAGATACTGTATGATACCATCATTTATGACGGGCAAGTTATTAGTCTCTTAATAATTAATTGAATAGAGTATTGTAAGAATTTTAACTTCTCCTATGATACTCAGTAAGAGAGTTTCTGAAGTTTTATTCTTTGTAAGGGTTTTGCCCATCTTTTCACATTTCTAAATTAATAAGGTAAATTAGATGACCACAATTATTAATAATCTTTTGTCTTCATCAGAACTCTACTCACATGTTGGCTTCTCATCTTGTCCCTTGTTGCTGCTACTGTGAATTAGACCCCTCTTTGCAGTGACAAATTTAGTTTTTGTTTTTGTCTCACATAGATAAAAGAATACTTGTATGTTTTTATATATACGCTCACAAACGTACAGAAATGTTTCTGCATAACAATGTTTCTCTATCTTTTGAACGCACTTTCATAGGACTGCACTGACATTTCGAGGCAGCTTGGGCCTTGTTGGTCTATGTAGAAATCTAGCATTGTGTGTTTGGATTTTACACACATACCCACCAACACTCGCTCAGTACTTATGGAAGCTGGTAGTGTCATAATCCAACAGTCAGTCCTGCTTTAATTATTTATAACAGTTAATACAGGAATAACCTGTTTAGCGCTTCACATGCGTTCCAGCATGCAGGAGCTCTATGTGAAACAGCGCTAAATGTTGAATCTCTATGGTGAATCTGACAGCTCTAAATGGGGCATTCTATCGCCATAGCGCTATGGTGAGCCTGACAGCGCTAAGAGGGATTTAAATAGCCAGCCGAGTCTTGGAGAGCAAAAAATATGCTCTAAGTGGGGAATTAGAGCAAAAAAGAGCTCTATATCAAATCAGCGCTCACCGGAGTAGTGTTAAGCAGGGTTTCCCTGTACATTAAAAGCTGCATTTATATTATTATTCTACAAAATGCCAAGTCTACCTAGTCTAGCTTTTTAGACTTCAGTGGTGCTTTAGACCTTTCAGCAGAACACTATATTCTTCTAGTTAAGTCTCAGTACCAGTAAAGATTGTGAATCAAGTGTAATTTGTCTATTTCGCTTTTTGATAAACATTCCAAGATATGTAATTCTCTTGCTACACTTCTAAATGTATATCTACGCATATCTATTTATCTGTAGCTTTTAGTGTCTCCATAGAGCAATTGTTTTACATCTATAAATGTTTTTCATTTGTGATATCAACTATCCAGTGAAATTTTTCACTTAAGCGTAGGTGGAGGGAGGGACCATCAGGAAAAGCTTACTGTGCTTCCAGTCACATTAGAACATAAACAATTGAACATATGTATTTTATATGTAACCTTTAAAAAAATGCTACCTCATTTTAATTATCATTATGTGAACAAGATGTATGATTCCTTTTGACTTTTCCTCAGTTTTTCCTCAGTTTTGGATTTGTTCCATCAAAATGACCAGACTTGGGTCATTCTGACCGTAGCCTACAGTCTGATAGGAGGTGTATGTTATTTGAGCGCTGTCACATTCTCTCCTTGTTAGGAAAAAAAAAACCTCTGATACATACCCTTATTTATCTGATTAATAATATAAATAGGAAAAAAGATGAAACATTTAGAAAACTCTGTCTGTATGAAAGCTTAAAGGACCACAGTAAAGTCTTATAGTTATATTATTCTTTCACTTGATAATGTGCAAAATGTTCTTTATAAAGTTTAATATAAATATATAAAGCCTGTTGAATACTGCTTCTCCAAAGCATTCATAACAATTGCACTCAACAATAAGCTCTTGTAGGATAACCCATCCCCTCAAGCTACAGGCATACTAGATGTCGAAGATAGAATCCCAAACAACATAAACAAAGTCGGCGAAATAAAAGATTTTCTCTAAAATGCTTTAGTGTTCCTTGTTTGTTATATACTTCACAGACATGAACATTTTTTTCCAGACTAAAGTGGTTCTTTAAAGCAAACAGAATTGTAACCATGAGCCCACACATGTAAAAAAAAAGCCAGAGCAATACGCCAAACTGCCATACATATAAAAGCAAAGCTCACAGTGTTACGGTCCTATAGAGTTTAATGTCCCATTTTGGATTTCAAAAAATAAAACCAGCACATGTCTACAATTACTGTGTGTTGGAGTCTTCAAATTGTATCATTTAGAGAAAGCGTTGATGGTACATCAAAAGAATCGAAAAATCTTTTTAGATAGAAATACATTTACACAAAATCCTAATTTAGTTTGTTTTTTGGCGGGGGAGCAGATTGATCTTTGCAGGATCTGTCAGCATATATTAAGTTTGCACTATTTTGAAAACAGTTGCTAACAGTATAGTATATTTCCTCCTTTTCTGTCTGAAGAATTTTTGCCATTATTGATTGAAGATTCAATTGAGAAACATGTTTAGAACCCTGCTTTCTGCAGTAATCATACAAGTCAGTGGGAAGACAAGAAAATTGTATTGAAAGAAATAGCGTGCATTTTTTTTTTGTTTCAGCATAGATTATCTCTGCCAAAATAATAGCGGTCATTTTTGTTCTTGTTATATTAATGGCTCATTGCTTGTGCTTATGTTTCTTCTTTAATGTGTGGGGGGATTTTTGCTAAAGATGTTTTTCCTATTCATTTTAATTCTGTTACCATTAGTATACTAAAAAAAGGAAGCGGCTTTAGACATTCAACCACAATTCACTATTTAGTCTCTTGTACATTTAATGTTAATTCATGATAATTAAAAAGATTAACAGTTATGGAAGGTCACCTGCCTTATGAATGTTTTTGTGTGACTTTGAAACTTGAGTCTGTTTATACTTTCATCTATTGCTCAAGAAAGGGGAAGAGATGAAAATGTATACACTGAGCCTATAGGACTTCCTGTGGTGCTTATTAATCCTTTATGGATCATTTGAAATGTTTCTAGTTTATTTAAGCTTTACTGCTTGTATCAGGCTGTTCCAGTGACGATAAGGAACAAGTGGAAAACGAAAAGTGATCATGCTTTGAATTTTTAAAAATGATCTCACTTTCAAGCAAAAAGCACTTTTATGCTCCATTAGCGTTGAATTTGCCCAAACTCTTCCATCGCATTAATACAAGCTTTGCTGGCTATACAAAGTGTCGTTTCAAAGACAAGATTGAACTTTACCAAACTGCATATTAAGATTTACTTGCATGCAATGTATTCTGTTACAATGTCACACGGAAAAGCACTTTTTCTCCATACCATTTAATTTACTATGTATTTTTGTGTTTAGGAGTTTGTTTTGAATGGTATTTTCTAGTGGATAAGGAACAGAGTTTAGCATGTGTCAGAAATCAAATATTTTGGTTCTGCGATAGTGGACCGGTGACTTTCACCACCTGTATTTATTACTGAATGTGTTTAATAAATATACCAGGTCATTCTTATTCTACCGTTCCTTATTTGACATGGGTTAGGTACAAGAAACTGCAAAAGTTAAGTGTTTAGTCCTCCTTATTAAGGAAACATAACCACCCTCAAAATAATGAGTGCAGAAATATCATGACACGCTCATATATTCATGTGCATCAATATATTGGTGTATTGAGCTCTAGGACCCTCACTAAATTAAGCCTTTCGGGAGATCCGGGCTCGGAAATGGAGCCTGCATTTTGAGTGCTGCGATCGAGTTACTTCAGGGTGTAAATCATTGCAATCCATTGCAATTTGTAAAATCTCAAGTTAATGCCCCTCCAAGCCTTTGATTTTTCACAGCCGCGAGAGTTGGTAACGCTAAAATCGCAAATCGCTATTTAATTGCTCAAATTCCCCCTCTCTAACCACCCCGTCAAGCCCGCAAACGGCAAAAGTCGAACCACAAGTTACTAGTACCAAGGAGATCTCGCAAAGGGCTTAATTACATGTAAAACGGAGCACTGTAAAAAATATATAAACACTCTACTGTACTTTTATTAAAAGGGAAAGTGATGTTAGGTCTTAGAATTAATAGCACACCATACTGAAGCTCGCAAATCGACCCCAAAAAAATACTTTTTACATGTTTAATTTCCGTGTTATATTGATCCTGCCAATAAATGTGTTAATACATATAATGGAACTCGTATGTAACAGAATATCATATTTTCAGCTTTATCAATATTCCATTATATTTGGAATGTGGGTCCGATAGTAACTCATAATTTAAGTCCGTATGACTTTGAAATCCAACCTCCATTTTTTTTGAAGTCCTATGGGCTTGAACATGATCGCTGACGCAAGGCCGTAACACGCGGTTAGAAAAGGCCAATGGAACCTGGGTCCGATCGTAACTTGTGGTTTAAGCCCGAAGAACTTCAATGAAAAATGGAGGTTTGATTTCAAAGTCATACAGGCTTGAACCACGAGTCCCGATCGGACCCACATTACATTGGCTGTTTATAACCGGCCTTGCGTCAGCGATCATGTTCAAGCTCGCAAATGCTACTTTCAATAGCATGGTTTGCGATGTGCGCTACCGGGCAGGGACTTCTGAGCCCGGCCAATTGAATAGCAGCGGGCACGCAAACATATGACCTATTCCGATCGAGTTGGGAGCCCCGAATTGAATGAGGCTCTACATTACCACTTTCTCAACTCCACTGTTTACCGATGCAGAACCATTTGTGACACCAAGAAATTGTTAGTGCCTGAATGCTATCTGTATTAATTTATGTGGGTGATGGGGCAACGTCCTTGACATACAGAGCTGCTTATATGTACAGTCAACTTTGGAAGTCTAATTCTCACAGGAAATGGCAATTGCTGGTCTTTATTTGTTAAACATGGTAACACTTTAAAGCATAGAAACAGATTGCTATGAAATAAAAAGAGTCAATAGTCAGTTTCTTTGATAAAATGTCAAAACAGAATGTATGGTTGATTTGAACATAATTTTCATTTGCATGTTTAATAATAGTTTTTGTCTTAAATAATATAATATATATTATTTTTAGTGAACTGTTCTGACCTCTGGGTGTGAAAATATGTAATTTTCAGTTCCAACCTATCTTATAGATTTGGGTAATCTACATTATGGACTATCTGTGTATAATAAAGTAGAACAACTGCTTTCCCATTTTCATGTGAGTAGCCTTACTGCATAATTAGAATCATGGTATTTCCAGTAGTAACATATGGATGTGAACCATAAAGAAGGCTGAGCGCCGTAGAATTGATACCTTTGAATTGTGGTTTTGCCGAAAATTGCTTAGAGTCGCATGAACTACAAGACGATCCAATAAATCAGTACTTCAGGAAATCAAGTAAAACTGTTCACTGGAAGATATGATCATGAGGCTGAAGCTCAAATATTTTCGCCATATCATAAAAAGACTGGATTCCCTAGACAAGACTGATGCTGGCATATATTGAAGACACACAAACAAAATGAAATACAATTATTCAGTATAAACAGATGTCTCATTAGCAAACATTTAATATAGTGGTGGACTTCAAATCTCATAAGTTTTAAAATATCATACTTGATGAAGGTGCAGTAAACTACACCATTAGAGCCAAATGTGGTTCTCCTGGCTGTAAAACTCAGCAATCCATCCTATTTTTTGTTCAGATCAGTCAAATTACAGTTACAGAATGTGTTTGTGTGAATGTGCTTCATTCTGTTTCAGCAGCTCACATTGTTTTCTTTCTTTGAAACTCTGACTTTTACAAATAATTTGATTGTCTCCATCCCCCTATGTAGGTACTCTAATATATAAAACAAGCCTGAGCATTAATACAGTTACTAAACATACAAAATTATACTGATAACTTTATATTTTTCAGATATGCAAAAGGCCCTTTTATACACTTTTCCTGTTGTTATAAGATGCGACTCTTACAAAAAACTTGTCTTCAGCATGAAACCTTCTGCTTAATCACTAAAAGAAGCACCTCTCTACCATTCAGTACTGTTTCCCGGGGCCATCATTGAAATGTAACTTATTTAATGTGTTGATTTTTGATTATTTTAACAATATTTCTCAAATTTCTCAGAAAGTATATACTACGTGAACACATAGAACTGTATCTTTACCTTGGTTGTGTCATAATGCTCTGCTTTTGGTAGTTTTGGGGCATTTCAAGCCCTGTTAACAAGCAGACATTGATGGTGTTTTTCCTTCACTTTCCAAAGGATGCCTTTCAATTCTTGGATATAACACAGGGAGTTTTTTAATTTAAGGCAGAGCAGTATAGACAGATTATGACACTTCGCAGTTTGCCGGAGTTTAGCATTTTTTCTTGCTTTTGTGGTTAACCTTTGATGGATTTCTTTTCTCATATTTTTCAGTGGTTAGACAAATCATTCATGCAAGCTAAAGGTTAATGTCGTTTCTAAATAGCTGTCAATGTAATAAGTGTTTTCTCCCAGGGGAAGAATGTTTTATCGGCTGTATTAAAAGAGGGATGACAGTTCGAAACTTTATTTAGATATTATCTGTTGGTCATCTCCTTGAAAATAGTGCATGATGGGGAGATAGACTTATTATTTTCCATTTTCTTTTCATGTTTAGCTGCAGTTTTTTACGTCACCTATACATAAAAGAAAACTGTCATTTTAAGACTGTATAAATAAAGGATGTTTATAAAAACATAATATACCTTTTTCCCTTGATATAGGCATGTCTCTTCTTTGTAAATTAACTTTTCTAACAAACTGCTCTGATTTTAATTGTGACTGCAGCTCCGCCTAGGTGGGCAAATCAAATTTAGAAAATGCTGAATATTATTTGAATTACTGGCATCAGCCATACAAGCTGATTTGACAAGATTGTACTCCATAATAGGGATTTACAGGTATAGCTATACCCCTTTTAGTGTTCCCCATAAGATCCTGCATGCAAGAGCGCTATGTGAAACAGAGCTAATATGGGGAACTGTATCGCCATAGTGCTCAGATGGCGAAACGGAGAGCGCTGAGCGGGGAATTAAAGGGCTAAACAGGGTTTGTCACTCAAAAACGGCACTATTGCAAGTTTTAGCGCTAAGCGGGGAATTACACGGAAAAAGAACGCTATAACCAATCAGCACTCAACTGGGTAGTGTCAAGCGCAGTATACCTGTACTACCAGACAACTTATTTTTAATGCTCAGGAATGGAATATAAATAATGGAATATAATGGAATACAGTGGAATATATAAAAAAAAAACTAATTAAACTTAAATGTTTTTGTTGTAGTAGGTTTGCCTATTAGACCTTTTTAGAGCTCTCTGCAATGCATAAATACAATACCCCTGACCTGGTTTCAGGATTCAGTGTTCTTCTACTTGTCAAGGCTGATAACCACACATGTAAGGAGATAATATATAACAGTAATCGGGCTGACCCGAATGCTGTTGAATAGTATTAATTTATACCTTATTTTCTAGTTTTTCAAATAAGGCTCCTTGATATGGCAATGCTTTGAAAGATAAGTGGAATTTGTGTTGATATCCAGTGTGAGAAAATGTGCCCTTTTGGCAAGGAAATAACTGAAATCTTAATATGTATATTCTTAGTAATTTTAGTCAGAAGCAACCTGTCTCGGGGGTAGATGTATAAAATTGGGTTTTAATTATTTCAAACAGAATTGTAATATTTTGTTTCCTTCCCAAAAGTTTTTCAGTTGTTTTGACCCCACATATTATTCTTTTAAGTGGGGTCAAAACAACCGTAATGATTAGCACTCTTATTAAATCATAGTAACAGCTGGCACCAACAAGATCTTCATAAACTATTTTACTGTATGCTGTATCTATGATCTAGAGTCTCTGCCTGACACCAAGGTCAATAATAAGTTTGCTTAAAGCAGTGCTGGACAAGTCTAGGCTCCTAACATGATATATACATTATTTCTATTTATATTGCTTTTCCTCACTCTTACAAAAATTAAGATTGGCCCCTCACAACCTGGCTGGCTCATTCATATAAAATTGTGAAGCCCTGTCTAAAAGCAATATCTATAATTTCTATAATTTGATATTTAAATAGTGTGTGTAACATAAACTTTATTTATCATTTTAATTTATTTTCTATTACTATATTGTCTAGTAGTTTAATTTACGCACAAGCAAATGTGTAATACACACATAGTGCTCTGTAGTTTGGCCAGTTCATTACATAGTAATCAAAATATAAAAAAAAATAATGTTTTCTTTTTGTTTGTTTGTTTTTTAAGCTTTTTCATTATGGGTTAAGGATATTTCCACAAAAGCTTCCTGGTCCTCCTTCAATTGATTAAGATTTTATGCTTGTTCTCCTATAATATGGAGGCCTATGGGAGCTGGTATATCAGTGTAGGTGTGTGTATCTCTCTCTCTCTCTCTATATATATATACTAGCGAATTGCCCGTCAGAAAATGACGGCAATAAAATTGTAAGTGAGCTAATGCTGTTTGGTGTGTAATAATGAAATATATAATACAATTAATAAATGAATATACTTTACCTATTTTGAAGCATTGTGTTGAAGAGCTGTCAATGTGTTTTGATGTTGCTGCAGCATTAGTGGTGTGGAGCTGCTGTGTAAGCGTGATGAATGTGTGCAGTGTAATAGTGTGCGTGCGCGAGACCAAACCGTTAGCGTAGCCGCATTGTCGTAAAATGGTGGGTAATGTGTGGTATACGTCTTAGCGGAATATCCGTAGCTGTTTTGTGGTGTTTTGCGAGTTTCTTGTGGTGTTTTGCGTGTTTACAGTGCTGTAGCCTCGTTTTCGTTTGTTCGGCAACCATTTTTTCTGTCGCTTAGCGAATTTTTTAGTGCTTTTTATGTATGTGTTGTGTGTATTTATTGTGTTTTTAATTTGTTCATGTCCGCGGGTTGCAGGCGATTTTTGAGAGGTCGTAATGTGTGCTAACGTGTCTCGTATGCTGTTTGCGTTTGTAGCCTCGTTTTCGTTTTCTTCGGCGACCATTTTTTCTGTCGCTTAGCAAATTTTTGTAATGTTTGTGAGTTGCGTCCGAATGTTGTGAGGTCGTAATGTGTGTTAACGTGTCTTGTATGTTGTTTGCGTTGCGAGGTAAAGTTTGCGAGGGTCGTAGTTGGTGTGTCGTGTTGTTTGCGTGGTTGCGGTTGTTGTGTGGTTGTTTGCATTTGAACGTAAATTTTGCGAGGGTCGCAGTTGCTGGCAAGGAGGGCCACGGCTGGTTGCGCGAGCCCGCAAGCGTGAGCAACAGCTCGTATGCTCACAACTATATATGTGATATATATATATATATATATATATATATATATATATATATATATAAAATGAATAATACATGAATAAGC
>CM050164.1:106852616-106890116 GCA_027410445.1 Discoglossus pictus
ATATTAGGCCCAGTGTGCTAGGCTCGGAGGCTGGAGGCTGAAACCCTCTGACGGATGATCTAATAAAGTGCTCTTAGTGAACAATCTCTCATCAGCTTCTCCTCCACTGGTAACAAAGTTCACTTCCAGCCAGCTGCTAAGTTGAAAAGTTTGACTACAATATTTCTATACAAACCAATGGCTATAGATATGTAGGTAAACACATGCATACATAAGTATACACAGGATCAAACAACCCCTGGAGTCTGGGAATCTGGGCTCATGAAATATTTATTTCTGACTAATAAATATTTTCCAGAAATAAAATGTTTCTATGTATGGGTTCCCTCCCTGTATTTCATTCCTTAGAATTAAAAGATGCCCCCACATTTCTAAATTGGTAAACCAGGACAGGTAAAAGGTGATTGTATAATGACATGGAGATACATGCAGCCTTATTAAATTGTGATTTGGCCAATTGAATAAGGCTCTATATAAGCACAGAGCATATATTTTTACAGAAGTTTTTAGTTAGTGAAGAGCTTGCTTTTGGATAGAAGTTCACTAACTAAAAATATGCTCTGTGCTTAAATAGAGCACTATTCAATTGGTTGAATCGCAATTTAATAAGGCTGATGGTGTACACATTGTTGTGCTCTCTTCTTGTTCATTGCATGTTTCCGTTATAGTCACTAAGGCCCTTGTTCAATTGCAATTTGGCCAATTGAATAGGGCTCTAAATAAGCACATAACATATATTTTTTAAATAAGTTTTTAGTTAGTAAACATCTATCCAAAAGCAAGGTTTTCACTAACTAAAAACTTCTTTAAAAAAATATGCTATGTGCTTATATAGAGCCCTATTCAATTGGCCAAATCGCAATTGAATGAGGCCCTAAAAGATTAAACTATTATCCGAATGGATATTTGCTACTTTTAGAGATTTCTTAGGGAATATGTTTTTAATGTGGACCGGCGGGGGGGGGGGGGGGGGGAGTGATGCACTGCTGCTATCATTTGAATGTAATTTCACACCCATAACTTCATTGGTTGATTCATTTAAAAACTCTGGCCTTTTTTTTTTATATATATTTTATTAAATTGCGATTCAGTAAATTTAAAAGGGCTCTATTTAAGCACATAGCATATTTTTTTAGAGAAGTTTTTAGTTAGTGGAGACCTTGCTTTTGGATAGAAGTTCACTAACTAAAAACTTCTGTAAAAAAAAATATGCTCTGTGCTTAAATAGAGCCCTTTTAAATTTGTCGAATCCCAATTTAATAAGGCTGTTAGTTTTTTGGCTGTAGGAGCAACATTTTGACACATCAATTACATTGTACACTATCAGCCTTATTAAATTGCAATTCGGCAAATCCTAAAGGGCTCTATATAAGCACACAGCATATTTATTTAACAGAAGTTTTTAGTTAGTGAACTTCTATCCAAAAGCAAGGTCTTCGACTAACTTAAAACTTCTGTAAAAAAAATATTCCCTGTGCTTATATAGAGCCCTGTAGAATTTGCCGAATCGCAATTTATTAAGGCTGATAGTGTAGAACCAGTTGATAATGTGAATGTTTTGGAAAGCAGTGCGGTAAACATTATTACCCCTGTGAACTATTGATTTTATGGATGTTATTTTATTTCACTGTTTGTTTGTTTTTTGGTGTTGTTTTTTTTTTTTTTGGCAACAGTATTTGCTAGTGTTAAAGACCATAAATAAATGTAGCCAGCAATTTAAAGGACCACTGGCAATTGTAATTACCCATACTCATTGTAGTAGTAAAATACATACATTTTGTTTCATTAAATGACCACAAAAGAGTAATAGTTATAATATACTGTTTTAAAGAACTTGATAATGTGCAAAATAATTTTGCACAGTTTAAAATAAATAATTACAGCATATCATTTTTAACCATTGCATTCAAATTTGTTGTAATGTTAATGGATATTTTGTTTATTTCTAGCTGCATTTAATGCTGTTGACTAAGGACCTCTTAAATAGCTTATTGACAATAGAACTGAATGGGAGAGGAAGGCTCCATAGGTTAACCTGCCCCCTCACACTACAGACAGACTAGCAGTTGACCATGGTACAATCAGTCATCTAATTGTAAGATTTTAATTAAAATGGTTTAAAGTTCCTGTTTTGCATACCGGCTAATATTATTTGTACTTCAAACTACAGTGGTCCTTTAATGAGCTGCCATCTCACTTTGCGCTAACTGTTAAAAAGTAACTGAACAATACTCCTGCATTTTTTTTCAAAATATTTTTTTTAACAATTTTTTCTTTTGTCTTTGGTTTATAGTGTTACATTGTGTTTTCCTCATTATTTTCCTTACCTTTTACATGATACAGAGGGGTTGGTAAAGCAAATCCATTAGAAGCCTTTGATAAGATCTCTTATATTTGTTTCGGTTAACAAGTCTGACTAAATGTGGGTTTGTCTTTACTGTTATATTGATACTTACACCTTGCATGTAGCAGATCTTAAAATACATAATTTTATATTTTTATGCAAAAAAAACTTGTGTAATTTATAACACAGGCCTTTCTACATGCATGACTACTGTCATAGATGGTATGACAAAGCAGGACAGGGACAGATATATGGAGAAGTAATCAGTCATATATGTGAGCATGGGGCTGTATAAAGCCCTTTGCCTAGGCTGCAGGTTCTAGTCTTATAATAATGCAGCAGCTGAAAACATTTTTGGCTGTCCTCTTGAGGTCAGGTAGAGCTGAGGACGGCCTGTGACAGAGGGAAGGACTCTGTCGGAATAAGTGTTTTTTAAGAAAGAAAGTCTTTGTGACTGGAAGAATTCTGGAGAGACCTTTGTCCAGAATAATTGAAGACTGCAAGAATAAGGGGAAC
This sequence comes from Discoglossus pictus, assembly GCA_027410445.1. Taxonomy (NCBI): domain Eukaryota; kingdom Metazoa; phylum Chordata; class Amphibia; order Anura; family Alytidae; genus Discoglossus; species Discoglossus pictus. The sequence continues at coordinate 106,855,477 of CM050164.1, forward strand.
AACCATACAAGAGTCTAACAGAGCTGTTGGTAGTCAAAAGATACCAGTGGAAGAGTGTCAGTATAAAATGTTGGGGAAAGGACTGTTAGTGCCAGTAAAGGTTATAACAGTGTTATGTTTACATAGTTACATAGTAATTGAGGTTAAAAAAAGACAGTCAGTCTATCAAGTTCAACCTTTTTAGATCTCCTCTAATCTACAATATGCGGGGGTTAATTGATCCAGAGGAAGGCAAACAGAAAAAAAAATCCCCCAGTGAAACTTTGCCAATTGTCTCAAAAGAGGAAAAAATATAAAATTCCTTCCTGACCCCAGATACTGGTGATTGGATTCCTCCCTGGATCAATACTCCCTCTCTAATTATTCAGGATAACCCTAAATGCCCTTTTTATTTAAAAATATATCCAATCCCTTTTTAAAGTTATCTATCGAATCCGCTGTCACCACCTCCTTTGGTAGAGTATTCCACAGATTAACCACCCTTACTGTGAAGAAGGCTTTTTTCTTTCTTTAAGGTGAAATCCTTTTACTTATAATCTCAAAGGATGTCCTCTTGTCAGTTGAAAACCTCTCGGCACAAAAGCTCACTTAACAAAGCCTTGTATTGACCCTGGATGTATTTATATAAGGTAATAATATCCCCTCTTAGATGCCTTTTATTTTAGAGAAAATAAGTTTAATTTAGTTAGTCTTTAAGGGACATTACTGGCCTTTCCATTTTTTGTAACAATCATGTTATGAAAGCTGCTTGGGCTTCACAAGTGTGTTTAAGCTTCACAAGAAGTACCATAGGACAAGAGAAGTGGGCTCTGAATCGTCACCTTGCCACAGAGGTGTCAAATATAATGACATTATCTTCATAGAAAGTATACTTGATAAAACAGATCTGTTTGACAAGATTTGAGCTCTGGCCATATAGGAACCTTCCAGCACTTTTATAACAGGTCCAATTCAGTATTATTATAAAGCCTATCAAGATTTGAAACTACCAAATTAAAAAATATTGCTTTTTCCTGCTACTTTTAGCAATAAAAGTAGGTTTTCACAATAACGTTTCTGTCTCTTGTTGAATCTGGATTGCCACAACTGATTACATTGGGAGAAAGTGTCTTTTGAGTAACTTTAGGGTCACATCTTGATACAAAGGAGAAGTGATACGGCATACTGTGTAGATGTATAACTCTTTTAAAATTGGTCACCATATTATGATGGAATACAATTAGCTGTTACGATTTTATATAAAGATGTGTGCTTTGAAATGTGAATTGTTAGACTTCTGGCTAGCTGTACATGACGAGTATCACCAGTATTACACTAAAATAATAGGGACGGCAAAAGTGATTGGAGTCTGGATTAATCTGACCGAGAAAAACTTGTCATTGTGATGATGGCAGCTGAATTCAATGCATGTGATAGTCTGCTGGAGATTTCATATTGTACTCTGGCAATCTTAGATACAAACATTGGCCTAAAAGAGTGACAGATACACACATGGCCACCAAGCAATGTAGACTTGCATATTCTAGGGATGGTACTTATGCGGGGTACTGATTTTTTAATATGTGGGCATTCTTTTAATATCACTTGTGTTATATCAGCCTGACACGGACTCACTGTCATGTTCTTCATCTCCTGAAACAATCTCCTTCAATGTCTACATTGCCCTCTTGTGTTTATAAAGACTGTACATTTATGTTTGTGGAGCTAATAAAAGATCAGGATGCACACCTGAAAAATGAATGAACCTCGCAGAGATTGTTATCAAATACCAAAATGCTCTAGATTAGGGGTGAGAAAGTTTAAGGATATCCCTGCTGCATACAGGTAAATCAATCTCTTCTTTAGTCATCCTGATTGACTCCCCTGTGCACAGAAAATATATCCTCAAACCCAGGGCTGTATATGGCTCTCCAGGTCCGGACTGGCCCACCCCTGCTCTAGATGGATAATAGATTGGAAGGAGAAGTGGAAATATTATACAGAACTAAAAAAAAATTATTAAAATGTTTTCATGCAGCAGTCTTCTTTCATTAAGTTAGCTGAGGACCCAACATTTGTTTTCTTGTCCTATACTATATAAGAAAATCCAGTGGAGATCCAGTGATAGGTCCCTTTAAAGGCATCTCTGAAATGGATAGCTAGGGCTCAATGCAAAGAAAGCACTAACTAATAAGTGTCTTGGGATTGTTGCCTTTAAATGGCCTCCTGGAAATTTAATGCTCTAAAAATTTTTGGAGGGCCTGAGAGAGTTGCATGAAAGCTAAGTAAACCTCAAGAAGTTTGTGGGTTTACATTCTGTATCACCTAGCAACCTTCAGGCTCTGCAAGTTCTCTTGTCTGTGCTTGGCCCTGTTTACAGTCCATTGAAACCATTCTTCAAAAGCACAGAAGAAATTCAGTTTCATTAGCACCGTTCTCAAGGAGAAAATAATTAAAGTTAAATGAACAAACATTGCCCAGTAATTTTCTGCCCTAGATACCTCCTTAACTACTTCCCTCCCTGTGTGCACACATATTAGGGAGATTTATTACAGTGACTTTGTTGATTTTTTTCCCCCTTATACTTTCTAAGTTTGATCCAGTATTATAAATCAATTAATTATTTTTGGCCACACTTACTATTGGTTTGAGACTATACATTTAGAAAATTAATGATTTTGTTTTTATTGCTCCAAATGTGATTTTCTGTACTTTATTTGTAAAACTTTTTTTGCTGGAAAGTAGCATCTTCCGACTAGCATATTATGCTGAATAAGTGTTTGGACTAAAGCAAAATCACTTAATATGCATGCTGTTTACATGTTAGTATTTTTCAAATTTATAAGGATAAATTTCCATATTTTCTATAAAGCATTGGATTTGTGTGTGATTCAAAAACAAGTGTCTGCGGCGCCTTCAATAGGCGTAAATTCACTGTCAGACATCCAAACTGAAAATCCAAGCAGTGGCAATTTTCTAATTGTGGTTTTGTAGATATCTCTCACTTCTTATATTGTCCATTCTATGTCCTGTTTGAGAGCTGCATACCTTGACACAGCAACACCAGACAGTGCACAAACATTGCTCTTTACCCAGAAGCCAATGGAGAATCCTTATTGCTAACTCAAACACAGCTGTACAAAAGCATATACTTTCAGGTGGCTTTGGTTAAATTGTGCTTTATTTAGAGCATCAGGCACATGTAGCGATGGATCATCAATCAGGTGGAGACGGTGCACCCGTAAGGCATTGCATGCCACCTTGTCTCTTCATTCCTCACCTGGGATGAATCACCAATATCACTATGTAAATGAAGTTGAAACTAGGTTCACATGAACTCTGTAAAATCTTTCTCAGTCATGACCTTGCAAGATTTAAACTGCAGTTTGATTAAAGTTTCAAAGGAAGGCAGCCTTGCTTCAGACACAATTTTTCAGGACCATTTCCAATAAAAACATTGCCACTTGTATAAATCTACTAGTTTTTCACGGCCTAGCATATAAAACTTTAAGTATAAAATGTGAGTTTTGTTCTGTTTTTTGAAGGGTTCCGATAATCTAAATAATGTAAAAAGAACATGTTTGGATATTGACAACATTTTGCTTTCATGCACAATTAATTTAAAGGCATATGTAAGTTTCCCTGTTCTTACCTTTATCTAATCTAATACATGCTGCTTTATATCAGAAACACAAATTAGAGTCATTCTATACATATACAGATTTATTTTATTTAAAAATAAAACGTATTTTCTACACCCACAGAGCTGCTTACATAGGCACAGTGTACCTACCAGTAGAAACACTGCATTCAAATATGGATTTGAACTCTTTACTAACCTTCAAGCCAGCATTAGCTCAATGCAAAGATCTACAGATCAGTTTCTGTCTCTTCCTGTTTCCTTCTGCAAGGGGACTACACATCCCATGATTCCTTACTGCACAAACTGCCAGCACTGATTGTTACGTTGTATTAAAATGTATTAGCTGCCTTTAATTGGCCAAAACAAATGATGAATTGTATGCTGATTTTCAGGGGTGTTGACTCATGAGATTTAGCAAACATCAGGGTGAGTTTGTTAATGTTTATTTTGGTATTTTTTGATGCAAAACATGTTTTAATACACTACTGATTCTCCTCTATCAAATGCATTCATAAGCAAGGAAACTTAAATATGCCTTTACGATAATTGCCAAGAAAAAAAGTTAAAAAGTGTATCTGAACCACCATTTACCTTACAAGTGAATTGAGTGGAAGTGTGAACAAAGTCTCAAGGAAAGCCTGATAATTGTATTTATTTAGTTACCTACAATTAAATGAGAATACTGACATAAGATGTGGTCCAGACCCCAAAATATTCCCTGTCCTTTTGTTTGTTTTTTGACATGTCAGGACAGAGGAGCAGAAAGAAGTCCCATTGTGTCTCAATTTTTCTGTTATTTATCTACAGTATAGACCATTTACTTTTCATACAAAATGTTTTTGTGTAATGTTTAAAATATCTTTTACATACCAGAGATATACATTTTTTGGACAACAGTGGCCATTTACATATCCACTGTGTACATTGGCTGTTCCATGGGATTGCCTTTGAATGAAATCTCCATGCATACTATGTTCTTTGATAGACATTGCAGTGTGATGGATCTGTCAAGATCTGCCATTTATTGACAGGTGCCAGACAAAGCAAAATAATTCTTGCAGCAAGCAGTTGTACTAAGTGGTGACCTGCTATTGCTGAGAATGTAGTTTTCTTTTGACTTGGGTGAACAAGCAGCATTTTTCAGAATGTGCTTGAATGTATAACTTGGTGCTTAACTGTTCATAGAAAAAATATCACATTGTACTTGAAAAGCATTATATAGCACAAAGAAATCTTTTGAGCTTGTTTGATTGAATTTTTCAGCATGGTATTCCCAGGTGTCACCTCTAGGAGTGATAGAAAGACAAAATGGAAGTAATTGCATCACTAACCTCTTCATTTTCCCGAGGGGCCCGAAAAGCATTGAAGTGGCATTTGACTGTTATATAAAATGTACATTTATGTAAAAAACATTCTTCAACACATTAACTAAATTAAGGAATTATTTGGACTTGGACATTATATTATAGGGTATATTTTACTGGACTGTTGTATGTAAATATTGTCATACTTGTACAGTATCCTTCAGCCATTCAGTTCTTGCAAAGTATACACATATTTGAACTTTATTCTACAGACTTGCTCTATGAATCTTAAAACTGCAATTTTAATATTAACAAACAGGGATGTGGTAACTGGGTGTGTGTGTGGGGGGGGGGGGGGGGGTTGGAGGACAAATCCCCCTCAGATTAAATGAACAGGGGACAAAAAAAATGAAAAATTTAAGCAGTATGTCTTTCCCATGAACGTTTTGACCCATAATTTATATATATAATTTTTAATTATATTGGGGGTAGGGGGCAGGGGCATTGAGAATTAAAACAGAGAAAATTAAAAAAACATGTTTTTGAGGTGCACTGCAGCAATGGGGCCCAAATTGCAGTGGGTGCACTGGTGGTAGATCCACCGCTGCTTCCTGTCCTGGGAGTAGAATTGGAATTACCACCAATCCCCCCCCCCCCCCTGATTTTTTGGGGCTTCTACGCCCATGCTAACAATAATAAAACCGAAATACATACTTGACTTGAGACTAGAATTTTCCATTTAGAAGTTTAATACAAACTATAACTATCTAATGTAGGACCACTGTTAGATATGTACACCTAGGGCTATGTTCCTATGTACTAAAGAGCTGTTTTTCAGTGTTTAGTGTGTGCTTGTTGATTAGGATATGTAATTTGTTTAGTAGCTGTTACTATTTTATTTGTTTCCAAGCACTGTGCAGAGGTTTCAGTGAATACATTCAAAATAAGACAATATGTTATATATATCTTTTTAAACACTGTATGGTTTCCTAAAAGACTTATCTTAAAAAAAAAAAAAACAGACAAGCACAATACTCATTCTCATGGTGTTTTATTATTAAGCTTTATTTAGTATATAAGTCAAATGTACACTCGGAACAGAAAATCATAGGCATGGAAAAAAATGTTAGTCAGCAGGGATTGACTTCTCTAAGGGCTTCTGGTGGATCCTGGATTTGACATATCTGGAACTCTGTCAGTAGGAACTATTGTCTTTGGATTAGGAGACCCCTGAGGAAGTATCCTGATGAAAGTGCTCTCTGTGCTCAGTACTGGTTTTCCAGAAAAATAAAAAGTCCAAATGTGAGTTTAAGGAATTTATTTTAGTGACACTACACTTTGTTGGTGTGAAGCTCAGTGAGCAATACTTTGTGTTTTTTTGCCTTGTTTCCCAAAAAGTTTTTGGCTAATTTTTTAAATAAAGCGCAAAATCACATTTCAATTCTGGCCGACCCTTAGGAGTAGGTGTATATTTCAAGAGAATGTCACTCTGTAATGTCAGGAGTGAGCTGTGGTCATTTTCACTTAGGGCACATTATGAAGTGAGTGGGCCCCTTGCTCACCCTGCCAATGGAAATATGTAGCTTCCCACTTACTAAAGACATTTACAGGTGAACATAGCCGTTTCTTCTGTGCATAGGAGCCCTTAGGAGTAGGCACAAACTTATATGTTTCAAGACATTTGTTCTTTGTATTTTTATGAGTGAGCAAAAAGACACCGTACCCTTAATGGACTTTAACCCAATGAGGCCCACTATTAAGTGATGTCTTTCCTTAGGTATGCATCTCTTACCCTTTTTTTTTGTACTATCTTTCAAAATGTTAATTATTTATCAATTCCATTATTTCCCTCAAAGTCCTCATTTGATTCTTATATTTGATTTGTATATTTTTTCTTGGAAATGTATTTTCAGGTTTAGAACTTCAGCACTGTTTTGATCCATCACATTGACAATGTTTTTCATTAACCTAAGTTTAATGTGCAATGGTTGTAAATACATTTGGCCTTATTCAATTACCTTTTTGAGCACATAAATTTGGCTTTGGGTGTTTTTTTAATAAATGTATATATGTATTCTATTCACTTAAGAATTGACTAGTGCCACTAAGTAATATTTGCCGAATATGTAGCAAAATTAAGAGTGATTTTAAGTGTGTATATATTTCCAAATTGGGCAATTGAATCGGGCCCATTTTTTTTCACATCAACCAATGATATTCTTTCCTAGAATAAATGGTTATCTTTTCACTTAACTGATGGAGTATATGCTACAAAATAATCTAAAATGTTATAGACTTTTCTATACCTACCTAGCCTCATGATTCATAAACTCTGTGTTAAGTTGATTGGAAAACCAGTGATATAATTATCATCCATAACTACTCTCGCAACACACTACCTACTTTCAAATAGTCCTGGGGCCTCATTCAATTGAGAAGTTGTAGCTTACCAGAGCCCGTAATGTAGCCTGTAAACTAATTTGCTATTCAATTGGCGTCCTTTTGAAAGCCGCAAACGATCTACGGGTTACAGGCTGAAAATCCCTACGGTTGTTACAACCGTACCTTACGCCCCATCGAAGGCTTTGATCTTTCATGTTCGCAAGAGTTACAATTTCTACAATTCCACAAGTCAGCAAACGTTTTCACACGTGTAAACGGCAAATGTAGAAGAAAGTCCTACGGGTACCAGATGGGACACGCAAGGGGGTTTAACCCCTGTCTGTAGCACTATAAACACAAATAAAAAATCAATACTGCACTGTAAATGACGGGGAAAGCGATCAAAGACATTAGAATTAATTACACAACAGTCTCGAGCTCGCAAATCGGCAATAAAAAAACATTTATTTTTATGTTTCATTTCAGGGTTATATTGATCTCAAGAATCAATGAGTTAATACATATCAGGCCACTCATATGGACTAGAACAGTATTGGCATTTATTTTTATTATTTTGTATTTTGCGGTTTTGCTAATCCAATAGCATATCGGACCTCTAAACGCTAATTAATTGACATGTAACCTCCATCTTATATTGCTGTAATGATGACGGTCTAATTTTCTATTGGCTATTTCTAAATGGGTAGTTACGGCCTTGCTTAATTGATCATGTTCACGGTCTGAAATGCTACATACAATTGCATGGTTTACGGTTTTGGCTTTTTAAAAAATAAGAATCAATGTTGCCTAAAAATTCTCAGTGATAGAACAGTGTGATATTTCAGCATTATTAAATGAATTATATATCAATTCTTAAACATGTAAAGAAGTAGCTTAGAGTTGAGAGCAGTTGTCCTTGATATGTGAGAATTCAAATCGTAGCGGTACCTTTTTTTATGAAATGTTAGCCAAAATAATTAAATGGAGAACGTGTATAAACTGCAAGATAGTTGTGAACTGTGTAGTACATCAGCGGTCAGAAACTTATTCCATCAGCACACTCACTCAGAATTCTTTCCTTCACTTTTACTGCTTTGTGGTTGTAATAGCACTGTAAAATCCATAGTTTTCGCAAAAACACATATGATGTGTTTAAATAAAATTATTTTTAAATAATTTGAACTTGGAATTCTGCATAGCAGAGGCCTGTGACTCAATTTAGCAGCAATTTCAAATATAAGTTTTCTGTATACTTTTCAACCCTCCATAGTACAGGGAATATCTAGTGTTTTCAGTGGTCCTATAAAATGTAGAGTAGGTAAGGGGATATTGCTTAAAATATTCAAACAGATGAAAGTAAACCTTTAGCAGATAAAAAATGTTCCTACCTCGTCAAGATGCTTTTTATTTCTCCAGAAGAATGTTTTGATAGTTTTTTGTTTTTTTTTGCAATTTGGCAAGTTTTTGTTTTTGATTTATAATGCTTTAAAATTATGTTTGTAGCTGGTAACATTAGGGTTTGGCATGTTTTGATTGGTTAACAGACTCCTGAAAATATTTGAAGTTATTCACTTAGACTATGAATACTTGCCAAAATATGTTGTTAGTATGTATTTTATTATTATTATTATTATTAACTTGTATTTGTATCACTCCAACATATTCCGTAGCGATGTACAGGGGAAGAGAACAAGGAAAAATACAGTAATAACAACTGAGAAATGAAGGGCCCTGTTTTGAGCTTAAAATCTTTGTAGAAAGTGCTTTTTTCCAAAGCTCCCAACAAGATTAAAACTCAACACTTACAATCTAAAGGGAATGGAAGAGACAGAAACCTGGGGAATAAAAGTTAAGGAACAGCAGGGGTCAGGACAGAGTGGAAGTTTGCTTGGGTAAATGGGCGTACAAGGTAGAAAGGTTTTTAATTTAGTGGGAGAGGGAGTTGTCGGTTGAAAAGTCACTACAGATGAGTGGCTGTAGTATGTTACATGTTATCTGTCCCTAGTGGTCAGATAATTTAGCAGGAAAATGGGAAAGTCCGGTGATCGTAATGTGTCTACTATATAGCTGCAACAATTGGAAGTGTGTGTGTGTGTGTGAAGGGGGGGGGGGGGGGGGGAGTGGTAGACAGAGCCAGGAGTTGTTTGAAGGCCTCACTTCTTAAAGGGTGGATGGTAGCAGGATACAGAGTGGATGAGAAGCAGCCAGGAGATTAATGAGGGCCTCTCTTCTTAAAGGGTGGATGGTAGCAGGATACAGAGTGGGTGAGAAGCAGCTAGGAGATGAATGAGGGCCCCTCTTCTTAAATGGTGGATGGTAGCAGGATAGAGAATGGATGAGAAGCAGCCAGGAGATGAATGAGGGCCTCTCTTCTTAAAGGGTGGATGATAGCAGGATACAGAGTGGGTGAGAAGCAGCCAGGAGATGAATGAGGGCCTCTCTTCCTAAATGGTGGATGGTAGCAGGATACAGAGTGGGTGAGAAGCAGCCAGGAACTGTTTGAAGACCTCACTTCTTAAAGGGTGGATGGTAGCAGGATACAGAGTGGGCGAGAAGCAGCCAGGAGATGAATGAGGGTCTCTCTTCTTAAAGGGTGGGTGGTAGCAGTATACAGAATGGATGAGAAGCAGCCAGAGATGAATGAGGGCCTCTCTTCTTAAAGGGTGGATGGTAGCAGGATACAGAGTGGGTGAGAAGCAGCCAGGAGATTAATGAGGGCCTCTCTTCTTAAAGGGTGGATGGTAGCAGGATACAGAGTGGGTGAGAGGCAGCCAGAAGATTAATGAGGGCCTCTCTTCTTAAAAGGTGGGTGGTAGCAGTATACAGGGTGGGTGAGAGGCAGCCAGAAGATGAATGAGGGCCTCACTTCTTAAAGTGTGGATGGTAGAAGGATACAGAGTGGGTGAGAAGCATCCAGGAGATGAATGAGGGCCCTCTTCTTAAAGGGTGCATGGTAGCAGGATACAGAGTGGGTGAGAAGCAGCCAGAGATGAATGAGGGCCTCTCGTCTTAAAGGGTGGATGGTAGCAGGATACAGAGTGGGTGAGAAGCAGCCAGGAGATTAATGAGGGCCTCTCTTCTTAAAGGGTGGATGGTAGCAGGATACAGAGTGGGTGAGAAGCAGCCAGGACATTAATGAGGGCCTCTCTTCTTAAAAGGTGGGTGGTAGCAGTATACAGGGTGGGTGAGAATGAGGGCCTCTCTTCTTAAAGGATGGGTGGTAGCAGGATACAGAGTGGGTGAGAAGCAGCCTGGAGATGAATGAGGGCTCCTCTTCTTAAATGATGGATGGAGCAGGATACAGAATGGGTGAGAAGCAGCCAGAAGCTGTTTGCAGGCCTCTCTTCTTAAAGGGTGGAAGGTAGCAGGATACAGAGTGGGTGAGAAGCATCCAGGAGATGAGTTAGGGTCTCTCTTCTTAAAGGGTTAATGATAGCAGGATACAGAGTGGGTGAGAAGCAGCCAGGAGATGAATGAGGGCCCCTCTTCTTAAAGGGTGGATGGTAGCAGGATACAGATGGATGAGAAGCAGCCAGATGCTGTTTGAATGCCTCACTTCCTAAAGGGTGGATGGTAGCAGGATACAGAGTGGGTGAGAAGCAGCCAGGAGCTATTTGAAGACCTCACTTCTTAAAGGGTGGATGGTAGCAGGATACAGAGTGGGTGAGAAGCAGCCAGGAGATTAATGAGGGCCCCTCTTCTTAAAGGGTGGATGGTAGCAGGATACAGAGTGGGTGAGAAGCAGTCAGGAGATTAATGAGGGCCTCTCTTCTTAAAAGGTAGGTGGTAGCAGTATACAGGGTGGGTGAGAATGAGGGCCTCTCTTCTTAAAGGGTGGGTGGTAGCAGGATACAGAGTGGGTGAGAAGCAGCCTGGAGATGAATGAGGGCTCCTCTTCTTAAATAGTGGATGGTAGCAGGATACAGAATGGGTGAGAAGCAGCCAGAAGCTGTTTGCAGGCCTCTCTTCTTAAAGGGTGGGTGGTAGCAGGATACAGAGTGGGTGAGAAGCATCCAGGAGATGAGTTAGGGTCTCTCTTCTTAAAGGGTTAATGATAGCAGGATACAGAGTGGGTGAGAAGCAGCCAGGAGATGAATGAGGGCCCCTCTTCTTAAAGGGTGGATGGTAGCAGGATACAGATGGATGAGAAGCAGCCAGGAGCTGTTTGAAGACCTCACTTCTTAAAGGGTGGATGGTAGCAGGATACAGAGTGGGCGAGAAGCAGCCAGGAGATGAATGAGGGTCTCTCTTCTTAAAGGGTGGGTGGTAGCAGTATACAGAATGGATGAGAAGCAGCCAGAGATGAATGAGGGCCTCTCTTCTTAAAGGGTGGATGGTAGCAGGATACAGAGTGGGTGAGAAGCAGCCAGGAGATTAATGAGGGCCTCTCTTCTTAAAAGGTGGGTGGTAGCAGTATACAGGGTGGGTGAGAGGCAGCCAGAAGATGAATGAGGGCCTCACTTCTTAAAGTGTGGATGGTAGAAGGATACAGAGTGGGTGAGAAGCATCCAGGAGATGAGTTAGGGTCTCTCTTCTTAAAGGGTTAATGATAGCAGGATACAGAGTGGGTGAGAAGCAGCCAGGAGATGAATGAGGGCCCCTCTTCTTAAAGGGTGGATGGTAGCAGGATACAGATGGATGAGAAGCAGCTAGATGCTGTTTGAATGCCTCACTTCCTAAAGGGTGGATGGTAGCAGGATACAGAGTGGGTGAGAAGCAGCCAGGAGCTGTTTGAAGACCTCACTTCTTAAAGGGTGGATGGGAGCAGTATACAGAGTGGGTGAGAAGCAGCAGGGAGATGAATGAGGGCCCCTCTTCTTAAAGGGTGGGTGGTAGCAGTATACAGTACAGGGTGGGTGAGAGGCAGCCAGGAGATAAATGCAACCCATAGAGGAAAATCAGTAGTGCATGACAATATTTTTTGCATGAAAAATATGAAAATAAACTTATTATACCTACCCTAAATCTCTTGAGTTTTCAAGCAGTTGGTTTCCAGAGTTAACACCCATGTAAATCCCTGCTAAATTAGCATAACATTCATAATTCGTTTTGCACAGTTAGAGGCAGCTAATACATTGTATCAATCATGATGGCAGTTTGTGTAGCACGAAATCATGGGATGTGTAGTTTAAAAGAAAAAAAATAGTAACAAATTGTTCTTTAAAGGTATTCTTGAAGCCATGATCAAGTACAATTAGACCACATTGAATTTGCAAAGTATCTAGAAAAAGATCCCATACAAGTTTAATTGTACTCAATTGTAAAATCAAGTACAAACATGTACTTGATCATGGCTTCAAGATTACCTCTAAAGAACAAGTGGTAACTAAACTTTTTGACCTGATATACCTGAAGCTTGTAATCGTATACAACTTCCATTATATTTCAGCATTATCTCCGAAGAAATCCATCCTGCAAAGAGATGAAAAATGCTGGGTTTTGCTTATATTTTACACCTTAACAGCCTTATTAAATTGCGATTCGGCAAATTTAAAAGGGCTCTATTTAAGAAGTTTTTAGCTAGTGAAGACCTTGCTTTTGGATAGAAGTTCACTAACTAAAAACTTCTGTAAAAAAATATGCTGTGTGCTTAAATAGAACCCTTTTAAATTTGCAGAATCGCATTTTAATAAGGCTGTTAGATTGTAAATTTGCAAGTGTATGGTGCTTTGGGAAAGTACTTTGTGTGCTAGAGTCTAAGCTGAAAGACAAGGCCCTCTATTCTTTTGCAATGTGTTAGAACTGTTTTTGCCATGCAGTTTACCCTGGTATAGCGCTATAGAATTATGTTGGCGCATTACAAATAAAGGATAATAATAATACTGTTGCATGGAAATAGTGCTGTAATCAAATCGGATACAGTCCTTCATCATCTCTGGGCCCTAACATTTTTCTTGGGGCCCTAATGTGCACTGCTCATCTCTCAATGTCTCCTTTGCTTTCTCTTGGATAGTAATGTATCTGAAAGTAATGTCTGACCTGTAGTTACACCTATATGAGATAGTTGTTTGAGGAGGTAAATAGAATGCATAAAGAGAATGCTTATGTTTTTACACTTCTGTAGGAACAAAATGTACTTTTACTGTTGAGCTGCCTGCTTCTGGGCATGTGTGGGGAAGAGGGTAATTGTCAAATTCTGAAGATCCAATTATTTCATAAATCTGTTCCATTCTCTCACCTTCTCGCGCCTTTCTCCACTTATAAAGATAAGCACACCCATAAGACAAGCTATCCGAAAGTGGTGACTCTAGATAAGATGGTATCTCCTACGTATGAACATATAAAAAAAATATGTTTTTTTTCTAAAAATGTTTCATGTACATAATTCAGTCATGTCCGACTCTCTGTGATTTCATGGGCTGCAACACACCATGCAGATCCGCTTGGTATTCATGGCAGAGATACTGGAGTGGGTGACCAGTTATTTCTCCAGTGAGCCACAACATACAGCTCCTGGTATTCCTAGGAGGTCTCCCATTAAAGTACTGACCAGGTCCAACCCTACATGGCTCCAGAGTGGTGTGACCTCATTGGTTCACTGAGTGGAATCAAACCCAGGTTGCAGCGGTGAAAGCATCAAATCCTAACTACTGCACCACCAGGGAACCCGTACATAGTTTACACACTTGCTAACCTTGCATACTCAAAGCATGCAGTTTTTCTAGAATTGTCCATTAATTAAGGAGTATATAATTAATCATATTTTTCCGTGTATAAGGCAATATTTTTTACCCACACTGTTGCTGTTGTGCAGATGCTGCCCCGGGAAACATAACTCGATGTCTAGCACACAAGGTCCCTCCTGGCTCTGGATGGGGGCTGCTGGGGGCTCCTGGCTCTGGATGGGGGGCTACACGGGGTGAGGGTCTTCTGGGGGCTCCTGGATCTGTATGGGGGGCTGCATGGGGTGAGGGTTTGCTGGGGGCTCCTGGCTCTGGATGGGGGGGGGGGGGGGGCTGCACAGGGTGAGGGTCTTCTGGGGGCTCCTGCCTTTGGTTTGGGGACAGCACAGGGTGAAGGTTTGCCGGGGGCTCCTAGCTCTAGTTGGGGGGCTGCACGGGGTGAAGGTCTACCGGGGGCTCCTGGCTCTGGATGGGGGGCTGCACGGGGTGAGGGTCTGCTGGGGGCTCCTGGCTCTGGATGGGGGGATGCTCAGGGTGAGGGCACAGAGTGGGGTCTGGATAAATACTCTGGGGGGGGGGGGGGGCAATATCTATTTCCTTATTTTGGGCTCAAAAAATAGGGGTCGTCTTATACACAGAAAAATATGGTATGTTAAAAAATAAAAGCCACTCTGGAAACTACACAAACAGTCTCACAATGTACAGTATAACAATTTGTATACAAAACATCCATCATTAGCATGTAATAGTTATTCTCAGAGCCTCAAAATAAAGATGTTACTTAATAAAACATTGGCTGTAATTTTATAGGTAATAGGTTGACTGAGAATCTATCTAGACGAAATAGTAGATATGATATTTTTATTTCAATAGAAACCAGAAGCGCTAATTAACAAAGTACAACAAGACACACACAAAAAATGTATGCTTTTCATATTCTGTAAGGAACAAAAACCTCCCTTCCCACAGTTATCATAATGTTTAATTTCCATGCATAATAGCACTAGTTATTGTAATTTGATAAAGCAAGATTACAAGATAGGAAGAGCAAACAAGCATAAATAAGAACTGAATAGAGAGGTGACAAACACGAAAGGACCTATTTAATGTTAATTATATTTAGAAGGAAGTAGATACAAATTACATTGTCTTTCAAATGAATGTTGGGGAAAATTTGAGCCTATTTGTCTGAGATAGTTTTCTGTTTGATTTAACCACAGCTGATATGACAATACTCTGGTTCATATCTCTGGTCTCTTGTAGATACGAAATTGGACAGCACACGTAAATAATTACAAGCGAGATTGCAGAGATAAAACAGGATAGCTTTCCCAACTGCAGAAGGCTTCTTCCATATACTCCTTCCTTTCTTTGTAGTGCTCATGCAAAACTGTGAATAAACTTGTGTGACCAACATACACAGGTTCATTTAGCACCCTTATCAGGCAGTAAGTCTCCATCGCAGCCCTTGGAGTTTGTGAGTGAACCAACATTACTATTCTTCATATTGACATTGTTATTGTGTGTTGTCAACACTTAATAATTCATTTTTTTATTCATATGATAAAATGTGTATATAGTGTTTTATTTAAACTCTAACATTATGGTAAATTGCAATATCGTCCTGGTTTTAAGGAAAAAGTTGTTTACTTAAATTAATTCTCCTTTTTGTGCCAAAGGTTTTAGATCATTTGTAGTGAGATATGTCACATAACATATAACAGCAAACTATTTTTGTCCATAACTAGTTTAAATCACTGTCATCACCAGATGTCTTCCTCTATATATACTATTCCTATTTGATAGGAGAGAAAATGAGCTGGAAAATGTAGCCAACAACAAATAGTACAACATAGTGTTTTTTTTTTTTTTTTTTTTTACAAACCTAAAGTGTTCTATATTATACTTATTATCCACCTTCCTCACCTATCAACTCACAGTCGCCTTCTCCTTCGCCCTTCCTATACCCCTAAACCATATAATAATAATAATAATAATAATTCCTTATTGTAATGCACCAACATATTCTATAGCACTATGCAAAAGTTAAGTACAATATTAAACTATATCGACACAAATTAAAGAATAAAGCGCCTTGTCTTAAATCAAAAGTTAGTTTCCAAAGCACTTTCTCACTGTCAATCATAATCAATTATTCCATTATGTTCCCACCACACCAATTGCACTCTCTCTCCTATGTTGGTTACTGATACCTAGCTATCTTATCCACAGTCTATCACAGACTTATTCCAATTCAGAACTCCCTCAATATCACTGTTGGTTTGAATCTTCGTCTATCTTCACAAGTTGACCTACTGACTTATTCCTGAAACCCTTTCAGTAATGTCATGCCTTCTTTCAACACATTATGTTACCTACATCTCTCTTGTTCAGTCGCGAGCCCCAACACTCTAAGATATTATCATTATCATTACCTACTCATCATCAGCCTACAACTTGTTAAGACCGTAAGCATTTCACCCGCCGGTTACTTGGCTCTTATTCTCTGTGACTTCAACATGCTAGCAAACGATGTAGTGCCTTGTCATTGCAACAGTACAGTCATCAATCTTCAGCAAACGCTTACCTGCTGTATTTCAATGCAATCCACACATCATGGATCTTTCCTAGTCACTTCACCAGAGCATTTTGACTCACCAGTCCCTCTTGGTATCATCAGGCCCTAGAGTTATCCAGATAATTAATTATGCAATGCTAATTATGTGAAAGTAAATTGGAAAAATCCCAGGTGCCTAACACCAATATACTCAATACAAATAAAATAATATTGGAATTACATAATTAATACATAAAAAATATGGTACTGGTAAAATAGAGTAAATCACCCATGTGTTATGATAGGGTTGATGGATATAGTATTGACAAAATGAAAGAAGGTAATGGCCTTCAATTGACAAATTATGCGGGATCCAGGTGATATCCGCAAATAAATAAAAATTACCTAATGTTCACTTCTGATGTAGCATCGACTAATATATTATGACAGTCTCCCACAGCCAGACCAAATATCCACACACAAGATAGTGAATAGAGAAGAAGTCCTATGATCCTCAAAGGATCCTTCTATCTGTAACGCTCAACTAGTTTGACGCCCCAAAAGTGCCCTAATTTATGTACTAAAAGTCTGAAACAAATACCACACAAACATACCATATGAGCTCTTAGATTAATACTAATCACAATAGTGACTCTAAAGACTAAAAGCAAATATAAAAACAACGTGACTATCATCAAGGGACTAGTAAAAACTATATCCTATGTATAATGTCCCAGGACTGCAGGTCATAGCAACCTGATCCTATAGTTATCATTGGATCCGCTAGTTGCCCCTAAGAGAGCCTCATAGACATAAATGATTAATAGGTATCACATATATAGTTGTGAGCGTACGGGCCGTTGCTCACGCTTGCGGGCTCGCGTAGCGAAGGCGCTCCATCCCAGCAACTGAGGCCCTTGCCCGCAGCGTGCGGCCCGTTGCTCCACGCTGAGACCCTGCAGTCACCTCCTCCCCACAATACCCCGCCGCTGGATAGAGGGAGCAGAACTCCATGCCCCATTACACCCATCAGACTACTTACATTCATCGAAGCGAGGGCTGCGGGCAAGGGCCTCAGTTGCTGGGATGGAGCGCCGAAGGCAGCGTACGGCCCGTTGCTCACGCTGAGACCCTGCAGCCACCTCCTCCCCACAATACCCCGCCGCTGGAGAGAGGGAGCAGAACTCCATGCCCCATTACACCCATCACACTACTTACATTCATTGGAGCATTTCAAAGCCTGGGGGGACATGGCATCATGGGCACGCTTACACAGCAGCTCCCCACCACTAATGCTGCAGCAACATCAAAACAGATTGCAGCTCTTCAAGACAATGCTTCACAATAGGTAAAGTATATTCATTTATTAATGTATTATAAATTTCATTATTACACACCAAACAGCATTAGCTCACTTACGATTTCATTGCCGTCATTTTTTGACGGGCAATTCGCTAGTCACATAAATAGTTGTGAGCATACGAGTTGTTGCTAACGCTTGCGGGCTTTTGCAAAGCGTGCCGCGGCCCTCGCTAAATTTACGAGGGTCGCAGTTGCTGGCAAGGAGCGCCGAAGACGCTCCTTGCCAGCAACTGCGACCCTCGCAAAATTTACGTAGTACCGCAAACAAAATACGAGACACGTTACGACCCATTACAACCTCGCAAAAAAACGGCCGCAACACACGCACATCAAAAAATGAAAAATACAACAAATACACACAACAAATACATAAAAAGCTTACTTACAGGAAGAGGGAGCATCCAGGACCTCGAAAACCAAAGTTACACCTCAATTTAACTCAAATTAAGTTTAGACGCAAAAAAATTCTCTAAGCGGGAGAAAAAATGGCCGCCAAAAAACCCGAAAACGAGGCTACAGCAGTCTAAAGACGCAAAACACCACCAAACACCTACGGATTTGCCGAAAAACTCCTACGAGATCGGAAAACAAGGAGTCAACCTGCCCAACCCCAAAAACATTACAAACACAACAAATACAAAAAACAAACACATAAAAAGGTTACTCACAGCAAGGGGAAGCACCCAGGACCTCTGCAAGTGAAGTTACACCTCCATTTAACCACAAATTTCGGAGTTTAGAGACCCGAAAATCACCTAAGCGAGAGAAAAAATGGCCGCCGAACAAAACGAAAACAAGGCTAAAGGTCCCTAAACATGCAAAACACTACCATAAATATGCAAAACACCACCACACAGCTACGGATATTCTGAAAATACCCACCAAACAGCTACGGATATTCCAAAAAAATCGCACGACATACAAAACGAACGACGCTACATCAGCCACATTATATACACCAAACACCCTTAGCTCACTTACAATTTCATTGCCGTCATTTTTGACGGGCAATTCGCTAGTCACTATAATAGTTAGTATTTGTGAGTAATGCCTGCTAGATGGGCTCTGCCCAGGTGTTACTCACAACTACTACCTTCAAACTGCGGGCAAATCCTGCATAGAGAGAGACAGAAAATACAATTGAACATAACATATGCTACTGTTATTTATGACGGGCAAGCTACTAGTCACATATATAGTTCTCAGCAGCGCGGGCTTGCCAAAAAACGTTGGTAACGCAATGTTAAAACTGCGGCCCTCGCGAAGCCGAAGATGCTCCTTGCGATGGTGGAGTTGAGCGCTGTAGGCGCTCATCCCTACAACCCCGCACGACTTAAGCATCATACCTACGACCCGCGGGACTACAGATCAACAGAAAACTCAAATACACAATTCACAGTGCGAGACCCGTAGCACTTTAAAAAAACCTCCTGCAAAAATTACGTCCCGTAACACTTTGAAAAGGAAATCGCCACTTACAAAAAAAAAAAACGACCTGCAAAACATACGAAGTTAATGGCCAAACTGCACACATCGACAAACATGGAAATAAATAAAAAATAAATAAAAA
The DNA here is from genome assembly GCA_027410445.1 of Discoglossus pictus. Lineage (NCBI taxonomy): Eukaryota > Metazoa > Chordata > Amphibia > Anura > Alytidae > Discoglossus > Discoglossus pictus. The sequence goes on from CM050164.1 coordinate 106,874,897, forward strand.
AAAACATACAAAAAACATCACACACAGCACGGGGGGACAGCCAGGACGTCTGGGAGTGAGATGGCACCCGAATTTAAGTAGAATTTGCAGAGTTTCGCCACTCGAAAATCGCCTACACAAGAAAAAAAATGGCAGCCGAACAAAAACAAAACGAAGCAACACCACCCCTAAGCACGCAAAACCCCCGCCAGAGACATACGACTTTTACCCAGGAACGTACGAGGTACAAAATACACTTTTACGAACTACACAAACACATACACAATCACCTCCATTTTACACTAACTTGAAACTAATAACATTACCATTCTAAAATGCTGCTTTACACAACTAAACAAACGATTAGGCCTCGCGCATGCAGCCTATTTATATTGCACACTTGCCACATTGCTGACACTTACACCTCAGGTCAGCAACAGTCCAAATGTACATTGTATGCTGCAGGAAAATCAAAAGCGATTGTTAGCTCTTCAGGATATTGATTTCTGGATGTATTCATTACAAATAGGTCAAGTATATTAATTCATTATTTCATGAATTCATTATTATTAAAAAAAATATATATATATAAAAAATAAAAATACCAGAGGAGAGGCTCACAATGAGCAATGAAGGCTCTCATTGCGAGCCACGCGATGAGCGCCGAAGGTACTCAGAGGACCAAAAGTCTTACACTGTGTGGCAAACAGCATTACCTGCCTTACAATTTTATTGCCGTCATTTTTTGACGCGCAGGTCGCTAGTAGCTTAATAATAAACAAAATCTCTAACTAACTGTCTTCTAGCTTTTTTCACTGCATACAAGAGACTCAAAAAGCCATTACCTTCTTTAATTTTGTCAGTACTATATTTATCATCCCTCTAATAACACACAGGTGATTTATTTTAACAGCAGCGTATTTTTGATATATTAATAAAGTAATTTAAATGTTATTTTATATGTATTGCAATACAAATTACCCTTTCATTTCAGACAAATCAGTGGCAGGTCAAAATTTGAGGCAAAAAGTATTCCCTCTCAAGACGCATGCTCTACTGGAAGAGCTCCCTACATGACAGAAAGCCCCCCCTGTGCTTCTGGACAATCCCTAGGTTGGTACAGGTATCTATTTAATGGTCGATTTGGCCTAGCTCTACGTCGGGCTTGTTTACTTTGACTATCACTGCTCATTTTTAGCCAACGCAGCAGCAACTCTTAGTCAATAAAACTACTACGTCAACTGGTCGGTAGCCAACGTATGCACAAACCGACAAAGACGCGCCCGCCAATGGGGCGCCTGACTTCTGTGTGCACGACTTAAGGGTGTTAGGTTTTACTGTTAGGGGTCTTTGGGTGGGCTTAGAGGTGTTAGGTGTTAGGTTTAGGGGTCTTTGGGTTAGGGTTAGGGGTCTTAGGTTTTAGATTTAGGGGTCTGAGGGGTTAGGGTTAGGCATTGGGGTCTGAGTTTTAGGGTTAGGCATAAAGTGAGTCAGGGAAGGGGTTTAATGGGAGGGGGTTAGAGGAAAAGGGAGAGCAGTGGGGAGGGACATGGGGATTAGAGGTGAAGAGAGAGAGAAGACAGGAGCTGAAGGAGGGAGGCAGAGAGCATGGTGGGGCAATAGATGGGTAACATGAGAGACATGGAGTTAGGGGCTGAGCAGGGAGAGATGGGGAGTGGGAGTAAGAGAGAGAGAGATGGGGGAGCAGGGGTAATCTGGGAGAGATGGGGAGCGAGGGTATCAGGAGAGAAAGGGGCAGCGAGAGACATGGAGTTAGGGGGTGATATGAGAGACAGAGAGAACGGAAATATGAGAGAGATATAGGGGATAAAGAACCAGGGGTAATAGGAGAGAGATGGGGGAGCAGGAGTAAAGGAAAGAGATGGGGGTGTGGGGGTAATAGGAGTGAAATGGGGGAGCGGCATTAATAGGAGTAATGCAGGCACCACTGGTACACAGATGGCTGCCAGCACCCCTGGTGCACAGATGCCCCCTCAGCACCCTGAGGCACAGATGTCACTTTAGAACCCCTGGTGCCCCCATTACCATTCCCTAGATAACGTGTGCGCTATAGACGGGGTGCCAACTGACAGGCCTTTCCATACAGCGCTCAATTGACAGCGCAATGATGCCACGCTCAGTTCGTGGCGCACGCTATAGACGGGGTGCTCAACTGGTCCACACTTGATCACAATCTTTTTTCCCACCACTTTGCCAACATAAAATCGGCAGTCTGTCAACAATGCCAATCACCACTTCACACCTCAAACTTCTGTCCAAATACCTCCTCAACACCAGGCACAGTATGGCAGGTGCATTGCCAAGTCCATTTGCCCCACAATAATGTACACCAAATGACAATCAGCCGTGCCAAGGCTATTTGATTATTTGGTCAATCACGCCTAATGGGTTCTCCCATGGATTTCACAAAGGTGTGGCAACATTGCCTCAGATTTCCATTGCTTATCCCATGAGAGGATTATTCATTCCAGCGTGCATGAGTGGATGAATCCAACTCTCAACCATAAAGTTCAATCTCTTTGATGACCTTCCAATTCCCTACACCCAAGACAACATAGAAGGGTCTTCTTATTCCATCAAATTCCTTGTCACAGTCAGGATGGAGGCTAGGCTACCAGCCAACCATCTTGAACGACTAAACAAGTATATCAGGTCTGTGCACATCACCACTATCAAAAATGCTAGTCGGACACCTCAACTATGCCATCAAGATCCTACCACAAGGTGGACCATTCATGAGCAACCTGCTAGCTCACCATCACCATCAGTGACTAGTCATAGGAGGACTTGCATCTATTCTTTCTGAGCAAATTAAATGTTTGAGTCTTTTTTCCTATCCTCACCTACAGCTTTTTCACCTTATTTCATTGTGTATACGGGCACGCTGACCTTTGCGCACTGCAGAACAGCGCGCCCTGATGACACTCTGCGCTCCAGGCTGTATCCCATTGGCCCCATCTCATATTTACTGAACCTGCTTGCTGGAGGCTGACAGTGTGCCATGTGGGACTGGCATGTGTCACTTGCAGCATATTGTATGTAATGTCACTTGTATGTAATGTAACATGCTCCTAGTGACATATGTACACAGTGACATTACATACAAGTGACATTATATACAATATGCTCCTAGTGCTACTCAAAATTCTTTAAAAATAGAAGGCACTATAGCAGCATTCAGAAACCAGACTCCTGTCCACATTATAAAAGCCATGGGGCATTTAAAATTGAATCGCTACAGTAAGTACTTACCTCACCTAAGTACTGACGTTAGAGAGGCCTTTCAATGTCTTAGTCATTAAAAATACATATTTTGGCACTCTAAGCAGAATGAGAAGCTTTAGCATTGGCCACACCGCTAGCTACTGAGGAGATGGTTCCAAGTACAAATCACCAGGGGAGTACCTGGGATTGTTGGAGGGACCCTCTCCTTTGTCCCTTTAAAAAAGCTGCACCCCTCAGCAGTCATTGCACGTTGCTTCTTACCTCCCACCCTCCTCTCACCTATTTCCAAATTCTCTATACCCCACTGCCCTCTTAGCAGACCAAAAAGTCCTAACTTTGGACATACCCCAGCTACTGTATATATATATATATATATATATATATATATATATATATATGTAAGGAAATAAATATGTATATATATATATATATATATATATATATATATATACATACAGTGCCTTGCAAAAGTATTCACTCCCTTGACTTTTTACCTCTTTTGTCACATTACAGCCTTAAATTCAATGTTTTGTTAAGCTGAATTTTATGTGATGGATCAGAACACAATAGTCTAAGTTGGTGAAGTGAAATGAGAAAAAATATATACATATAACTATTTTTTAGAAATAGAAAACAGAAAATTGCTATGTATTCACCCCCTTTGTTATTAAGCCCATAAACATCTCTGGTGCAACCAATTACCTTCAGAAGTCACATAATTAGGGAAATGATGTCCACCTGTGTGCAATCTAAGTGTCACATGATTTGTCATTACATATACACACCTTTTTTGGAAAGGCCCCAGAGGCTGCAACACCTAAGCAGGAGGCACCACTAACCAAACACTGCGATGAGGACCAAGGAACTCTACAAACAAGTAAGGGGCAATGTTCTTGAGAAGTACAAGTCAAGGTTAGGTTATAAAAAAATATCCAAATCTTTGATGATCCCAGGAGCACCATCAAATCTATCATAACCAAATGGAGAGACGGCAGCCCACCAAAGCACACGGACCGGGCAAGGAGGGCATTAATCATAGAGGCAGCACAGAGACCTAAGGTAACCCTGGAGGAGCTGCAGAGTTCCACAGCAGAGACTGGAGTATCTGTACATAGGACGACAATAAGCCGTACACTCCCTAGAGTTGGGCTTTATGGCAGAGTGGCCAGAAGAAAGACATTACTTTCAGCAAAAAACAAAATGGCATGTTATGAGTTTGCAAAAAGGCATGTGGGAGACTCCCAAAATGTTTGGAGGAAGGTGCTCTGTCTGATGAGACTAAAATTGAACTTTTCGGCCAACAAAGAAAACGCTATGTCTGGCGCAAACCAAGTACAAAACACCATCCCCACAGTGAAAAATGTTGGTGGCAGCATCATGCTGTGGGGATGTTTTTCAGCAGTCGGGACTGGGAAACTGGTCAGAGTTGAGGGAAAGATGGATGGTGCTAAATACAGGGATATTCTTGATCAAACCTGTACCACTGTGAGTGATTTGAGGCTAGGACGGAGGTTCACCTTCCAGTAGGACAATAACCCCAAACACACTGTTAGAGCAACACTTGAGAGGTTTAAGGGGAAATATGTAAATGTGTTGGAATGGCCTAGTCAAAGCCCAGACCTTAATCCAATAGAAAATCTGTGGTCAGACTTAAAGATTGCTGTTCATAAGTGCAAACCATCCAACTTGAAGTAGCTGGAGCAGTTTCGCAAGGAGGAATGAGCAATAATCCCAGTGGTAAGATGTGGCAATCTCATAGAGACTTATCCAAAGCGACTTCGGGCTGTGATTGCCTCAAAAGATGGCTCTACAAAGTATTGACTTTAGGGGGGTGAATAGTTATGTACATTGACTTTTTCTGTTATTTTGTCCTATTTGTTGTTTGCTTCACAATAATAAAAAAAAACATCTTCAAAGTTGTGGGCATATTCTGTAAATTAAATGATGCAAATCCTCAAACAATCCATGTTAATTACAGGTTGTGAGGCAACAAAACACGAAAAATGCCAAGGGAGTGAATACTTTTGCAAGGCACTGTATATATATATATATATATATATATATATATATATATATATATATATATATATATATATATATATTGAAGAGTGAAGCAGCCACAGATAGGGCTCGCAACACCCCCAGTATCTGGCCTGCAATGAGTGCCATAGGCCCCCTTATCCTCCTCCCTTTCCCTCATCCTCCTCCTCCCTCATCCTCCTCCTTTCTCCTTCCCCCTTAGCCTCCTTCTCCCTTTGCCCTCTCTTACTATCATGCGATGAGCTCCTCCTGCTGCTTCTCACCTCTGCAGCGCGACTCCTGGCTGTGTCCCAACCGGCATATGCTAATACCTTAACATCACATGCGTGTCACGTCATTAGCATATGCTGGTTCGGACACAGCCCAAAATAGCTCTGTTGGGGAGAGAAGCAGCAGGAGGCGGTCATTGCATGAAAGTAAGAGTGGGGAAAGGGAGGAGGAGGCTAAGGGTGAAGGAGAGAGGCGGATTGGAAGGAGGGGGGAGGAAGAGGGGGGTTAAGAGACACAGGGGGAGATGAGGAAAAGAGGGGTTGGGGTTGGTTGCTTGGGGTTATAGGCAGCATTCCTCCTCCTCCAAACACAGCGAGTTGAGTTGATGCCAAAGAGCTAAATTTTGGTCTCATCTGACCACAACACTTTCACCCAGTTCTCCTCTGAATCATTCAGAAGTTCATTGACAAGCTTCAGACGGGCCTGTACATATGCTTTCTTGAGCAGGGGGCCTTGTGGGTGCTGCAGGATTTCAGTCCTTCACGGCGTAGTGTGTTACCAATTGTTTTCTTGGTGACTATCGTCCCAGCTGCCTTGAGATCATTAACAAGATACTCCTGTATAGTTCTGGGCTGATTCCTCACCGTTCTCATGATCATTGAAACTCCATGAGGTGAGATCTTGCATGGAGCATCAGCCCGAGGGAGACTGGCAGTTACTTTGTGTTTCTGCCATTTGCGAATAATCGCACCAACTGTTGTCACCTTCTCACCAAGCTGCTTGGCAATGGTCTTGTAGCCCATTACAGCCTTGTGCAGGTCTACAATCTTGTCCCTGACATCCTTCTAAAGCTCTTTGGTCTTGGCCATGGTGGAAAGTTTGAAATCTGATTGATTGATTGCTTTTGTGGACATGTGTCTTTTATACAGGTAACAAACTGAGGTTAGGAGCATTCCCTTTAAGAGATTGCTTCCCTCACTGACCTGCAAATCAATTTATAACTTTTTTGACATGCGTTTTTCTTGTTTTTTCTTGTTTTGTTATTCTGTCTCACTGTTAAAATACACTTACCATTAATATTATAGACTGATAATTTCTTAAAAATCAGCAGGGGATCAAAAACATTTTTCCCCCATTGTCCATATAAATAAATATATATTAAATGCTTCAGACTTGAAAAAGAGAGGAACGCTCTTGAAAGCTAGTCATGAAAACTATGAATATGTTTGTCCAATGAAAAAAATATCACTATATACTGCATTATTGATTATTCATATTTATCTATATTGTTGTGGTGAACTACCTACTGATAAGATCCACAACACAGGCTGACATCCCGCTCCATGCTGATGGTAGTCATTAAGCTTGAAACAGCTGTACATGGATAAGATTCTCAGCTTGTGTAAAATCCAGCCTTGGCTTTGCATTAAAGTGGGGTAAAGGAAGCCATGTTTGAAATGGCTATGGATTGAAGAGCGAGGCATTTGTGGGCACATTTGCATGTCCCAGCTCAGCTTCCCAGAATGCAGTGTAATAACTGTTTTTCAGGAATTCTGAGCAGGAATCAGGTTTTTTAACTTGCTTTAGACATTCAAATGTGAACACAGATGTACTATTTATTAACTGTACTACTGTACGGTGGAGGGCTTCTATCGCTCTTTTGCCCACCATATATTACATATATATATATATATATATATATATATATATATATATATATATATATAATCTTCTTCTGGACCACTGCCTTGTTGTGGTGAAGGGGCTTGTGTACCTCAGTGGATCTGTGAGCTATACCATGTAGGGTCATCCAAGATGGGCAGGTCATAGTAGAGAGGTTAGAGAAATTGCGGTCCAGTGGAGAAGGAGCTGGCACTCCAGTATCTTTCCCATGTAAACCTTATGGATGATCACAATCCTTAATTCCTCGGAGAGTCGGACACGACTGAATGACTTAACATTTTATATATACAGTATCTCACAAAAGTGAGTACACCCTTCAAATTTTTTGTAAATATTTTATTATATCTTTTCATGTGACAACACTGAAGAAATGACACTCTGCTAAAATGTAAAGTAGTACTGTAAGTGTACAGCCTGTATAACAGTGTAAATGTGCTGTCCTATCAAAATAACTCAACACACAGCCATTAATGTCTAAACAGTTGGCAACAAAGTGAATACACCCCTAAGTGGAAATGTCCAAATTGGGCCCAAAGTGTCAATATTTTGTGTGGCCACCATTATTTCCCATCACTGCCTAAACCCTCATGGGCATGGAGTTCACCAGAGCTTCACAGGTTGCCACTTGAGTCCTCTTCCACTCCTCCATGATGACATCAGGGAGCTAGTGGATGTTAGAGACCTTGACTCCCCCACCTTCAGTTTGAGGATGCCCCACAGATGCTCAATAGGGTTTAGGTCTGGGGACATGCTTGGCCAGTCCATCACCTTTACCTTCAGCTTCTTTAGCAAGGCAGTGATCGTCTTGGAGGTGTGTTTGGGGTCGTTATCATGTTGGAATACTGCCCTGTGGCCCAGTCTCCCAAGGGCGGGGATCATGCTCTGCTTCATTATGTCCCAGTACATATTGGCATTCATAGTTCCCTCAATGAACTGTAGCTCCCCAGTGCCCGCAGCATAGGAAGCCATTAGTTATCACATAGTTGTTTGGCTCCTTTTTAAATCATAATAATAACAGAAATCACCCAAATTACCCTGTTCAAAAGTTTGCATACCCTTAATACTGTGTATTGCCCCATTTAGCATCAATGACAGCATGCAGTCTTTTGTAATAGTTGTCCATGAGGCCCCTAAATCTTGAAGGTGGTATAGCTGCCCATTTGTCTTGGCAAAATGCCTCCAGTTCATGCAAAGTCTTTAGTTGTCTTGCATGAACCGCACGTTTGAGAACTCCCCAGAGTGGCTCGATGATATTAAGGTCAGGAGACTGTGATGGCCACCCCACAACCTTCCCCTTTTTCTGCTGTACCCACTGGAGGGCTCAACTTGGCCTTGTGCTTAGGGTCATTGTCATTCTGCAAAGTCCAAGAGCGTCCCATGTACAGCCTTTGTGCAGAAGAATGCAAATTGTCTGACAGTATTTTCTGATAACATGCTGCATTTATCTTGCCATCAATCTTCATAAGATTCCCAGTGCCTTTAGAGCTTACACCCCCCCCCCCAAAAAAAAACATCAGTGAGCCACCACCATGCTTCACAGTGTGGACCGTATTCTTTTTACTATAGGTCTTGTTGACCCCTCTCCAAACATAGCGCTTATGGTTGTGACCATAAAGCTCTATTTTGGTCTAGTCACTAATGGTCTAGTCACAAAATACAGTGAGTCAGAAGCTGTGAGGCGTTTCAAAGTGTTGTCGGGCATATTGTAACCAGGCTTTTTTGTGACATTGGCGCAGTAAAGGCTTCTTTCTGGCATCTCGATCACGCAGCTCAATTTTGTTCAAGTATCGTCTCATTGTGCTCCTTGAAACAACCGCATAATTTTTTTCTATAGCAGCCTATATTTCTCCTGATGTTACCTGTGGGTTTTTTCTTTGTATTCTGAACAATTCTTCTGGCAGTTGTGGCTGAAACCTTTCTTGGTCTACCCGTCTTTGGGTTGATATCAAGAGATCCCCGCATTTTCCAAATCTTAATAAGTGATTGAACAGTACTGACTGGCATTTTCAAGACTTTGGATATCTTTTTATATCCTTTTCCAGCTTTATGAAGTTCACTTACCTTGTTACATAGATCTTTTGACAGTTATTTTCTACTCCCAGTGGCTCAGTATCTAGCCGGCACAGTGCATGCACGTGAGAGCTAACAAACTCATTGACTATTTATATACAGACAATAATTGCAATTTAAATAGCCACGGCTGTGGGAAATTATCCTTTAATTGCCATTTTAACCTGTGAGTGTCACCTTGTGTGTCTTTAACAAGGCCACACATTCAAGGGTATGTAAACTTTTGATCAGGGCCATTTGGGGGATTTCTGTTATCATTATGATTTAAAAAGGAGCTATGTAAAAATGGCTTCATATAATCACTATCCTTCAATAAAATATATTTTTTTGCATGATCAGTCAAATTTTCAAAATAAATGCCAACATTTCAAAATTTCTGCCAGGGTTTGCAACATTTTTGAGCACAACTGTATATATAATATATATGGGGGTATAATTGTGTGTGTATGCATATCTATGAAGAGTGAGCAATAGTCTTCATACTGATCACTTTATATAGAGAGGTCGCTCTTGAATGCTCATCATAACTATGAATATATTTGTGCAATAAAAAAAGTTTCACTTTATATTGCAATACTCTTCATATACATTTATATATATACATTTACTACTACTCCTGGCTATGTCTGCATTAAAAATATTAAAAATTACGCACATATATTGCTGCCTAATTGTAAGGGTGTTTATATATAAAGTATATCATTTAATGTCAGGAACACTTCGAACTGTCATGGCATATAGACTTTTCTGTACATATTTCAACATGATAACGACCCCAAACACACCTCCAAGACGACCACTGCCTTGCCATAGAAACTGAAGGTCAAGGTGATGGACTGGCCAAGCATGTCTCCAGACCTAAACCCTAATGAATGTCTGTGGGGCATCCTCAAACTGAAGGTGGGGGAGTGCAAGGTCTCTAACATCCACCAGCTCTGCAATGTCATTATGGAGGAGTGGAAGAGGACTCCAGTGGCAACCTGTTTAGACATTAATGGCTGTGTGTTGAGTTATTTTGAGGGGACAACAAATGTACACTGTTATACAGACTGTACACTTACTTGGAAAGATATAATAAAATATTTACAAAAATTTGAGGGGTGTACTTACTTTTGTGAGATACTGTATTTGTGATCTAACACAATGTTTGCGTATAGGCTTACAGATCTGACCGTCTCTGTCTATTTATGTATCTTTTATGTTTTACTGCAGTACAATGGTACAATGGTTTGCTGTGGTCTGAGAAGTAATTGTGTTAGTCCACCTTAAGTGAACAGACAAGACAATTCCATTCTTATTCACTAAAGAGCCTCAACCCATAACATTAACCCCAAGGAAGCAAGAAGGAGGGCTAGAAGCAATGTAAACATGAAATCTTCAAAATAAGATAACTCTGCCTAAATAGCTTCAATTTCAAAAAATCAAAGTGTATCTCTACTCTTTTTAATGAGGCCCAGTGAATTTGGTGCAGAAACCAAATTTCTGCCAAATTTGTGTCCCTTTAATTTTTCCCAGCCTAATTATGCACTTTAATCAAAAATGTTTTCCATTTTACAGTTGTCCTTTAATTTGCTAATATATGTTTTGCTTGGTAAATTTTCTAGATTTCCAATTAAATCTGGTTTAAAGCTGCACTTGGTGAGTTAAAAAAAAACAGTTTTACACTTTTAACTCTTTTCTGTTCTATCTTTAAAATTACTTTATTAATATTAGATAATGTTTGACCTATGAAACCAATTTTAGCTCATTAAATTATTCTAAAGATAACTTGTCATACAAAATGTTGTAACTGTTTTTTTTTTTTTATTAAAGCAGAAAAAAATGGTGTTCCATTGACTTACAAACATATACTCAGGCAAAATACTGTTGTATTAACAGCAACATGGCAACCAAAGCTATATTAACATTCCTTTAAAAATACTAATTTGTTAGTAATAAATGTCAGCTATATATTAACTGTTGCTTACAAAAAACAGCATTGGATAGCTGTAGTTATAATAATTTATACCCTGTTTGGCAAGCAGAGCTTTCACTTAAATCAAATAATATGTTCTCTATTACAGTGGGAGTTAATCCCTATCCAGCATTGTTTTTTTTCCAGTGTTGAACCTCTAGGAAATTCCTCAGTAAACAAGGGTCTATGTCAACTTTTGAAATATAGCCGAGCTCTTGCGAGGCAAAGCTTTCTCTTCAAGTCCTTGAGTCTGTATTATATGGTGTTATGATTTCTTTGTGATGGTGTCTGCATGTTCAAGGCCTGAGCTTTACTTGGCCTCAGCTAAGCCTATTATGCTTTTCAAAAACAAACCTTTCCAAAGCTGGTTGTAAGCCCAGTGTCTTACCACTTGTATATGATTACAGATTTTTCTTGGTTCTGGTACCCCTCTGATTTTTATTTCACATTGTGAAACATAGCCACAGATCATCCATATTCCAAAGAGTTGCATTCTCAATTTTTGGGATTTAATGTATAGGGGGCATACTTTATCCTAAAATGACTAATTTGACATGCAAAGGAATCAATTGCTGTCCCTATGACTATGTAAGCAATTTAGGAAAACAGATTGTTTTCCAGTATACAAAAGAACATCTATTTTCTTTTTAAAAATGATCAGTGTTATATCATCTACTATGTAGGTATAAATATAAATATATAATTGCACTCCGCTAAAAAAGTTCCTTTTTTACATTTTTAAAATTGATTTAGATTTGATAGTTTTATATATATATATATATATATATATATATATATATATATATATATATATAGTAAAATCATGTTCTGTAGCAAAAAGCCTTCCCTTCAGATCCTGCATTCCTAATGAGCTGGGGGTGTGGTCAGGTATCCAATCAGATGTGAATTGCGCCTTCTTCATTGGTTTTTATTGGTCTGTAAGCTAGACAATTGTCCTAGTTTTTCTTTTGTGGGCAGGTATAGGCTGCTCTAGAGTAGAGTACACATTGCTTTCTCCTCTAGATGAAAGGTTTCAACTTACTAGAGAAAAGGAGCATTGGTTAGTTATAAATATGTTTAAAATGCATCTGTGTTTATAACATGGCAGAATATTATATATTACAATATTGGTAAGAGGGAGAAACAAATGATATTTATTGGATAGAATGTAATATAATATCTGCATTTGATCTTTTGGGGACAAGGGGAGCCTGTGCTTGGATAACTTTTCTGCTATAGAAATTTCCAGCAAGCTCTAGTCTAAAGGACAGCATGGGGAGGTACTTCTGCCTCCTCCAATCAGTCTCTGGGAAATGAGAGTCACAGATCTGTGGCATTACTACTATACTGAGCATGCCTGGACGATTTAAAATGACTGAGCTGTTAATCACTCCCAGCTGCATAGACTCGAATGCACCTCAAGGTGCACAGTCTGTTGACTTTGCTACCACCAGTGCTAATTACAGTATTAATGCAGGACTCTGGAGGATCGCTGTAAGGAGCACCACAAGCCTATATAAACACAAATTTATATGGGTGAAAAAGAAAATAATGTTTGTACATTTTACTTTATTTTCACTGCTCTCTCTGCATCTGGTGAGCAGTTTGGATGACATCACAGGCCTATTCTTTTTTGGTCTAGTTAAAATTTGCCAACTCAGGTGAAGTTATAAACAAGGAGGAAGTATTTCAGTTAATAGAAGTAGGATCCATCCATTGTTCAGATCTGAAATGCTAGGCAAAGCTAGTCTGGCATAAGAAGAGCCACAAACCCCAAAGACACCTCAATGAGAAATCCAATAATTTATAGAGATACAGAACACAAGGTGTCCATATCTGGGTTGCTAAATAACTACCGTATTAAATTGGTGATAACCATTTAATTATTTAAACAGAAGAAACAAAATCTAACAATATAGATAAGTGGCTCCTGTACTGTACTCAGGGATGCTATATAACCTCATCTATATTCAACACGTGATAACAATTTCTAATTGCCTGTTCTGTTTTCAGACCCCTTTTATCACTAAACCCTAATGCTGCTGGTTAACCTGAAGGATTGGAAAGAACGTTGTTAGGTTTATTCCTTAAATATATGTCTGTGCTTTAGAAATCAATTATGTTTTCTGAAACTCCAGAGAGAGATTTCAGGAACTTCCTAATTTGGCATAAGTATGTTGGTGCACTCTTATTAGAAACTGATGTTCATCATATGAGCAGACTGTCAGATTGTTTCTTCTCAAGGTAAAATAGCATCGAGACGGATATTTGCCACATACACAGGGCTGTGATACACCCACAAAGAATACCAGAAGTTTGAAATACATATAATTTTATAGATGAAACTAAAACACATTTCAAACAGATCAAGGACAAGGAATGTTGTTGTTTTTTTTACATCTCCTGTCAGTGACATGTCTGTATACCTTTAAATTATATAGACCTGGAAGTAAAAGAAAAACATAGTTTATGCGTAACAAAATTATTAAAAATAGATGTAAACCATATGCTTATATAGTAGAGTGCATTTGCTTATTTTGTAACTAATTAGCAAAAATAAACTGTATTTGAGAAAAAATCAATGTATCTTTTAGACTTCAGCAGATATGCTGCTTTCCACCCATTATCGCGCCAAAAGGGAGGAATGGCATCAGCGTGGTGGATTGTCATTCCAGAAGACCTTCGCTTATCTTAAAGGTATATATAAGTTTCCTGGGTTTCAAATATTTGGTAAGAAACAGGAACTGATTATCAGGAGAAAAAAGAATGTATATATAAAAGTTCAGTGTTCTTACAAATTTAAATGCAGGAGAGTAAAATCCAGCTTTGTACATCCATAGAGAGCTTACATAACCAAATACACAGAGGAGATACAGCCAGATACGAAGTTTGACCTTTCTGGTAGATACCACAGGAAGTAACTGCTGCAGGATGGAATTACATGGTTGGTTGGGGGTCTGAGCTCACAGCTGAATCGGACCACAAGGATAGAGAGAGAGAGAGAGACTACATATCCCAGGCTTCTTTGCAATACAGGAACCCCAGAGTATGATACAAATGTATCAGCTAACCTCTGCTTTCTCCTGATTGGCCAGAATGAATTATCAATTTTATGCTAATCTTAGCAGGGATTTTCAGTGGTGTCTACTAACAAAAGCTGCAGCTTTCACATTGAAGGGATTTAGCAAACATTGGGGTGAATTTGTAAATGTTTATGTTGTTATTTTTTTATGCAAAAAAACATTTTCATACACTACTGATTCTCCTCTATCAGATGCATTTATAATCCAGGACACTTAGATATGCCTTTAATAATAGTATTTTTATATGCCAAACCTCTATTAGGTGGTGTAGAGAGCAAACAGGGAATTCTGTGTCCATTTTAAGAGTACTTAGGTTTAATAATTTTTTATATTTTTGCAAACTGTATTTGCAATATTGAGAACTCCTTCTGATAATTTCTAATTAAATTATGTCATGACTCTGCACCAGCTGAGGCATGTAGCTCTATGGAGAGATAATTTGCAAGTCTACAGTGAGGGAAAAAAGTATTTGATCCCCTGCTGATTTTGAACATTTGTCCACTGACAAAGAAATTATTCTTTCATTTTAATGGTAGTGATAGACAGGATAACAAAAAAAAAAACGCAGAGAAACGCTTGTCAAAAAAGTTATAAATTGATTTGCAGGTCAATGAGTGAAATAAGTATTTGACCCCTTCGACTTTGTACTTGGTGGCAAAACCCTTGTTGGCAATCACAGAGGTCAAATGTTTCTTGTAGTTGGCCACCAGGTTTGCACACATCTCAGGAGGGATTTTGTCCCACACCTCTTTGTAGATCCTCTCCAAATCATTAAGGTTTCGAGTCTGATGTTTGGCAACTCGAACCTTCAGCTCCCTCCACAGATTTTCTATGGGATTAGTGGCTTGGCCACTCCAAAAAATGTGCTTTTTCTTGAGCCACTCCTTTGTTGCCTTGGCTGTGTGTTTTGGGCCATTGTCATGTTGGAATACCCATCCACCACCCATTTTCAATG
>CM050164.1:106895116-106952616 GCA_027410445.1 Discoglossus pictus
ACCTAAACTGTACTCATTTTGCCTCCTGGAGTTGTAATAGTGTGCCGATGGCAGCCTTCACTGCAACATCTGTAACTGGGGTGACACTAACAGGTTTCCCATTTTGTATGCCTAATTAAAACCCACAGAACTTATTCTTCAAGTGGAGGCGCACTGCAGACTTTACAACACTGTTATGCAGACATTTCCGAATTCATTCTAATATTGCTTTTAAGCTATCTTTTCTGTTTGCCGTAAGCTTTCTGTACTGATGTCCACTGCTCTATTTTCTGTAGTTTGGTTTTTCTAGGTAAACTTCAATTAAACTTGTGTGGCATTGATAACTGCAAAATAATGTATGTTTCAAGAGCTTAGTGTACTTTCATTAATTAAAATTCAGGAAAAAATAAGGAAGTATGTCAGAAATCATATATCCTCATTCTGAAGAGCGATATATATATATATATATATATATATATATATATATATATATATATATATACTAGCGACTTGCCCATCAAAAAATGATGGCAATATGATTGTAAGGCAGGTAATGGTGTTTGGTTCAGCGATTAATTTTCTTGGTGTTCTGAGATGCTTCAGCGCTGATTGCAAGCCTGGCGCTGAGCGCCTTTGGCGCTCATTGCGAGGCTGTTTGTGTGCTATGAGCATTGTTATTTTTTTTTTGTATGCTAATGAAATAATTAATAAAATAATACCTCAATATACTTTACCTATTTTGAAGTAATATCTGCAGGAAGCATTGTGCAGAAGAGCTGGCAATCTGTTTTCATGTTGCTGCAGGATACAATGTGTGTTTTCAGTGCTGTGGAGCTGCTGTGTAAGTGTCAGCAATGTGTGCAGTGTGTAGTGTAAATAGTGTGCGTGCGCGAGGGGAAGCCGTTAGGGTAGCTGTGTACTTCCGCATTCTGTAAGTTAGTGTTGTAAAATGGCACCTAATGTGTGGTACGCAGCTGTGGTTGATTTTGCGTCCTTGTTCTTGGATCGCATCCTTCTTTTTTGGAAAATCTGTATGTGTTTGGTGGTGTTTTGCATCTTTAGGGTCCTGTAGCCTCGTTTTCGTTTTTTTTCAGCAGCCATTTTTTCTCTCGCTTAGGGGATTTTCAGTTGTCTAAACTCTTGTATTTCAACTTAAGTTGAGGTGTAACTTCAGTTTTCCAGGTCCTGGGTGCCCCCTCTTGCTGTAGGTAAGCTTTTTATGTATTTCTTGTGTTTTTAATGTTTTCATGTGTGCGGGTTTTGGGCGGTAAGGTCGTGTTTTTGCGAGGTCGTAATGGGTCGTAAGCGTCTCGTATTTGTTTCTCGTAAGTTGCTGGCCAGGTGCTCCTTCGGCTTGCAATCAGATATTATTTGACATCTGTAACAATTTATTATCTCTTATGTTTTACAATTTGACAAACAATTTTGCAATCATAAACAATACTATAGTTTGAGAAAACATTTCTGAAGTATATAACCCGCTAATAATATTAGCAGCTATATAAACAATGAGCATAATAGCATATTTTAAACGGAATTTTAATATTGGAAAATTCTGCTGGTGTCTGAGGATGTCGATTTTGGACCTTTTGAGCTTTCATTTGTAGCTGCAGCATGAGGAGGTCATTAATTCTACTGGGACTTGCAGTTCCATTTAATCCAGTAAGATTATCGAACTGAATAGACATGTACAAGACCACCCCAGGTGACTGAGCCTGTTAGGTAAGCAAGTACACAAAACCCTTTTGTCCTTTATCAAGTAAATTTACTCAAACGTGCATTCTGTGAATATGGCACTTCAGGGGTCCTTTAAAGTGTAATAATGCTTAGTAGCTCCTAATATTTTTATTGATCAAATGCACCTCTCTTAAAAAATATATATAAAAAATGAATACAACTTGGTGTTCATAGCTCTGGTATGTCTGCAAACAAAGTGGCTTGACTTTGAAGCTTTCCTTCAGTTGTATAGGAATATCATGCACATGTTCATGTTTCTTTTTTAACATAATCTATAAAATAGGAGAAGGTCAGGCAACTCAGAACAAACAGGAGGAAGTAAACATACTTTTTAAAAGGCAAACACTAATTCCCCACAGTGTGTTAGAGAATGGCTGGAACATGTGTGGCTTACGTGTTTTCCACTGGTCAATGCAACTACTTGATAAATCAGTCTATAGTAGGAGAAATTCCTTCCTATGACAATATACCATGGACATAGTGACTACAATTATCTGATTCACTGGAGCTAAAGCACTTTCCTATAATACCACCAAGTGTGTTGAAATCTTTACCCACAAAACTATAAATATTAAACACCTATAGGAAATCTTTACTGGTAGCTGAATTAATTATGCAGCAATAAATATAAAATATATAGGGGTGCCCTGAATGATTACCCATACAAATCAATCTCGGAGAAATACTTCATATAGAATATTGTTCAAATCATCCCAAATGAAAAATAAAGGTGTCAGAATAATTAATATATACATTAATAAGTGCAGCTAAACTGTACTTAAGGTGAATACTTGGTCAAAATACACAAATACATAGAAGTAGAATGTACTTCACATTCAAAGTAAATACTTATTATGGATACATAAATGCATATGGATTAGATGTGGTACATAATAGCCAATCATATATATATGTTACTGATTGCAGCCATAGTTAAGAATATATATACCGCAGAAAAGCTTATTACAAATTCCAATACATCTTTGTGTGAGAGTAGATTTATTGATCCTAATATATTGATAAATGGGATCACCCAAATACATGATAAAACCAATTAAAAAAACAAAACAAAGATGCTGATAGCCCAGATATTTCCACCAAAGTGGATATTAGAAAGGTTGCCTTACATCAAGGTTTGTAACAACGCACAAACTCATAAAAATGAATAATAGCTGACATTTTGGGATAGGTTGCCATTAGGGAACCTCATAACCATTACCCAATAGTGAGAATTAAATAAGATGATTCTTATTCCTGGGGGCCATTTTGTTACAAGCCATGCAGCTCCCTCAGAGTCTTCCAATAAATTAGTCATCTACAAGGATGACAATCACAAAAAAATAATATTGTACCCTAAATAGAAAGAAATTGTTACTTGATTAACTGTTTGTTTAAGTACCACAAAAGTCTCCATATGTACTCTGCACCACCAGTTAGAGGATGGAAAATCATATGGATTTTGTTTAATGTTTTTAGGGCTGACCAAATACTGACTTTGATATTGTCATTTTAGTTTCGCCCTTGAAGCCCTCCCACAATAATCTGCATACAAAAGCTGGAGTCCGTAACTGTTATACATTGTATCTGAGAGCAGAATAGGGTGGTGCAGTGATAAGCATTCTGTTTTAATGATTATTTTCCTTGGTAAGTCATAGGTTCGAATCCCCTGCTTTCTACTTGTTTTTTTTGTTTAACTAATGTACTTATTTATTTATATATAAATCATATTTATGTTAATAAATACATTAATAAATGTAAAAAAAAAACAAGTGGAAGACATTGAATAAGAACCACTGACTTACTAATGAAACCATTTTATGAATCCACTACACCAACACACTCTGCTTTAAAGAGTAAATATACACATTAAACTAATTTCATTATTTGAACTATAAATATTGACTAATTATGTGAACTTGTTATTTCAAATTATTCATTTTTTCTAAATAAATACAAAATCCAAACAGTTACCTCATATTAACATATGCTTTATGATATAACCTAAACAATATATTTTTGATTTTAAGCAGTAAGAAACAAAATCAATCTGGGAATTTGAACCAGGACCTTCACCACCACATACTGTAGTCTTACCTTATGCGCTATCTGAACCCCTTGCTACACTGACTGCTACAATATAATCAAGTCGTTTCAAGTCACTTCATTCTAATTAATATCCATTAAATCCTGCACAGTGCAGAGCTCATTACTCATTCAAGCAGAGGCAAAACACTGAAATAGCCTGACTTCTTTTGATCATAACTCAATGAATTCAACATCAATTTAAAAAAAAGGAAAACACTTTTTTCAATCTGCTTTTTTCTCCG
This sequence comes from Discoglossus pictus, assembly GCA_027410445.1. Classification (NCBI taxonomy): domain Eukaryota; kingdom Metazoa; phylum Chordata; class Amphibia; order Anura; family Alytidae; genus Discoglossus; species Discoglossus pictus. Next base: position 106,899,160 of record CM050164.1, read on the forward strand.
TATCTAATGCTGCAGAGCACATATTTGGCTTTTTTAGTCCTTTAAGAATTGATGGTGATTCCCTCCTATTCTGTATCTTATTTTGAAAAATTCACAGTAGGAGGGATTTTGTGAGTGGAAAAAATGTCAGAAAAATGTAATTATAAAGTAATTTAATCTTCCTGCGAACTAATAACATACAACAATGTATAAATAATTTATTAACCTCAGATAATACTGTTCCATTACTTTTTGAATAAATATGTTGCTTGCCGACCAAAATATTTATTTAGCTGCAAAAAACTTTCATCTTCTGTGGACCGGTCAGTAGCGTCTGTATAAATACACAACACTTTAAATTCCATGTGATAGTTGGCAAATATAACACAAACAAATAACTATTAATTAAAACTATCAAATGAGAATATTTAGTAATAACACAATTACCAAAACAACCAGGATCAGTAAATAGACTTTAAAATTCCCTGTTGTGTTTTAGTCATTCAGTTGTGTCTGACTCTCCATGACCTGTGGACCTCAGCACACCAGCAACATCTATCAGTCAGTGCCCCTCTGAGCTCCCTCAAGCTCATGTCCATTGCTTCAATTACCTCATCTATTAATCTGCACCTCTTCTGTCCCATTCTCTGTGTGCCTTGATGCTTTCCCAGCATCAGAGTCTTCTCTAGGGAATCCTGTATTTTCATGATATGGCCACACTATTTCAGCTTTAGTCTCATGATCAGACTGTCCAGTAAACAGTGTGGCTTCTCTTTCTCTCTCTCTCTCTCTCTCTCTCTCTTCTTTTTGTCTTTCTCTCTCTTTCTTCTTTCTGCCTTTCTCTCTCTATCCCTCTCCTTTCTGTCTTTTGCTCTTTCTCTTTTCTGTCTGTCTCTCTCTCTCTTCTCTCTATCTTTGTCTATCTCTCATCTTTGTCTTTCTTTCTTTCTCTCTCTGTCTCTCTCTCTCTCTCTCTCTCTCTCTCTCTCTCTCCTTTCTGACTTTCTTTTCTTTAATGCTGACTATTTACAATAATAGATGTTTCCCAATAAAATAAAAGTACAATTCTGCACCTTGACATTTTACATACATACATACATATGGACCTTATATATATTGGTAGGTAAGTATTTTGATGGAGAAGGAACTGGCAACCCACTCCAGTATCCTTGCCATGAAAACCCTACGGATTATCCCAACCCGACACAAGATGTGCCCTGCATGCTACAGTCCATAAGGTCACAGAGAGTCAGACACGACTGAACAACTAAATAACAACAACAGGTATTTTGAGGCCCTAGTTTTTGATTTGTAATTCTATAGAGAAATGGGTACCTGGAAAATACTGGCATTAACTGAGCGTGTTTGCAGCTTATGTATTATAAACATTGTAATATGAGTGTGTATCTTTATGAAATAGAGGCGTATGGACATGAATAATTACATGCAAAAAATGTAATATGTAAAAGTTGTTTCACCTAATCATAATTGTTTAAACATTCCACTTGGGAATTCTTTTCCTTTTTTAGATGCCATTTACACTTTTCTCCTTGTAAAAAATGATTTTCTGTGTCTCAAGAAAAGAGCAAACAACTCCCACTACACATGTACGATGTAAAAAGAACCGTCATAATTGTTTGATAAAAAGCACTATGTCCCTTTTCAATGGTCACTGTAGTCCAAATCTTGATGTGCATTTAAAAGTGTGTTTTATTCAGTGTGTTTTATTTAACAAATGCCTTCAGTAGTATTCTAATTGGGGAGGTGGTGGGAATGAGGTAGGTGGTTTAAAAAGCAGGTGATGACCATTTGTGGCCAAACATGGATGCTAGGTGCGTCCTTTTTACCATGTATTGCATATGCCCAAATGGTAGCATTTGGAACAAGACATTTGCATGTAACACCTTGCCCCCTATCTTAAGACTGAGAAATTGCCATGTGGAAAAAAATGCCTCAAGGCAAATGGTGCACATTGAATGTCATCTTTAAACAGTCAAGTGCAACCAGTGGCACTTCCCCCAAAAATAAATTACCCGAAATTTGCTGCGCATTCATATTCAATTTCATCACAGCAGATGCTCATTAGGATGTTGTTATTAATTGGTATTCACTTTAGGTTTTGTTTAAAATGAAGATAATAATTAGGTTTTAATTACTGCATCACTCTGAGGAGGAGAAGAGAGTTGTGAACTGCATCTGAATACAGAAGTATTTTCATATGTAAGCTTTATACAGTTATGTACTTTGCTAAATCAAGCAGCATTTTTAAGGAGCGTGTCTACGTATTTCTATATGTAGTGCTAAATGTGTGTTGTTTGTTATGCATTTCTGTGAATTTATATAATGTATTTATGTGAATATGTATATGAGCATGCATATGTTTATGTGTGTGTATATATATATATATATATATATATATATATATATGTGTGTATGTTGATAAAAAAAGGTATCACTATATACTGCAATATTCTTATTATTCATCTACATTACTGGACATTCACATCTACCTCACTACAGTATATACCATATATGTATGTTTTGCATATTATAATTGTCAAACTGCAATTTGTTGTCATGTTTGCGAGCCTTGCGTAGCGAGGCTAGCCAATGAAGCACAGAGGTCTTCTGAGCTCAGAGCACTTAGCCGATGAGCGCCAAAGGCGCTCATCGGCTGCGAGCAATTGAATCTTGGAGCAATTAATCCGATCTCATCGCCTGTGAGCCTTGCGAAGCGAGGCCAGCAGTGGAGGCATTGAAACACACAGGACCAAGCAGTTAAGAAAAGCGGGATTGTCTTAGGCTGCAAGCAGTTGAGGAACGCAGGACTTAGAGAAAAAAACATTGCCCGACACGTCCGACTTTTACCCAGGAACGTGCAAGGTACAAAATACTCTATTAGAAAGGACGGGGAATGGTCGCGATACGCGTAACACATAGATAATCATCGCCATTTTACAACACTAACTTGCAACTAATAACATTACGAATCTAAAATGGTGCTTTACCCAACTAAACAATCGGTTTGCCCTTGCGCACACAGCCTGTTTATACTGTACACTTGGCACATTGCTGACACTTTCTCATCAGGGCAGCAACAGTCCAAATATACATTGTATGCTGCAGGAAAATCAAAAGAAATTGTTAGCTTCTTCAGGATATTGATTGATGGATATGTTAATTAAAAATAGGTAAAGCATATTAACTTACTAATTAATTAATTAATCATTATTAAAAAACAATATACAGTATATATATATTAAAAAAAAACTAAATAGCATATTTTACACTGCCGTTACTTTATGAATACATTAATGCTTCCCACTTCTAATACATTTTTCTAATTAATTATTAACGTACATTAATTTAATAATTAATAATTAGTAATGGAAAATAAAAAATGCATACTTTCCACTGCACTAAAACAAATTAACATTTTACACTGCACTTATATATCTGGATTACTGCTCATTGGCTGCCAGCGATAGGACTCTCAAAGCAGTTACATATTTAAATCACTTTATTATGCTCTGAGACCTGAAGACATTTTATAATTTAAACTGCACTAAAAAAATTGTATATATAACACTGTACTTATATATCTGTCTTTGTGATGAGCGCCGAAGGTGATCGTTGCAAAGCACACAACTTGAAGCACATGAGGGGAGAGGCTTGCAATGAGCACCAAAGGTGCTCAGAGGAGCAAAAGCTTTACATTCTGTGGCAAACAGCATTGCCATGGCTTCAAATTTTAATGCCCTGTCATTTTTGACGGGCAAGTCGCTAGTATATATTTATATATATATATATAGATGAATAATCAGAGTATTGCAGTATATACTGATACCTTTTTTATTGGACAAACATGTTCATAAATATAAGACTAGCTTTCGAGAGCATCCTCTCTTTCTCAAGTCTGTGTTGCTGAATATGTTTGTCCAATAAAAAAGGTATCAATATATACAACAATACTCTGATTATTCATCTGGATTATTGGACACTCACGGCGACCTCACTCTTATATATATATATATATATATATATATATATATATATATATATATATATATATACAGTGCCTTGCAAAAGTATTCACCCCCCTTGACATTTTACCTATGTTGTTACATTACAGCCTTAAGTTCAATGTTTTGTTAATCTGAATTTCATGTGATGGATCAGAACACAATAGTCTAAGTTGGTGAAGTGAAATGAGAAAAAAATATATATATAAAACTATTTTAAAAAAATAGAAAACAGAAAATTGGCAGCATGTGGGTATGTATTCACCCCCTTTGTTATGAAACCTATTAAAAGCTCTGGTGCAACCAATTACCTTCAGAAGTCACAAAATTAGTGAAATGATGTCCACCTGTGTGCAATCTAAGTGTCACATGATCTGTCATTACATATACACACCTTTTTTGAAAGGCCCCAGAGGCTGCAACACCTAAGCAAGAGGCACCACTAACCAAACACTGCCATGAAGACCAAGGAACTATCCAAACAAGTAAGGGACAATGTTGTTGAGAAGTACAAGTCTTGGTTAGGTTATAAAAAAATATCCAAATATTTTATGATCCCCAGGAGCACCATCAAATCCATCATAACCAAATGTAAAGAACATGGCACAACAGCAAACCTGCCAAGAGACGGACGCCCACCAAAACTCACGGACCGGGCAAGGAGGGTATTAATCAGAGAGGCAACACAGAGACCTAAGGTAACACTGGAGGAGCTGCAGAGTTCCACAGCAGAGACTGGAGTATCTATACATAGTACGACAATAAGCCGTACGCTCCATAGAGTTGGGCTTTATGGCAGAGTGGCCAGAAGAAAGCCATTACTTTCAGTAAAAAACAAAATGGCACATTTTGAATTTGCAATAAGGCATGTGGGAGACTCCCAAAATGTTTGGAGGAAGGTGCTCTGGTCTGATGAGACTAAAATTTTACTTTTCAGACAACAAAGAAAACGCTATGTCTGGCGCAAACCCAACACATCACATCACCCAAAGAATGCCATCCAAAGAACACAAAGAACGCCATCCAAAGAACCCAAAGAACGCCATCCAAAGGCGTACATTGCTAGTCACGCGATGAGCGCCAAAGGCGCTCATCGTGAGGCTCGCAATGAGCGCCAATGGATCTCGGACCACCAACAAAATGAATATCTCGACAAAACAGCATTGCCTGCCTTACAATCTTATTGCCGTAATTTTTGGACGGGCAAGTCGCTAGTATATATATACAGTATATATGTGTATGTACATCACATATATAGTTGTGAGCAGGCGAGCTTGCAAAGCGAAGCAAGGGACGAAGGCGCTCCTTGCCAGCAACTGCGACCCTCGCAAACTTTACGTTGTAACGCAAACAACACAACACAGTCACTGCAACCCTCGCAAACTTTACGTCGCAATGCAAACAACATACGAGACACGTTACCACTCATTACGACCTCGCAAAAATCGCCTGCAACCCGCGGACAGGAAAAAATTAAAAACACAATAAATACACACAACACATACATAAAAAGCTTACCTACAGCAAGCGGCAGCATCCAGCACCTCAAAAAATGAAGTTACACCTTAATTTAACTCAAAATAAAAGAGTTTAAATTTTCTAAGCGAGACAAAAAATGGCCGCCGAACAAAACAAAAACGAGGCTACAGCACTCTAAACACGCAAAACACCACAAGAAACTTGCCAAACACCACAAAAGACCTACAGATATTCCGCTAAGACGCATACCACACATTACCCGCCATTTTACGACAATGCAGAAGTACACAACTACGCTAACGGTTTCGTCTCGCGCACGCACACTATTATACTGCACACATTCAGCACGCTTACACAGCAGCTCCACACCACTAATGCTGCAGCAACATCAAAACAGATGCCCAGCTCTTCAACTCAATGCTTCAAAATACGTAAAGTATATTCATTTATTAATGTATTATATATTTCATTATTATATACCAAACACCCTTAGCTCACTTACAATTTCATTGCCGTCATTTTTTGATGGGCATATCGCTAGTACAAATATATTGCCCAAAATATGCTAAATGAGGAGGTGGTTAACAGTCTTCCCACAAATCAATAGCAGGAGTTAGGTACCAGTCCCATACTCATGAGATCCGTATGAGATCTGATTTTGGGTAGGTCTCCTACCTCCAGCATAATCCATCCTATGCTATGCTTTACAGAAGGCATATGCTTAAAATGAGCCATCTAGTGTTATTGGATTTAAGAGTGAAAACATTGTGGGCTCATTTGTAGGCCTTTGCCAGGTTTCCCAGAGTGCAGTGCAATAACTGTATATCTCGGAATTTAGAGTTTTTATTTAACTTATTGAAGACGTTCAAATGTACTATATATATATATATATATACATATATATATATATATATATATATATATATATATATATATATATAAATATATGAGTATATATATTTGCATTACAGAAATAAGGCACATATCTAACACTATTTTTAAAATGCAGTTTTTTTCTTTTTGTTCACATGCATTTTCTGTGGAATTTTTATTTATTTATACTGTTAATCTTTTGTAAATTGTAATAAGATTTATTTCGCTACTTAAATATAAATACAATTTAATAGAAAAAAATGTGTATCATAGATTTTAATATGTGTGGTCAGATACATAGATTATGAGTCCATCCATGCAGTTATCTCTTGTAGCTGTCTATCTGCTGATATCTTGTAGCATCTGCACTAGCGGAGCATACCACTTACGAACATAACATTCTATCCCTAGAACAAAATATTCTCTTCATACCAGCAGACTAGCCACAACATTTATACCGAAAAGATCCCAACGTTTCATTTGAAGAGAGTAGCAACTGGAATGCTAGTTAAATTGAATAATTGAAATAATTTGGAAGGTATTGCACTTGTGTACTAAGGCTAATGTATAAAATGGTAACCTTTTTTTTACATGTATACTATATATATCTGCGTAATTTGGTAAAACAAACCTATTCTTCCTAATCACAATGATTCACGTTCCCAATGTAAATGCATCTTTGCCCTATGTTTAAAATGTATTATCTTGAAGAACAGCAAATACAACTACTAATGTATTAATTATGTTTTTATTTATTTTATGTGCAATTGTGCTGTACTGCATCCTAACATTTTTGGAATCTGAAAGGACACTTTGAATGCAGAGGATATTTCTATCTACGCAATGACAATGTGACAGCTACAACTGCCAGTGGTTTCAAAATAACTATTTAAGAGCATATTCATTTAAAAGAACATACTCCCCTGATAAATTACGGTATTAGACTGAATCAGCCCGTTTTTTCAACTTTCTAAAAAATATTGGCCATTATTAAGATTATGTTTCAAGTCTTATTTTTTTCTGAGCTAAATATGATGGCACTGTGAGCACATACCTCTGTGGTATAAGCAGCACCTAGTTATATCTCAAGGGTGATGAAACAGTTATATTTGTACATCCTACAGTCTGTCTCAACATTTCATTTGAGAGTGGATAAAAAATAATGTTACTTGGTAAAATGGTATATTTTAATTTTATTTTTATATTTTTAATTGCTAAAAAATAAATACTGAACTTTGACAGATGGAAAAAATAATCTCTCGATAGGAATTCAATGACTAGTACACTAGCAGACCTATTAAACTTGAAGCATGTAGCGGCATCGGCAAGCGCGCAAATGCTGCAGGCTTGAAATTCGGCTGCGTTACGGTGCTATTAAATTAGACCATGTTGAGAGTTGCGGGCTTGAGACGCAAACCCGTAAACCATTTGTCAATTAGTCAAACTTGTAGTTATGGGTTTAGATGGAGCCAATGGAAACTGAGCTTGTCATCATTACGTCACTGAAAAATAGAGGTTGGATTTCAAAGTCTTACGGGCTTCAATAACGAATTTCGTTCGGACCCACATTACAGAAATAATGCAATATGGTTAAAGCTGTAAATATGATATTCTAGTCCATGCGAGTTCCATTATATGTATTAACACATTGATTATAACACGGAAATTAAACTTAAGATAAAGTATTTTATATCGCATATTTGCGAGCCTGAGAATGTTGCGCTATTAATTCTAATACCTAACATCACTTGCTCTTTTATTAGAAGTACATTAGTGTGTGTATATTTGGATTTACACTGCTTCGGATAGGACTTCAACCCACTAACAGATCCTCTCTGGTACCCGTTGGCCTCCATTTGCGGGTTACGGGATTGGACGCCAGTGAATTTGTTGCAATTTAATACCGTCATTGGAACGTAACAGTTACAGGCTTGACAGATCAAAGAACTTGCGGGCGCGCAGTTAAACTTTCCACGTCCCGTAGCCTTTTCTTGCCCTTACCCCACAAGCCATTGGCGGATTGCTTTACTGGGCCAATTTAATCGCCGCATTTCTTGTGGGCTAAGTTATGGCTACGTTTTTCAACATTGAGGGAATTTAATAGGGCTATCAGTATAGCTCACTTTCTTGGTATAGCTGTAACCCATCAAAATCTAGTATTCATTTGTGTCACTGGGCTTATCATAATATTATATTTCTGCAAATTGTAACCTGTTTTTTTATTTTACAAAGAAACAAACACAAATCTGTTGAGTTTTAGGCCTTACCGTTTAGGCTTCTGTAATAAATGGTCGGAAATGAGTACACGAAAGTTCACACATTCCACAGTTTCTCAGTTTTCAGCTTATTAGTATTTGACATTGAAAGTCTAATAGATTCCTTTGTTTTCTCTCATGTTGCTAATTGCAAAATATGCCAGTTAGCTTAAGTACAAGAGGTGTTGATATATTATAAAAAAAAATAAAAAACTCTATTACATTTTTCCCTATCCATTTAGGCAGTGACTTTCAATTAGCCCGTCTACTAATATAAGGTCGCTAAACTCCATAGCTGATGTTTTATTCCTTCATGCGGCTTGCCATTCGTTTTGCTTCACTTGGCTGGCAAAGGTTGTTGTATATCCATTACCAGCACCACAGCACTTTGCATTTCTGAATTGACAAGCAGCTATATTGACCTAGCGCTTATTATGGGTCAACAGCTGCGTTAACCAACGGAAGGACTGAGGGGCAATTAAAATGAATTGGCAAAAATATATCTTCCTAATTTACTCCAATTTGTTATTTATGCTAACATTGTATGGCTTCTATGGTGACACTAAACAGAATGGACCCAATAATGGCAATTAACATAAAAATATAATGGCTAATCAAATTGACAGCAACTGTTTCTCATCATCTCGACACACAATACATTATCAAAACAAACTATTATGAAGGAGGTAATTTCAGTGTTCTATTCAACCTGCTGCATGTGTGCAGTCAGGGAGATGTGTACCCGCAATTACTGCTGAATCTTAAAAAACAAATAACTTAATAGCTGTCCTTTTTTCCTCCTCTGATGCAGCAATCTGAGTTTTCTAAAAATACTTTTAGAATGATACATACTTAAAAATGTGCACTGATGAATATTATATTTATTTATTTTATATAAAAATAATTGGTGAGTTTAGAAAATGACTGATCCTCTTCCACCCACTAAAAAAGGTTGTTTAAAACACCATTGTGTTGGTTTACTAAAAGATTTCACGTCCAATGTGGCAGATCCATGTATGATTAATATGTTTTCAATTTCAGTTTAATAAAGAAACTTATCCCGTCACAAATATATTACATATAATCAAATGTGTTGATAAAAAAATAAGCATTAAGAAAAAAAGAGCCCATAACATTATTATTATCACATATATAGTTGTGCGCATACGAGACATTGCCAAAGGCGCTCCTTGCCAGCAACTATGACCCTCGCAAAATTTACGTCGTAACAGAAACAAAATACGAGACACGTTACGACCCATTACAACCTCCCAAAAAACGTTCCGCAACACGCGCACATCAAAACATGAAAAATACAACAAATACACACAACAAATACATAAAAAGCTTACTTACAGGAAGAGGGAGCATCCAGGACCTCGAAAACTAAAGTTACACCTCAATTTAACTCAAATTAAAAGAGTTTAGACACTAAAAAAATTTCTAAGCGAGAGAAAAAATGGCCGCCGAAAAAAACGAAAATGATGCTAAAGGTCCCTAAACACACAAAACACTACCATAAACACGCAAAACACCACCAAACAGCTACGGATATTCAGAAAAACTCGCATGACATAGAAAACGAATATTACCAAAAACTCGCACAACATAGAAAACGAACGACGCTACATCAGCCACATTATATACACCAAACACCCTTAGCTCACATACAATTTCATTGCCGTCAGTTTTTTGACGGACAATTCGCTAGTTATCTTATATTTGTAATGTGCCGACATATTCCTCAGCGCCATACATAGGACTAACACAAGATCAGAACAATATCAATACAGATTAAATGAAAAGAGAGCCCTGTTTTTGAGTGTATAATCTTGCATATAGAGTACTTTTGTCAAGCATCCTATATGATTAAAAACTCGCAAACTTACAATCTAAGGGATTTGGGAGGTGAAAGTTAAATTGGGCATATTCAGAATGAATATGATAAGCTTCATTAAACAATTGTGTTTTAGTACGTTTTTGAATGACTTTAAACAAGAGGAAAGTCTAGTGGAGTGAGGTAAGGAGTTCCAAAGAATTGAAGTAACAGGAGAAAAGTCCTGAAGGCAGTAATGCGAGGAGGTGATAAGAGAGGAAGAAAGAATAAGATCATTAGCAGAATGGAGGGTGAGGGTGGGGGAGTATTTTGAGATGAAATCAAAGTTATAATGAGGTGCATTATTATTGCGGGTTTTATAAGTTAGGGTCATGATTTTAAATTTTATTCTGGAGGTTATGGGGAGCCAGTGGAGTGACTGACAGAGAGGTGCTGCTGACATAAAGCATTGGGTATTGTAGATGAGTCTAGCAGATGCATGCATTATAGATCAGAGTGGTGATAAGCAGGTGATGGGGAGGCCAGCAAGGAGAGAGTTGCACTTGACGAGATGGGATACGATGAGAAAATTTATTCAAATTTTAGTTGTGTCTTGTGTTAGATTGTGACGTGTTTTGGAGATATTTTTTAAATGAAATAGACAAGACAAGTTACAACCCACCTCATACTAAATATGTATCTTAGTCTGTTAATGTATTTTTGTTGCATGGGCAAAGTAACTAAAATGAGGTGCTATAGACATTGCTTATGATCTTCCAGAATAGTGTTTATTGGAATACTAGGGATCCATTGTGTATGACTTGGAATTCAAAGAGAATATTGTCCCAGTGGGTTTCTTTACATAACATGCCTGTAGCGGAACCCATCACTGTTTTACCCTGTTTTATGATTATTATGGTTAAAATATGATCCTACAATATGTATGCTGGTTTATGCTCTGCAGAATATTAGCCAGACTTTTGCAGACCTAGGCTAATAGATAATCCTATTACAGAGATTCAAGAGATAAGAAAGTTGTAAAGGATCCTTGCATTTTCCAAAGTGTTTTAATTCTCTGATAAGAACAAAGAGGTGTAATTGAATCAGTGTCTGATTGTATCAAAGTTGCCAGGGAGGTGTGACCCCCCTATTGTTCTCTTTGTGTGTATTGTGTGTAGCCAAATATGGGCATGTGTATTGCCTGTGGCCAACGAGATGTATATATAGTTCTGCAATAACAAAATAAAGTCAGTATTCATTTGACTCCCAAATTGTGTGTCGTCCAATATGGGAGGTCGGGAATGGTGAAACTGTAGTGCCTCGTGGGTATTTTATCGTATACCAGCGGAGATTTTGGACTGCGTGTTCCAGCTCCGTTACATTTGTTGGCAAGTGGTGGAATTGTTCCCACGGTCAGAAGGACAGCTACAGGAGACACCATTCCGTGGAGTACAGATTGAGGGCAACGCTAGTATCCGTACAGCGCCCCTGGCTACAGCAGGATGGAACCGGCTAGTTTTCGGACAGCGTTCCATGATGAGGATGAGAAGGAGGCCGCAGACTACAGGGAAACAGACAGAAAGGAACTCTGGTATGATGCCCTGCAAGATGCCCAATGGCGGCGAGGTGAGAGTCTCCCCAGTGATGAGCAGCGGCTACAGAAGCGTGTGGCGATGCGGATGTATCTATTGGGAGAGCAGCCCCTGGATGAGTGGGTGACAAGACTAGAGACCCTGGTATGGCGAGAGATCTGGCTAGACAACGCATACCAGGCCCTCTGGTGGTATACCGTTCGACTTACCCCCTGGACGGCTGAACACGACTTACCGGAGGGGGATGATTATGATGGCCCGGGTTTATTATGGGATGCCTTGGAGGACGATATTGATCTTGGCAGCACGGAGGGGTCTAGGTTTTGGGACATCTACGACTACCGGATGGGCATGTATGTCTGGGATGATGAAGGCGAGGTGAGCAAAGACATGACCCACCTGGTAACGAGAGAGTGGGAGCTGGAGCAGGACTACCAACACCTGCTCAGCCTTGTGCAGCCCCAACCTACTCGACAAGCAGAACCAGACTTCATTGACTGGTCCTGGGATGACCTCCAGATGGCAGGTAGAGATGGGACCGAGGTCTCTCTACCGGCCCTCCAGGGGGCAGAAGGTGTCGTCCTTCCCCCTCAGCGGCAGTGTGAACCCCAGGGGGCAGGAGGTGTCGTCCTTCCCCCCCAGCGGCAGTGTGTACCTCAGGGAGCAGAAGGTGTCGACCTTCCTCCACAGCGGCAGTGGGTACCCCAGGGAGCCGAAGGTGTCGTCCTTCCTCCCCAGCGGCAGTGTGTACCCCAGGGGGCCGAAGGTGTCATCCTTTCCCCCCAGCAGCAGTGTGTACCCCAGGGAGCAGAAGGTGTCGTCCTTCCCCCTCAGCGGCAGTGTGAACCCCAGGGGGCAGAAGGTGTCGTCCTTCCCCCTCAGCGGCAGTGTGTACCACAGGGAGCTGAAGGTGTCGTCCTTCCTTCCCAGCGGCAGTGTGTACCCCAGGGAGCTGAAGGTGTCGGCCTTCCCCCCCAGCGTCAGTGTGTACCCCAGGGGGCCGAAGGTGTCGTCCTTCCCCCCCAGCGGCAGTGTGTACCCCAGGGAGCAGAAGGGGCCGTCCTTCCTCCCCAGCGGCAGTGTGAACCCCAGGGGGCAGAAGGTGTCGTCCTTCCCCCTCAGCGGCAGTGTGTACCCCAGGGAGCTGAAGGTGTCGTCCTTCCTTCCCAGCGGCAGTGTGTACACCAGGGAGCTGAAGGTGTCGGCCTTCCCCCCCAGCGTCAGTGTGTACCCCAGGGAGCAGAAGGGGCCGTCCTTCCTCCCCAGCGGCAGTGTGAACCCCAGGGGGCAGAAGGTGTCGTCCTTTCCCCCCAGCGGCAGTGTGAACCCCAGGGGGCAGAAGGTGTCGTCCTTCCCCCCCAGCGGCAGTGTGTACCCCAGGGAGCAGAAGGTGTCGACCTTCCTCCACAGCGGCAGTGGGTACCCCAGGGGGCCAAAGGTGTCGTCCTTCCCCCCCAGCGGCAGTGTGAAACACAGGGGGCAGAAGGTGTCATCCTTCCCCCCCAGCAACAGTTTACCCTAACCAGGGGAGACACCAATCTCCCAGACGGCGCAGATGGGACCGTGGTCTCTGCGCCCACAGCTTGTCCAGATCCCCAACTACCGTCACTGGGACAACCGGAGGAGGGGGTAAGTACAAATTCCCCTCCCCAGCTAACTTCTAATGTGGCCCCAGGGTTAACAGAGGAAATGTTAACCCCCACTGACCCCCACGTTTCCCTGGCTACTGAGCCGAAATATGTCCCAAGTACCCCAGCAGAAGAGCTGACAGCGGGGCAGAGTGCAGTCGGCCTCTGCCCTCCCTTTGTCCCTTGTACAGAGCAGGAGGTCCTGCAGGTTATACCAGCAGAAGAGCTGGCATCAGGGCAGAGTGCCGCTGGCCTCTGCCCTTTAAGTCCCCTCAGCGTGTTGCCCCATCACCACAGCAAAATATCCAGGTACCTGGTTAGACTTCCCCCCAAAGGAGAGATGTGTGACGAAGTGCCCTTCGCCACCTTGGCTTGGAGGGGACTGTTTGCCAGCCTCCTGCCCTGCGACTATGGCCCTGGTACATATTGCCCTTTGGAACCAGTGTTCGGCCATACCAGAGTGTATGTCACTCATTCTGGCCCTTTACATACAGGGGGGTCATTCTGTACTTGCCCTGTGTGAACCATGATACCCCAGATAACTGTGCCATGAAGCCCATTCATATAATGAAAGACTATGGGAAAGACTTTAGCTACATGGCAATTGAACTGTGTGAAGAGGATCTGAGCGCTATTCGGTGGTTTTGTGCGCTCAGATCCCAGCTATCTGGGGATATGGGAAATGTGAGTAAATGTGAATTGCAGTAATGCTGATGGGTTGTCAAACTAGAGAATTGACCAACAAATACTTTTGTCCGGACATCCCCAGGCCGATCCGTTGGGATCAGACCGTGTATGCCGGCTTATGGTCACGGGGGAGGTGTGTAGCGGAACCCATCACTGTTTTACCCTGTTTTATGATTATTATGGTTAAAATATGATCCTACAATATGTATGCTGGTTTATGCTCTGCAGAATATTAGCCAGACTTTTGCAGACCTAGGCTAATAGATAATCCTATTACAGAGATTCAAGAGATAAGAAAGTTGTAAAGGATCCTTGCATTTTCCAAAGTGTTTTAATTCTCTGATAAGAACAAAGAGGTGTAATTGAATCAGTGTCTGATTGTATCAAAGTTGCCAGGGAGGTGTGACCCCCCTATTGTTCTCTTTGTGTGTATTGTGTGTAGCCAAATATGGGCATGTGTATTGCCTGTGGCCAACGAGATGTATATATAGTTCTGCAATAACAAAATAAAGTCAGTATTCATTTGACTCCCAAATTGTGTGTCGTCCAATATGGGAGGTCGGGAATGGTGAAACTGTAGTGCCTCGTGGGTATTTTATCGTATACCAGCGGAGATTTTGGACTGCGTGTTCCAGCTCCGTTACAATGCCCTTCTGGTGTGTTTGAGTGGGTCCTGCTTAAAAGCATATCTAAGTGTTATGGGTTAATACAATTCTGCACTCCTTCAGTAAAACCCATCCTTTATATATGCAGCACATTTCATAAAACATTTTATTTTTATTAATATCTAAAAATCTCTCTAATGATTATGTTGACACTCCCGGGGTTGTCTACACAGGCCCGTTATCCCCACCCAATCAGCATGCAGCATTAGGGAATCAATTTTTAACTCATCACACACCTTGTGTGCCTTCCTCAGCCAGTAGGAGAGCACTGATGTCAGCACTAAAGTCACTGCTGCGTGTGCTTCCTGTTGCAGTGTCTGCTCTCTGTCTGAGCTGCCCACGCCCTTGATCACAGATCAGCACAGACACACTACATATCCCAGGCTGCTTTACACGATCAACAGGAACTCAGAGATTAATTCAAATGTATCAACTGCCTGAACCTCCTCCTGATTAACCAAAACGAAGTATGTATTTTATGCTAATTTATCCTGTTTTTTTTAATGAGATGTTTACTCTAATTTTCTGAATTTGTCAGACATTTTGGTAACTGCAAGGTACATTTGTAAATGTTTATTTTTGGTATTTTTTCATGCAAAATTTTTTTTTCACATGTTACTGATTTTCCTCTATCAGATGCATTCATAATCCAGCAAACTTAGATATGCCTTTAAGGGTTTTGGTGGATTTTGAGATTGTACTGGGGGGGATATTTGGTCTGGTAGCACCATATTCCCCTTCTCGATCACTATCCTGTTGTGGTGACGGGGCATGTGTACTTCATTGAAGCGGTGCGATATACCATGTAGGGTCACCCAAGATGGGCAGGTCATAACAGAGAGGTTAGACGAATCTCAGTCCACTGGACAATGAACTAGCAACCACTCCAGTAACTTTGCTAAGATAACTTTACGGACAAGCGCAACCAGAGTCATAACGATATGGCACCAGAAGCTGCCTACCACATTACTGGGGAAGACCATAGGGCAAGTTCGAGAATAAATAAATCAGTACTTCAGGAAATCAAGACAAACTGTTCACTGGAAGGTATGACCATGAGGCCGAAGCTCAAAACTATTGGTCATATCATGAGAAGGCAGGATTCTCTAGAGAAGACTCTGATGCTGGGAAAGATTGAAGGCATATGAAGAAGGGGATAAGATGGATAGATGAGGTCATTGAAGCAATGAACTTGATGGTGCTTAGAGGGGCAGTGACTGACAGATGTACCTAGAGTGCTGCTGCCCATAGGGTCACAGAGAGTTGAACACAACTGAACGACTAAACAACATATTGGGGAGAGGCTGTAGGGTTCCAAGGTAGTCCTTTTGTGGTTTCATTAATACATCTGGAGTGCAAAAAGGGTCATGCAGCTATATTTATTTTGGAAACACTGTTATTAGAAGATGTAGCACTTTACAATTATTGCAAGCAATATATTTATAGCACAAATAACAATGAAATGGGTGCAAAAATGAAACATGTAAACTGGGATAAAGGAGTTCATGACAGAAAAAGCTTGAGTCAATAGGGTACCAAGATTATCAGAACTGAGTGTAATAGCAGGTTACGGTATTGATCAAAGTTAAAGCAACATTGAAGGTATTTTTTTTTGTTCCTTCTGAAAGAGGGTATTTTATAATATGCCACTGTGTTTACTTTTTTCAAATAAAGCTCTCAAATCATAAAAAAATCATAAAAAAATTGATCTAGCCCCTGTCATCCATTGTGCAGTAGTATATATGGCATACTTATCTGCCAATGAAAGCTACAGCTATATGCATAATTTGCATTTCCTGTTCATTTTGATTACGTTTAAACAGGTTTTAATTATTATTATGAAATAAACATGCACATCTTTGGTGCTATTTTAACCATACTGTTTTAAATGCATTAACCAAAGAACTGTGTTCCATGTCCCTTTGATTGAATGTTTAATTTAGCATGTGAATTTTGAGATTTGACAGAAAATATATGGTAAAAGTGAAATAAGATAATATTTGGAATAATATTAATAATATTAATAATAATATTTGGAATATTTCTTAATGTAATGTAATTTTAATGTAATGTAATTTTATGTAAATGAAAATGTAAACACATATTCCACCTGTGTTTGTGTGTAGATAGATGTGAGTGTCACTTTTTTGTGCAAGAAACATTAATGGATTGCTTGCACATGTTATATTAAATGAATGTTTCTTTTAATATACCTCTCTTTTTACACAATTAAATCCGTACGAGTCAGAAATATTGATTTTTATTTTGTTGGTTATATTGCAGTATCCAGTAAAGGCCTTGTACACTCAACTGTGTTTCTATCGATTTATCTTTGACTGGGATTATGCACTGGAGAAAGTTGTTTCTGAACAAGAGAAAGGCAAGTGTCTGCTGAAGTAGAGGAAAATCTATTGATAGTGTTTAACACTTGTACTTGGTGCAGAGAAAGGAGATTCATCTTCTGTGTTATAATATGGTCTACTACTTGGGTAAATCAATTTTGTCTCTGACCTTATTCTGATAAATAACAAAATATTCTAGCAAAATGGAGGTAAGTGCTGCTAATATAAAAATCATTTTAAAAATAATAATTAAAAAAACATATTGCATTAAATATTGCATAAATAAATGATTTACGTGCTAGCTCAAATTCTACAATACATACAACCAGGGCCGGAGCCCCTGGGCAGTAAAGTGGAGGAGCCCCTGCTAGTGAGCATGCAAGCTATGCACGGACCCATTTTTGCCTTCTCTGGACATTTAAGTTACTTTTTCTGTAGTAATTCTCTTTTTCTAGGTGGTTACCCCCTAGTAGCCAGTCTATGAACTGCAGCATTTACATATTTTTAAGCCAGGAACCATTTTTTTTTTTAATAGTGGCGTCCTTTAAAGGGAAGCGCCCTAGTTGGCCTAATGGGTAATCCGGCCATGCATACAACTAAAGACAAGATCCATTATCTTTTAATGAATTAACTGCAAAATACACAGTAAGAGAGAAGTAATAAATACAACACACTTTCTGGTTTCGTGTATGTTTCAAAATACATACTCTGAGGAATTTATGTTATCATTAACTTTGAAGGAAAACTAAAGTGGCATGTTGGGTTCCTTGGTAGTCCAGTGGTTAGGATTTTGTACTTTCACCGCTGAGACCAGTCAGGGAACCAAGAGGTCACACCACCCTGAAGCCATGCAAGGACTGGCCTGGTCAGTACTTGGATGGGAGACCACCTAGGAATACTAGGAACTGTATGCTGTGGTCTACTGATGAAGGAACTGGCAACCCACTCCAGTATCTTTCCCATGAATACCAAGTCGATCAGCATGGTGTACGGTCCATGAGGTCATGGAGAGTTGGACAGGACTGAATGACGTAAACACAGCACAAAACATAGGTATGTTAAAAAGCCCTCTAAAGAATAGTGAGGTTCGATAAGAAACATGTTTTAGTAAAGGTTTTATACTTATCAGACCTTATTTATTATTTAGAGAGCCCTTTGTAAGAACACTGTAAGTCCTTTTAATGGCGTAAAGAACTTGTATACCATTAACAGACATTTTTAAAACATGCATTTATTTATTGTTCTAAAGCTAAAATATATATTCTTTTGTAGCATATTAGTTTAGAAAAAAATAATTGTTGAGAAAATAAGCTCATAGCCAATCAGAACTCTTTACAAGAAACCAGGTACTCCTCAATTCTCACTAATTGTGTAGAAAAGAAAGGGCTTTTCTATACAATTAGTGAGAATTGCGGAGTATAGTCTGATTAGACTCTGTAAAACATGACAGTGCTGCAGCATACAATGCAAAAATCAGATATAGAAAATGGATTTTCTGTGTAATGGGGACCAAGACACTGGAAAACTAATTATGCATCTTTAGACCCTCTATGGATTTCATGGAGTGTAATGTAGTTTTCTAATAGGGCACTACAATAAAACAACATGAGCTTGAGGGAGTTTAGAGGGGCATTGGCTGACAGATATGCTTGGTGTGCTGCATAGGGTCACGGAGAGTCAGACGCAACAGAGGAACAGTTTAACTCTTTAAAACGGAATAGTCTGTAATGTTATTTTAAAAGGGCTCATGGTAAACCAAGTCATGGCACTTTAACAATGTAAGTAAAGCAATGCAAGGTTTGATGAAGTGTGGTTATCTTCCTTGGAGGAGATTTCTATTAAATCCATCCTCTACACTCCTCTACTCTATTCCAATATAGATAAATGTTTTGATGATTATTTCTATACTAGCGACTTGCCCATCAAAATTGACGGGGCAATAAAATTTGAAGCCATGGCAATGCTGTTTGCCACACAATGTAAAGCTTTTTCTACTCTGACGACCTTCTGCAAACATTGCGAGCATTTCCTCTTGTGTACTTTTGCTCCTCTGAGCACCTTCTGCGCTCATCACAAAAACAAATATACTGTATATATAAGTATATTTTTTTAAATAATAATTAATAAATTAGTTACTTAATAAATTAATATACTTTACCTATTTTTAATTTATATATCCAGCAATCAATAGCCTGAAGAACTAACAAGCTCTTTTTATTGTCCTGCAGCATACAATGTACAGTTGGAGTGTTGCTGCCCTGAGGAGATAGTGTTATGAATGTGCCAACTGTGCAGTATAAATAGGCTGCGTGCGCGGGCAAACCGTAGGTTTAGTTGTGTAAAGCGCCCTTTTAGATTTGTAATGTTATTAATTGCAAGCTAATGTTGTAAAATGGCGGCATTTGTGTATGTGTTACGCGGCTCGCAAGCATATTCCATCGTTTGTAATAGTGTATTTTGTACCTCGTACGTTCCTGTGTGAAAGTGCTACGCGGTTGGCTGTGTTTTGCGAGATCCGGGGTCGTGTAGCCTTGTTTTCATTTTGTTTGGCGCCCATTTTTTTCTCTCGTTTAGGCGAGTTTCGAGTGCCGAAACTCGGCCAAATGCACTTAAATTCGCATTCCACCTCACTCCCAGACGTCCTGGCTGTTCCCCCGTGCTGTGATGTTTTTGTATTTTTTTGTGTGTATTTGTTTGTGTTTTTTGGTTTGCGCAGTTTGGGCGTTAAGTTTTTTGTATCTTGCATTTTTGTTTTTTCCTTTGTAAAAGTGTATTTTGTACCTTGTACGCTCCTGTGTGAAAATGCTACGTGGTTAGCAGTGTTTTGCGCGGTCCGGGGTCGTGTAGCCTTGTTTTCATTTTGTTTGGCAGCCATTTTTTTTCTTAAGTCAAATCGACTTAAATTCGCATTCCACCTCACTTCCAGACGTCCTGGCTGTTCCCCCGTGCTGTGTGTGATGTTTTTTTGGGTGGGTTGTATTTTGTGTGTTTTTAGTGATTTTTGCATTGCGCGGTTCGGCCATTAACTTCGTATTTTTCCTATCTCGTATTTTTTTTTTTAAGTCTCGTGTCTCTTAATTTTTTTTTTTAGAAGTCCCGCATCGGTCAACTGCTTGCAGTCTAAGGCGGTCCTGCGTTAACTAAGTGTTTGATGGCTAAGTCCTGCATGTTTCAATGTGTGATTGGCGCTTCTTTGTGGCTAAGTCCCACGTGTTTCATTGCCTTCACTGCTCGTTGCCTTCAGCACTCATTGCCTTGGTGCTGCAAGTTTTAATGCCTTAACGGCTCGCCTCACTATGCGAGGCTCGTAGTTAACAGCTCGCATCGCTACGCAAGGCTCGCAAGTGATGAGCGCCTTTGTCGCTCATTGCCTAAGTTGTACGCACCACGTAAAGCGTGACAACGTCTCGTAGTTTGACAACTATTATATGTGATATACTGTACCTTGCAAACATAAAGGGTGATAGCCATCCTTCTGAATTTAGATACTGATTCAACAACCATAAGGTTTTTATATAAATGTCCCATCCACATGCTTGTGTTTTATCACTACATCCCTCTATAGTAGTCTTATACCTATAACACTTCTAAAATCTTGTCTGATCTCTTAGAAGTTCTGGTTCCTTAGGTGATATTGTTTGTCCATCGCTTATCTAAGTTTTATACGTACAGTATTTGCTCATGTGAGGTAAGAAAATGCAAATTAGTAGACCTTGAAGTGTTGGAGCTTACTGGACAATCCTTTAGAAGAATAAGGGGAGGCTGTAAATCAAATGTGTTTTTTTTTGCTTTAAGAACATAACATTCCTTAGGATACTATTTTGAAATGTGTGTTCTGAATGGTAGCCTTTCAAGTGTCTGTGGGAACATTTTAACATCTTAGTAGTTTTCAGTTATTGCTTTTGACATATACTCAGCTCTTGGTAATGAAAGGACCAGGATGCTACAAAAAGTTGCATGACAGTTTCTGGTTGCTCTGTTTGTTTTTAGCTTCATCCTCAGTGGTAGTGCAATCCAGCCCTACTGCAGTGTGGTAAAACCAAGGAAAATAAAATCTGTCACTAACTCCTCTTCTTCTCTATTTGCCAAAAACCGAGATTGCAGTTTGCCATTATATTCGTCTTTTTAACATTGATCATCAGGCCAGTTTTACCCTCATCAATAGGCCCTTGAGTTCCTTCTCACTTTCAGCCATCAGATTAGTATCATCCACGTATCTGAGGTTGTTGATATTTCTTCAAGCAATATTGATTCCGGCTTTGGATTCGTACAGCCCCGCCTTATGCATGATGTATTCAGCGTATAAGTTGAATAAATAATGTGACAATATACTACACTCCTATTCCGATCTTGAATCATTTTATTGTTCCATGTTCAGTTCTGACTGTGGCTTCTTGTTCATTATACAGATTCCTTGGCAGATCCAATGATCTGGTACTCTCAAGTAAATGTGTTTATCAACTACTCTTGCTTGCTCTGTTATCCAGCGGAAATTGTCAATTTGATATGTTTTGCCTCTTCCTCTGCGGAACCCGGTTTGCAAATCTGGTAGTTCCCAGTCTATATATTGTTGGAGCCGAGCCTGTAGGCATTGCCTTGCTGGCATATGAAATGATGTCCATACCATTTTTGTCTTTTATCATTCCCACTTAGTCATGAAAGGTTCCTTTTAGATCCCAAATTTTGCATAGATCTCTTCACTTTTTTCATTCTTTTATCTTCTATCTCTTTCTATCTCTCATTATAGAATGTCTCCTTCTCTCTTCTTGCTATCCTTTCAGTAAGACCATCATAGTCTTAGAGTTCTAATCTGGGCTTCTACATGTTTGTTTCTGTATGTTTACATTTTTAGATGCCATTTTATTTGTATACGAGCTTTGTTTGACCTTAGTGTAAAAAGCTTAACAAAATAATTTTTGGCATCAATAATTCATAACACTTAGAAACTCCACAAGCTCTGCTGAAGTACCTAGTTCAAAAATGATGAACCATTTGTTTATTTTTTCTTCCTGTGAATAATTTGTAAAATAATATTGTTGTGAGTATAGTATTTATTAATGGCTTGTATATCTGCTAATCTTGTTAACTTGTTACATACTTATTAAACACGAGCTATGTTTCTTATACTATAGCACTACTGTAATGTGCCTAACTTTAGAGCTATTCCATAAAATATAGTTTGTTCTTTATCTCAGGTGAAGGTCAATTATTATCTGTGCATTTTAACTCTTGCAAAGTTATTGCCTGCAAGACAAATTATTTCAGTGGTGCTTTGGTTCTTTAGAGAAAAGCCATGATATAACTGAAAGTGCATGACTACTTGACAAAAACATTATTGGCAGTGGCAATAATACGATAATAGACTATATATGACTCTCATCACCCGTCTTTACCTCACTCACTCTTATCCAAGACTTTTCTTGTGCAGAGCCCACCCTGTGGATTCTCTACCCTTCTGTCACTCTGCCCTACTCTTCACACACTTCAAGAACACTTATGTAGTCTACCAACTGGTGGCCTTATGCTAATCCCCTATATCACAGTTTACACCATATTTAAGGCAAAAGTAAATGCCACTAGCCAAGGGCTAAGGAAGCGGGGAGGGACGAGGGGGATATATTCCCCCCCTCACACTTTTTATTTAGCCTTTCACTCCCCAGTAGTCTCCCCCTCACTTCTTATCTTTTTAGCTGATGGAAGATAGTCTTGAGTGATCTCATGAGTCCCGCTATTAAGATGAATTCAGCAGCTAAAGGGACCAGAGAAGAGGGGGACATTACTGGGGAGTGATGGGACCACCAGGAATAAGGTCCCTATTATTTTATAATGTATTATATTAAATTAATATATATGTAACAAGCAGACAATTCCCTCCAACACACATATTATATATACTGTATACTAGCGACTTGCCCGTCAAAAATGATGGGGCAATAAAATTGTAGGGCAGGTAATGCTGTTTGCTACAGACAATAATTTTTTGGTTGGTCTTAGATCCTTCGGCGCTCATCTCGTGGCTTGCAATGAGCGCCTTCGGCTCTTGGTTGTTGTACTTTTTTTTATGAGAGGCGCTTTTGCTGTCATTGTAAGGTTGGGGCTGATCTCCTTTTTGCGCTTATTGCAAGGCTGTCCCCTGGTGTAGTTTGTGTGCTATTAGCAGCGTTGGCGCTCGTTGTGAGGCGTGCTGTGAAAGGCTTTTACGTTTATTGCAATAGTTTTTTTTTGTGCATATGTACTTAAATAATTAATAAATTAATAAATTAATGTACTTTACCTATTTGTAAGTAATATATGCAGGAGCTGACAATCTTTTTTTAGGTTCCTGCAGCATACAATGTAGGTTTGCACTGTTGTGGAGCTGAGGTGTAACTGTTTGCAATGTGTGCAGTGTGTAGTGTAAGTAGGCTGTGTGCGCGAGGGGAAGCTGTTTTGTGTAGCTGGGTACTTCCGCATTGTGTAAGTTAGTGTTGTAAAATGGCGGCGATTGTGTATGTGGTACGCAGGTGTGGATGATGTAGCGTCCTTGGTAAGAGTGTATCTTGTACCTCATACGGTTTTTGGAAAAGCCGTATGTGCTTGGTGGTGTTTTGCGGCTTTAGGGTCCTGTAGCCTCATTTTCGTTTTTTTCGGCGGCCATTTTTTCTCTTGCTTAGGGGATTTTCGTGTGTCTAAACTCAGTAATTTTGACTTAAATTGAGGTGTAACTTCACTTGCAGAGGTCCTGGGTGCCCCCCCTCGGCCGCCCTTGCTCTGGGTAAGCTTTTTATGTCATTTACAGTATGTGTGTATTTATTGTTTTTTTTATGTTTTCAGGTGCTTGCGGTTCAACCGTTAAGGTCGTATTTTTGCAAGCTCGTAATGTTTTTTTTTCTAAGTCACGCAGCTTGTATTTTTTTAGTGTAAGTCTGTACATTTTTTGTTCTAAGGCCCACGGCTCGTAATTTTTGGTGTAAGTCCGTATTTAGTGATTGTGCGTTAGATGTATTTTTTCAAAATCCCACTTCCGTGGGTGTTTGTAACCAGTTGTGAGGCGGCGTAGAGCTTCCACTTCCGCAAATGTGGCCCCATGCTTCGCGAGGGTCCGCATTTGCAGCCTGCAATGAGCCTTTGGCTCATTGCAGCCAACGTTGCAGCCTCCATCTTCCGCAAATGCGGCCCCTCGCAGATTCTCAATAGGGTTTAGGTCTAGAGACATGCTTGGCCAGTCCATCACCTTTACCTTCAGTTTCTTTAACACGGCAGTGGTCGTCTTGGAGGTGTGTTTGGGGTCGTTATCATGTTGGAATACTGCCCTGCAGCCCAGTCTCCGAAGGGAGGGGATGCTTCAGTATGTCACAGTACATGTTGGCATTCTTGGTTCTCTCAATGAACTGTAGCTCCCCAGTGCCGGCAGCATGACACTCCCACCCCCAAAAATATACATTTATACTAAGGAATGGTAGTTGAAATGATCCCTAAATGACAGCTAAATGGATAAGGCACAAAGAGAACAAAAACACTTCGTTTGAACGTAAACAGCGATGCAGAGAGAGTGGAGGCAGCATCTGCCATCAACAGGTAAATGCATATAGGGGGAATCAACACAATATAATTTAGAAAACATAAATACACATATAGACATAGACATATGTGTATATATGTTTTGTTTGGTCCTGCATGAGTGCTGCCGGCACTGGGGAGCTACAGTTCATTGAGGGAACCATGAATGCGAACATGTACTGTGACATACTGAAGCAGAGCATGATTCCCCCCATTCAGAGACTGGGCAGCAGGGCAATATTCCAACATGCTAACGACCCCAAACACACCTCCAAGATGACCACTGTCTTGCTAAAGGTAAAGGTGATGGACTGGCCAAACATGTCCCCAGACATAAACCCTATTGAGCATCTGTGGGGCATCCTCAAACGAAAGGTGGGCGAGTGCAAAGTCTCTAAAATCCACCAGCTCCATGATGTCATCATGGAGAGGTGAAAGAGGACTCCAGTGGCAGCCTGTGAAGCTCTGGTGAACTCCATGCCCATGAGGGTTAAGGCAGTGCTGGAAAATAATGGTAGCCACACAAAATATTGACACTCTGTGCCCAATTTGGACATTTGCACTTAGGGGTGTACTCACTTTTGTTGCCAACGGTTTAGACAATAATGGCTGTGTGTTGAGTTATTTTGAGGGGACAGCAAATTTACACTGTTATACAGGCTGCACACTTACTACTTTACATTGTAGCAGAGTGTAATTTCTTCAGTGTTGTCACATGAAAAGATATAATAAAATATTTACAAAAATGTGGTACTCACTTATGTGAGATACTGTATTTACATAAATATACAGTGGGGAAAAAAAACTTTTGCAAGGCACTGTAATATATACATACATACAGTATATATATATATATATATATATATATATATATATATATATATATAAATATATGTAAAAATATATGTAAACAGTGGGGGGAGAAAATATTTGATCCCATGCTGATCTTGAACGTTTGTCCACTCACAAAGAAATAATATAAGTTTAATGGTAGGTGTATTTTAACAGTGAGAGACAGAATAACAAAAAAAAAAAAAGAAAAGAAAAACGCATGTCAAAAAAGTGATAAATTGATTTGCAGGTCAATGAGGGAAATAAGTATTTGATCCCCTATCAACCAGCAAGATTTCTGGCTCCCAGTTGTCTTTTATATAGGTAACGAGCTGAGATTAGGAGCTCTCTCTTAAAAGGAGTGCTCCTAATTGCAGCTTGTTACCTGTATAAAAGACACCTGCCCACAAAAGCAATCAATCAATCAGATTCCAGATTCTCCACCATGGCCAAGACCAAAGAGCTGTCCAAGGATATTAGGGTCCAAGGATGTCAGACCATCACCAAGCAGCTTGGTGAGAAGGTGACAACGGTTGGTGTGATTATTCCCAAATGGAAGAAACACAAAATAACTGTCAGTCTCCCTTGGTCTGATGCTCCATGCAAGATCTCACCTCGTGGAGTTTCAATGATCATGAGAACGGTGAGGAATCAGCCCAGAACTACACAGGAGGATCTTGTTAATGATCTCAAGGCATCTGGGACCATAGTCACCAAGAAAACAGTTGATAACACACTACGCTGTGAAGGACTGAAATCCTGCAAGCACATGTACAGGCCCGTCTAAAGTTTGCCAATGAACATCTGAATGATTCAGAGGAGAACTGGGTGAAAGTGTTGTGGTCAGATGAGACCAAAATCGAGCTCTTTGGCATCAACTCAACTCACCGTGTTTGGAGGAGGAGGAAAGCTGCCTATAACCCCAAGAACACCATCCCCATCGTCAAACATGGAGGTGGAAACATTATGCTTTGGGGACAGGACAACTGAACCACAGCAAATAGACGATGGACGGAACCATGTACCATCAAATCTTGGGTGAGAACCTCCTTCCCTCAGCCA
Source organism: Discoglossus pictus (assembly GCA_027410445.1). NCBI lineage: Eukaryota > Metazoa > Chordata > Amphibia > Anura > Alytidae > Discoglossus > Discoglossus pictus. The sequence goes on from CM050164.1 coordinate 106,925,930, forward strand.
AGGCTTAGAAATGGGTTGTGGATTAGTATTCCAGCATGCTATCACCCAAAACACACAGCCAAGGCCACAAAGGAGTGTCTCAAGAAGAAGCACATTAAGGTCCTGGAGTGGCCTAGCCAGTCTCCAGACCTTAATCTCATAAAACATCTGTGGAGGGAGCTGATGGTTCGAGTTGCCAAACTTCAGCCTCGAAACCTTAATGACTTGGAGAGGATCTACAAAGTGGAATGGGACAAAATCCCTAATGTGATGTGTACAAACCTGGTGGTCAACTACAAAAAATGTCTGAGCTCTGTGATTGTCAACAAGGGTTTTGCCACCAAGTACTAAGTTGAAGGGGTCAAAAACGTATTTCCCTCATTTACCTGCAAATCAATTTATAACTTTTTTTGACATGGATTTTTCTTGTTTTCTTTTTTTTATTCTGTCTCTCACCGTTAAAATACACCTACCATTAAAATTATAGAGTGATCATTTCTTTGTCAGTGGACAAACGTTCAAAATCAGCAGAGGATCAAATACTTTCTCCCCCCACTGTTTACATATATATATATATATATATATATATATATATATATATATATATATATACTGTATATATGTATATATTACAGTGCCTTGCAAAAGTATTCACCCCCCTTGGCATTTTTCATGTTTTGTTGCCTCACAACCTGGAATTAACATGGATTGTTTGAGGATTTCCATCATTTAATTTACAGACATTGCCCACAACTTTAAAGATGTTTTTTTTATTTATTTTAGTGTGAAGCAAACAACAAACAGGACAAAATAACAGAAAAAGTCAATGTGCATAACTATTCACCCCCCTAAAGTTAATACTTTGTAGAGCCAACTTTTGCGGCAATCACAGCTCCAAGTCGCTTTGGATACGTCTCTATGAGCTTGCCACATCTTACCACTGGGATTTTTGCCGATTCCTCCTCGCAAAACTGCTCTAGCTCCTCTCAAGTTGGATGGTTTGCCCTTCTGAACAGCAGTCTTTATGTCTGACCAGATTTTCTTTTGGATTGAGGTCTGGGCTTTAAATATGCCATTCCGACACATTTACATGTTTCCCCTTAAACCACTCAAGTGTTGCTTTAGCAGTGTGTTTGGGGTCATTGTCCTCCTGGAAGGTGAACCTCCGTCCTAGCCTCAAATCACGCACAGAGTGGTACAGGTTTTGCTCAAGAATATGCCTGTATTTAGCACCATCTTTCCCTCAACTCTGACCAGTTTCCCAGTCCCGGCTGCTAAAAACATCCCACAGCATGATGTTGCCACCACCATGTTTCACTGTGGGGATGGTGTTCTTTCGGTGATGTGATGTGTTGGGTTTGCGCCAGCATAAGGCTTATTGTTGTCCTATGTACAGATACTCCAGTCTATGCTGTGAAACTCTGCATCTCCTCCAGGGTTAACTTAGGTATTTGTGCTGCCTCTCTGATTAATGCCCTCCTTGCTCCGTCCGTGAGCTTTGGTGGGTGGCCGTCTCTTGGCAGGTTTGCTGTTGTGCCATGTTCTTTCCACTTGGTTATGATAGATTTGATGGTGCTCCTGGGGATCATCAAATATTTGGATATTTTTTTATAACCTAACCCCTTCTAGCCCTATTTAACTCCGTCACTTATGGGGGTCTATACAGACCCCCATAAGCCTCCATCTAAACCATCACTTATGTGGGTCTATACAGACCCCCATAAGCCTCCATCTGACCCCATCACTTATACGGGTCAATACAGACCCCCGTAAGCCTCTATTTGACCCTAATCAGTCCCATAATTAACCCCATAAGTGCTATGAGGGTCCTCCAGGACCCTCATGACACTAAGTACAAATACTACACTACACTATTCCCCCCCCCCAATAAACCACTACATTTAAACTAACACCCCTCTACCCTAACCTATTAATACATATCCCCTATCTATACATTCCCGGTATCTAAAATACATTAAACCCTAAATCTAAGCTAAAATAGAATAAATTAGATCACTTACGTTTGCAGATGTCCCTTCAGGAAAAAAGAAAACCCCTAGGAAATAAAAAGAAACATCTACAGCCTTATTAAATTGTGATTCGGCTTATTGAATAGGGCTCTATATATGCACATAGCATATTTTTTTACAGAACATTTTAGTTAGTGAAGACCTTGCTTTTGGATAGACGTTCACTAACTTTACATATAATTAATACAAATTGTAAATACAGTATTAAACTCACCTCTCCAGCATGTCTCCGTCCATCTTCTTCTGTTCCCTGGAGAACGGGTTACTGCCTTGGGGGGTCATTCAAGCCCGTAGTCCTGAGGCAGCAACTCAATCTCCAAGCCTTGCGGAATGCTGCCACAAATGAGAGTATTGGCTAGCGGTGATGTGCCAGCTAACCAATGTACTACATGTCATCCTCATGTCCCCCAATGTGTCCCCTATCAATTACAGCGCTGTACAGTGCTGCATTGAACTTATATTTGAGTTTTTAGTTTGGCGGGCTTGCATTCTGATCCGCGAGCTAACGCCCATGATCAGGTCCACGCCCACCAAACTAATTGGCAGATTGCATGGCTTGCGATCGGCTGTAGGAAGAGGTGTGTTGCATCCCCTTTCATTTGAATAGCACCCTCGCAAGGAATCGCACCTTTGCGGCCATTTTACGGCAATTAATAGAATGAGGCCCATACTATGGTAGACTAAACAAACCCCCACGAATACCTAATTAGCCCCTATTACCAATGGGAGACTATACAAACCCCCATGGGAAAAAAATAGTTTAACACCACCAGGATCTTCATGACACTCTATGTTACAATACCCCTACACTAACCTCATAAAATTAACTCCACCAATAAACTAATAAATAAAATAAACCTAATCAATTACTAAAACAGTTTATCTAATTAATTACAAAAAAAAAAAAAAACTATTTCATTAATTATTAAAGACCCTAATTGATTACTAAATAAATAAACCTAATTCATTACTAAATAATAAATATTTTTAATAAATAGTTAAACGTAATCAATCGCTAAATAAATAAACCTATTTAATTACTAAATAAATAAACCTAGCTCAATACCTAAAAATTAGTGTACATTTGTGCTGATCACTTTCTGGATTTTACAAATTCTGTCCTTTTTTGCTTTCCAAGAGCAAGTATTACATATAACTAATCTTTTCACCTGTATGCACAATACAACTTTTAGCATACTATCCTTGGATTTCATTAAAAGTAAAGGAATCTGGGTAAAGCAGTCAGCAGATGAAAATCAGTGGGGATATACACAGAAATATAATAAACACAAATACATGGCAAGCTGGAAATAAAGGCGCTGTGCAAAAAAAATGTTTCATGTTACAAATGACCACCTTTTAACAAACACTTGGAATTATACCCGTGGCATGTACATAGGTGTGTATGGTTTTTAAATGAAGTAAATATATGTGTTAATGCAATGTTAATGGAAGTTCATTGTTAAGCTGATTTGTGCCTGCCAAGATTCCAACTGTCAAATGCATATCAGAATGTTTTCCCATTTTAAATAATTTAGCTCAGAATATAATTATGTAATTATTTTGACATGAAACATAACATAGTATCTCCATTTATCTCGAAACAGACATTTCCTTCGATGAGTGATCAGTAAAGCAAGACATACAAATATGACTGAGTGACAGCACCACTCTTATTTACACAATAGAATTAAAAGTATGGTTTCTTCACTTTAGATTGTGAAATGCTTTATACCTGGCCTTTTTACATAGCATTGTATTAAGCCACGGGATATACACACGGCTCATGTACTTCTTGACTTAGGTAAAATACTTAATGTAATTTGTAATACTTAATGTAATTTGTAACAGGAATAAAAACCATTTTACATTTTAAGAGAGTTAGAAAGCAATGAGTACATTAATATTTTTTTTAAGTCTCTTTAATTTTTATGACAACAACTAATTTTATTATATAATTAGTGAGACCCTTCCATATTTGGTTAAACATTGCATTTTCTACTTTAGTGATTGGGGATTTATGACCTGAACTTTCTCTTTATTGATGCTATAGTTTAAAATGGCAGTGTAGGCACTTTTCATGTTCAATCTATTTTTTAGTTCACTACTAACAAATATATCAACTGATAAAACATTAGGCAGGGTAGGTAACCTGGAGCATGCTCAGTTTGAGGGTGCAGGGGGTTATGGGATTGTAGCTATAGCACCATTAACCTACCTGGACTAGCAATAATAACTCGAAAACACAGTAGCATGGGTTTTCATTGCAAGTTTTTGTCTATTCACAATGTTATTAATTTGTTTATCATCCTTGTATCAAGTTTATCTAATTACTATAAAATCTATTTCTTTTGTTTATTTTATTGGTTTGTTGAGATAAGACCATCAGTTGTCATAGTACATTTTCATATTCTCCCATCCTGGTATTTGCAAAACAAATGTACCATATTATTTTGTACTGACTTTAACTGCTGGTCTTATAGATACATCATATAAATAATGGTATTCTATGACCTGCTTGTGTTATGCTTTAGTTCAATTACTTAACCTATCAGTAATCCCAAATATCCCTAAAACGATACAAAATACCAACAACATTATATTACTGTATCTTAAGGAAACTACGTGCTTAAACAATATTATCATTAATAATACATTTTGTTATAAGTTTGCTAAAGAATATGACTATGTATTGTAAGACCAATTGGTCAGTGAGTTACCAAGGCTCTTAATGTCACTGCATACTTTATACATTTTGTTTCACACGCACTTAAAAATTAAAGGATGGTTGGTAAAAACTCCCTATCCATCTTTTAAACATCTCTGCAAATGAAATACCATATATTTATAGCAAAACTCCACATTGTATGCCATTTTGGAACCTCTATTATATGGTTGTTGAATAATATTTAGTCTAATTCTTGGGTGTTTACCTTGCCAACTAAGGGCCCTATTCTTAACTCGCAAAATTAGTTTATTTCAACTGCAGGAGTTTTTTCTCAGTAATGTCACACATGTATTCAATTGCCTTCACTCTTAATATTAAGTATCTCACTCGAAATACAGTGCCTTGCAAAAATATTCACCCCCCTTGACTTTGTACCTATTTTGTTACATTACAGCCTTAAATTCAATGTTTTGTTAATCTGAATTTTATGTGATGGATCAGAACACAATAGCCTAAGTTGGGGAAGTGAAATGAGAAAAATATATACATAAAGATATTTCATTCATCATTCATTCCCTTTGTTATGAAGCCCATAAAAAGCTCTGGTGCAACCAATTATCTTCAGAAGTCACATAATTAGTGAAATGATGTCCACCTGTGTGCAATCTAAGTGTCACATGATCTGTCATTACATATACACACCTTTTTTGAAAGGCCCCAGGGGCTGCAACACCTAAGCAAGAGGCACCACTAACCAAACACTGCCATGAAGACCAAGGAACTCTCCAAACAAGTAAGGGACAATGTTGTTGAGAAGTACAAGTCAGGGTTTGGTTATAAAAAAAATATCCAAATCTTTGATGACCCCCAGGAGCACCATCAAATCTATCATAACCAAATGGAAAGAACATGGCACAACAGCAAACCTGCCAAAAGACGACCGCCCACCAAAACTCATGGACCGGGCAAGGAGGGTATTAATCAGAGAGGCAGCACAGAGACCTAAGGTAAGCCTGGAGGAGCTGCAGAGTTCCACAGCAGAGACTGGAGTATCTGTACACAGGACAACAATAAGCCGTACACTCCATAGAGTTGGGCTTTATGGCAGAGTGGCGAGAAGAAAGCCATTACTTTCAGAAGAAAAACAAAATGGCACATTTTGAGTTTTGCAAAAAGGCATGCGGGAGACTCCCCAAAATGCATGGAGGAAGGTCCTCTGGTCCGATGAGACTAAAATTGAACTTTTCGGCCATCAAAGAAAACGCTATGTCTGGCGCAAACCCAACACATCACATCACCCAAAAAACACCACCCCACAGTGAAACATGGTGGATCATGCTGTGGGAATGATTTTCAGCAGCCGGGACTGGGAAACTGGTCAGAGTTGAGGGAAAGATGGATGGTGCTAAATACAGGGATATTCTTGAGCAAAACCTGTACCACTCTGTGCGTGCTTTGAGGCTAGGATGGAGGTTCACCTTCCAGCAGGACAATGACCCAAAACACACTGGTAAAGCAACACTTGAGTGGTTTAAGAGGAAACATGTAAATGTGTTGGAATGGCCTAGTCAAAGGCCAGAACTCAACCCAATAGAAAATCTGTGGTCAGACTTAAAGATTGCTGTTCGTAAGCGCAAACCATCCAACTTGAATAAGCTGAAGCAGTTTTACAAGGAGGAATGAGCAAAAATCCCTGTGGTAAGATGTGGCAAGCTCATAGAGACTTATCCAAAGCGACTTGGAGCTGTGATTGCCGCAAAAGGTGGCTCTACAAAGTATTGACTTTAGGGGGGTGAATAGTTATGCACATTGACTTTTTCTGTTATTTTGTCCTATTTGTTGTTTGTTTCACAATAATAAAAAAAACAAAATCATCTTCAAAGTTGTGGGCATGTTCTGTAAATTAAATGATGCAAATCCTCAAACAATCCATTTTAATTCCAGGTTGTGAGGTAACAAAACATGAAAAATGCCAAGGGGATGAATACTCTTGCAAGGCACTGTATGTAAACCCATGTCTTGTTAGTAAAATGTGAGTTGCAGAATTACATGTCCACTCGTAAATTACACCAAACCCTGCATTTTTCTTAAATCCTTGATGAGACGCAGCTTTAGGAACCCTTAGAAAACGCGAACATCATGATAATGTGAATATATAAGTAAAATGAGTAAGAACAAGCACCCGTAATTTCGAGTAAGCATTTTGCAAGTTAATAAGTAGAATTCGTCCATAGGGCTAGCCCTTTAATAGACAATGCATTAGAGCATCTGTCATAGTCCATGTTGGTTTTCTGATGTATAAACCTCTTAAGAAGTAGGTTCTGTGTTACCCAGGATATTATATAATGACACAAACATAATAATAAAAATATATTATATTTTTCAAATTGCACATTTGTACCTATGGGTCTGTTAAGCATGAAATTCTAATGCACTTGTATTTTTTTTTATTACTGTAATGTCTTGTTAACTGCTGTTGCAGGTCGCAGAAAGGCTACTAAAACCATTTGCAGCTGCTCTTCAGTGCACGTAAATAATTTCCCTTATATTGCAAGTTACAAGTCACAAGTATTTTGTGAGTGCTCAGTAAAGTTCCAAATGAATAGCTGCTTAGTGTGAAACTTTCAAAAAGTAACCCATAATATTATATATATATATATTTGTAATATTATGAATGTCAGAAAATCAATTGGAAAGCATGCTGTAATTTGTGTCTGGCTTGTTCTTGTGTATCACAAGTAGCTCACTCACAATTATGACAAGCAGGTTTATTTCAATAGTTAAGTAATGTTACTAACCACTTTTTTAGTGGTGTAACTCTACGAATTAGGGAATTGAATAGGAGCCTAAAATTGAGGTAGTGTTGACTGAAACTTATTTATAATAGTTATAGAACTTATCAGTGTGAACCATGGGTAGTGGAATGCTCTAGGGTCTACCACTAGGGGGGCCCAGTGCAGTTTTGTATTTATTTATTTTTATATTAATATTTTTTTACATTTCTGTAGTGTATGGGTCCACTCCACGCAATGCATCTGTGTACCATGCCCCAGCATCCCTGGACGCTGTCCCCGGCACCCCATGGCCCCCTCCCCACACCATGAGGGTTTCCTATGGTCCTAGCTTCCTCAGTGGAACGGGAAGTGCAGCAAGTGACTGTGAGAGGCCTAGCTGCCAGGATTGGAGGAAGGAACGGTCAGAGACTGGGGAGATAAAAGGCGGGAGGGAGAAAGTGAAGGGAGAAGAGTTGTGAGGAAGGAGAGCTTTTTATATCAATATATTTATTTATATATATTTACTTATATTTATTTACTGTACTACTGTACGGTGGAGGGCTTCTATCACTCTTTTGCCCACCATAATATAAATGATTGTTGTGGTGAACTACCTAATTTCCACAACACAGGCTGAGATCCCGCTCCATGCTGATGATAGTCAGTAAGCTTGAAACAGCTGTACATGGATTGGATACTCAGCCTGTGTTTATTCCAACCTTGGCTTTGCATTAAAGCTGTGTAATACAGCATGCATAAGCTTAAAGGAAGACATGTTTGATAATGGCTACGGAATGAAGAGCGAGGCATTTGTGGCCACATTTGTGTGTCCCAGCTCAACTTCCCAGAATGCAGTGTAATAACTCTTTTTCTCGGAACTCTGAGCTGGAAGCAGGTTTTTTAACATGCTTTAGACATTCCAATGTGAACACAGATGTACTTTTTATTTACTATATATATATATATATATTACAGGCGGGGGCTGGCAAAGGGCCCAAGAGGGTGGGGGAACCATTGAAAGAGATAAAAAAAAATGTGAGGAAGGAGCTTCATTGTTATAGTGGACATTCTTCCCAACCAGAGAATATCTAACGATTTCCATCTTTCATGATGATGTTGAATCTTGTCTAATGTTATGTTTTATCATTTGTCAACTGTGTACTCAAATATTTAGTGTTTTATTTTGCCATTGCATTAAATTAACATCTGCATCTGGAATGCTGGAAATTGTATCCTTTTAGCTTGTTTTTTAGATTGTCCTTCTGGGTTCATACTGTTATATCCAATAACAAACTACCATACACTAGTGGAATGCACATTACCTACATTCTTAGAGCCTGATTTAATTGAGCAATTGTAAGTTACTGGAGCCCGTAAGTGAGGCTGTAAGTTATTTTGCTATTTAATTGGCTTCAAAATTGTTACAGCCTTTAAACCTGGAACTTACAGCCTCCCAAAGCCTTTGATCTTTCCCGTCGGAGTTATGATCGCTAAAATCGCAAATCACTATTCAATTGCTACAATTCCCCAAGCCCGCAAATGTTTTCACACCCGTAAACGGCAAATGTAGGAGAAAATCCTATAAGTGCTAGAGAGGACAACACGGGGGTTTAACCACTGTCCACAGCACTGTGAATACAAATAAAAAATCAATACTGCACTGTAAATGATATGGAAAGCAATGAAATACATTATATTTAATTGCACAACAGTCTCAAGCTCTCAAATAGGCAATAAATAAAATACATTTTATTATGTTTCATTTAGGGGTTATATCAATCTCAGTAATCAATGAGTTAATACATATGAGGCCACCCATACGGACTAGATCAGTATCAGCATTCACTTTTATTATTTTGTGTTTTGCGAGTCCAATCTAATCTCATATTGGACCCCTAAATGCTAATTGATTGAAATGTAACCTCCATATTTTACTATCATCATGATGACGGTCTCATTTTCTATTGGCTGTTTCGAAATGGGTGGTTACAGTCTTGCTTAATTGATCATATTCCTGCCCTAAACTGCTATGAGTGCATGGTTGATGGTTTCGGCTTTTGGCCCGTAACTTGCGGGATGGTTCAGTTGAATAGCACTGGAAATGGAGCATACTGGGAGCCCGCAGCAAGCCTGCAGACATACGGCCTGTTTACCACGAGATACGGGCTTCTAATTGAATCAGGCTCTTAGTGTGAAAATTGTAATAGTTACATAGTTACATAGTAATTGAGGTTGAAAAAAGACTTTTAGCCCATCAAGTTCAACCTTTTAAGATTTCATCTGATCTGCAATATGCAGATTAATTGATAATTGATCCAAAGGAAGGCAAACAAAAACAACAAAACGTGAAACTTTGCCAATTGTCTCAAAGAGCAAAAAAATATATTCTTTCCTGATCACAGATACTGCCGATCGGATTCCTCCCTGGATCAATACTACCTCTCTAATTAACCAGGATAACCCTGAATGCCCTTTTTATTTAAAAATAAATCCAATACCTTTTAAAGTGCTCTATTGAATCAGCTGTCACCACCTCCCTTGGTAGAGAATTTCACAGATTAACCACCCTTACTGTGAAGAACCCTTTTCTTTCTTTATGGTGGAATCTTTTTACTTTCTAACCTCAAATGATGTCCTCTTGTCAGTTGAAAACCTCTTGGCACAATAGCCCCCCTGACAAATTTGTTATACTGACCCTGGATGTATTTATATATGGTGATCATATCCCCTCTTAGATGCCTTTTTTCTAGAGAAAATAAGTTTAATTTGGTTAGTCTTTCTTCATAACTTAGCCCCTCCATTCCCTTATTAGTTTTGTTGTCATTCTCTGAACCATTTCCAGTTCTAAAATGTCCTTTTTATGAAGTGGTGCCCAAAACTGGACTCCATATTTTAAATGAGGGTGTACTAGGGATTTGTATAATGGCAGAATTATATTTTCTTCCCTGGCTTCTTTACCCTTCTTAATACATGCTAATATTTTATTTGCCTTTGCAGATGCTGCTTGGCATTGATAACTGTTACGTAGGTGGTTGTCCACAAGCACTTCCAAATCCCTTTCAATATCTGATACCCCAAAATTTGCTTTATTAAGTTTATAAATTTCATGGCTATTTTTCCTTCCCAGATTCATAACCTTACATTTATTCGTATTAAATCTCATCTGCCATTTAATTGCCCATTTCTCTAATTTCTGCAAATCCCTTTGGAGGGAAAGTACGTCATTTTCTGATTTAATTATCTTGCACAACTTTGTGTCATCAGCAAAAATGGAGACACTACTTTCCAATCCTACTTCTAAGTCGTTAATAAATATGTTAAAAAGGAGAGGATCTAATACTGAACCCTGAGGAACCCCACTTAGCACATTAGTCCAATCTGCTTCCTGTCTTTTAGCCAGCTCGCAATCCATGTGCCTATATTTTCTTCAAATCCTGTATCCCTTAGTTTGCTCAATAGTCTTCCATGTGGCACTGTATCAAAAGCCTTTGCAAAATCTAAAAAGACTACATCCACTGAGTTGCCTTGATCCAAGTTCCTACTAACCTCCTCATAGAAACTAATTAGATTTGTTTGACATCATAAATCCCTGTTGACTCCTACTTATAATCCTATTTGAATAGACATATTTCTCTTATTAACCCTTCTAAAAGCTTTCCAGGATTTGCTCTTGCTCCCTTCTTAAATATAGATATCACCTCTGCTTTTCTCTAGTCATCTGGTAACGACCCCGTGTTCATTGAATCTTAAAAAATTAGATATAATGGTTTGGCTATAACAGAACTCAGCTCTCTCAGTACCCTTGTATGTATTCCATCAGGACCTGGGGCTTTATTAACATTTATTTTTTCCAACCTCTTTTGGATTGCTTCTTGCGTTAACCAATTATTTAGTAAAGGTAGTGTAACCCCATTATGTTGCAACCACTGGTACCTCCCTTGTGTATACCAAAGAAAAGAACCTATTTATCTCATCTGCCTTTTCCTGGTCACTAATTATTAGATAGCCGGTTTCACATTGTAATGTTCCTACAGCTTCCTTCCTGGCCTTCTTCCCATTAATATACTTAAAAAATATGTTAGGGTTAGTCTTACTCTCTTTTGCAACTCATTTTTCATGTTCTATTTTAGCCAGTCTAATAGCGCTTTTGCAAGCCTTGTTGATTTACTTGTACTTATGTAAGGCAGTCTCTGTCCCCTCTTGTTTGTATAATTTTACGCCGTATCTTGATCTTTAAATCATTGTTAAACCACATGGGATATGATTTACTCCTTTTACTTTTATTCCCATATGGTATATGGTAATAAGTATGTATATTTAGTAAGGATTTGAATGTTATCCATTTATGGTCAGTATTTTTACATGACAGTTCTTTGTCTATACTTTGTATCGCTGCACTTAGACCATCAAAATCTGCCCTTTTAAAATTAAGAGTTTTTGTTGGACACTTACAGTTTAGCTTTTTTAATTTAATATCAAATGAGACTGTGTTGTGATCGCTGTTTCCCAAAGGTTGCACTAGTCCAACATTTGATACTATATCAATATTATTTGTGATGACTAAATCCAAGATAGCCTCATTTCTAGTAGGCTCTTGTATAACCTGGGCCAGATAATGATCCCTGAGTGTACTCAAGAACCTGCTCCCCTTAGCTGGACTGCGGGTCTCATTTATCCAGTTTATTCCAGGGTAGTTAAAATCTACCATTATTAAAACTTGCCCATGCTTAGCTGCATTTCCAATCTGTAGTAATAATTGCATTTCCTTGCTCTCAATCAATCTGTATTAGTTCAGTCTGAGGAGGCTATGTATCATCTAGATTTAATATTGCTAATTAATTAATTAATTCATGATAATTGTTTCCTTATGAAGTATGATTCAATGTATTTTAATTTATCATAAACATTTAAAAAAATATATTTGTAATGATTTTTTTTATATACATAAACCCCTTATTGACTTTTTTTGTCTTTGTTTACTAAATGTTGTCCCTTCCTTTCAGTGCTTAATTCATTTATTATTTATTTTTAACAACATCTGATTAGATTATATTTGGCATTCTTGGCTTGTGGTGATTTGAAATTGAAATTAAAGCAGCCAGCCACACTGATTACATTGTAAGCTTCATTTAATTTCATACACTTGCACATTACCGAAGATTTTTTTTCTTTTTACGCATGATTGTGCCTGTACCTCTTGCAACTCCAAAGGTCACGTGTAATTGGTGTATAATATGTTACCATTCGCTTTATGATTTGTGAAAGAATATGGCTTAGTCTAGACTCAGTCTTTTAACGTGCTAGAGATCATTTACTCAAAAAATATAAATAGTGTTAAAAATGGTTTACTGCATTGTAGTGGGTAGAGGTAAATATCTGTTACAAAATAAATACCACAGTAATAAGTACAGTGGCATTGTATGTTGTGGTAAGTGATTAGTTTGTTTTTGTTTTTTAAAGATGAAAATTAAATATTCTTAGATGGGTTTATCGGATTTTGGTAGCCCTCTGGTTTCTTTTTCTAGCAAGAGCCTGTGTAGAATTGTTCTATGTTAATGGGCAAATTTAGGATTTGCCATATATTGCCTTTAGCCTCATTTGTGCAGAGGTAAAATACATTTTTCTATGACTAGTAGGCAGGCAATGTCTTTGACTATATTCTTCATGTCACTTCTTTTGCTATTTTTTTTTTTTTTATATTTGTAATGTATCATTAATTTACAATTCACTGGTAAGCCAAGCTGCAATTCAAAGGAATGTGCATATGGTTTATGGCAGTAGTCCCCAGCAGCATCTTTAGCGGGAGTTACTACTGATCAATTAAAAGTATCAAAAGCTACTATGGCACACATGCAATAAATAACCGCCTGTAAGATCTTAGGGTACAATGCCTTCTATAAAAACAGTATTTTTATTACCACAACATGGAATGGTTGGGTCTAACTGGCAGAGATCAACCAGTAAAATCCAAATTACCTATCTGGGATCCCCTGTTCATAACATGTCTTTTTCTCCTCTGGCTCCCCACATCCTACAGAATAATATCAAAATCTTGACCATATTATACAAGCCCTTAAAACTGCACAGTTTTTCCCATCAATCCTGATATGTATTAACTCTTTGATTCCTGGGATCAATATAAAACGTAATAATAAAAAATTATATTGCAGATTTGAAAGCTTGAGACTGTTGTACAATTAATTCCAATGCCTTTCATTGCTTTCCAAGTATTTTAAAGTACAATAGTGTGTTTATATTTGCTTTTACAGTGTTATGAACAGGTGTTTAACCCACTTGCAAGTCCTATCTAGTACTCATAGAAATGTTTTATACATTTGCCATTTACGGGTTTGAAAGCAATTGTGGGCTTGTTGAATTGTTGAAATTAAATATGGATTTTGTGTCTTTAGCACTGGTAACATTTGCAGCTTAGAAACATCAAAGGAGGAGATAGGGCAGAGTTACGTTTTTGACAACCGCAGTGAGTTTGAGCCTGTAACTTGCAAATGGAGGTGAGTACGAGTTACGCTTGCAAGCCATGCGCAGCGAGACGAGCCATTAACACGTAGCACTTAGTCGATGAGCTCATCACTGCGAGGCGAGCCGTTAACACGTAGCACTTGGGCGATGAAAAAAAAAGATACGAGACGCAAAAAATTACGAGATTAGCGGCCGGACAACGAAAAATGAAAAAACAATAAAAACACACTAAAGACAACAACAAAAAATTACAAAAACATCACAGACAACATGGGGCAACAGCCAGGACGTCTCGGGAGTGAGGTGGAACGCAAATCTAAATTGATTTAGACGATTTTTGCCACTCGAAAATCGCCTAAGCGAGGAAAAAAATGGGCGCTGAAAAAAATGAAAACGACGCTACACGACCACGGACCGCGCAAAACACTGCCAAACGCGTAGCAATTTACACATCACACTACCACCTACAAAATGCACTATCACAAAAGACGGAAAATACTCACGAGACGCGTAACACATTAATAACATTACGACTACACAATGCCGCTTTACACAATAAACCAACAACTTTACCTCACGCACACTGCCTATTTAGAATGCACACTTGGAACATTCATTACACTTTATAAGCAGGGCGCCAACAGTCAAAATGGATATTCTATGCAGACGGAAAATACAAACATATTGTTTGCTCTTCCGCCTATTGCTCGCTGCATATATCAGTTATAAATAAAGTATATTAATTGATTTAAGAAATCATTCATTATTACTTAACTACATATACATAGAAATATATATCTCTCTCAGAGGACCAAAAGTACACGACAGAAGAGGCTCGCAATGAGATCCGAAGGCGCTCATTGCGAGGCATGCGATGAGCGCCAAAGGCGCTCAGCGCAAGCTCGCAATGAGCGCCGCAGGTCCTCACAGTCCAAAATGGTTTACATTCTGTGTCAAACAGTATTCCAATGGCTTGAAATTTTATTGCCCCATCATTTTTGACGGGCAAGTCGCTAGTATTTATATAAAGTTAAAAATAAGATATAGAGATTGAGGCATGACTTGATTAGTAAGTAAAATGTTGTCATGTAATGCAAAGCAACATTTAAATATTTTGCACTATAATCTTTTATATGTATGTATTTGTTTGCGTGTATGATCGGGATGTATGAAAAAAAGAATAAAATGTGTTTAAACAATAGAAATAAGTTAATATGTTTCTTTCTTTTGAATGTGTAGGTTTTTCTTCAAGCTAAGCTGCTTATCTCCACCTCCTTGTGCTCTGTCTGAAGTCTGTACTAAAATAAAAAGTCTGACTGGTCAGACTCTGGTACAGACTGAGCATGCCCCAAAATGGGGGCAGGGCTATGATGGCTCATTCACAGTCACTGGATGGGGTCAGTGGGGCAGCTGCAAGCAGGTTACAATTCACCTATTACCTCAGTGTAGAGAGCAGGGATGTGACTGATGTCATGGAGAGGGCAGTGACGTCATAGTTCCACCTACCCATGATGGTCCACCCCCCAGGCAGAGCTCATCAAGCTTCTATACAAGGCACAGTTAGGAGGAAAAAAGTAGCTCCACTAGTGCCCATGCCCAACAATGTAATTGACCATTACAATTATAATACATTACAGTAGTCCTTTACCATACATTGACCTTTGCCAGGTGATTGACCAGTATCCACTATGTATGTTTCCTCATACCTGCTTATGAGGAAAACTTTAATTCCTTATATATCACTGTCTCAATCTATCATTTTAAGACTTTGGTTTTTAATGTATATCCTCTGCAAAAAGAGTTGGTGCTTAACAGCAAAGGATTCACTATAAATAAAGTAATTTACAGAGAAATGTTTTTTTTTTCTTTTTTCTTTTTTTTACAAAAAGTTTTAATGCATATTCATTTGGCAATACTTTTTTCTATAATCTATATTCCGTCTTGCTTTGTTCAATTTTCTTCTTCACATTTTTACCTGAAATTTATAGATTGAACATGAATGTAGTTGATTTTTGTGTGCCCTTTTTATTTAACAAAATCTAATTTGATTGTAGCTACAGAGGTTCTGCTGATGACATGCTGATCAATTGAGAAGTCAACAGACAGCAGAAAATGAGAGTTTCCATGTCTGGATTTCTCCCCCTTTCATTTGCCCCTAAGCAAATACACTCAGGTTGCTCTTCAGCCCTACTACATATAAAGGAGATTCTCGAGAAAGGAGATTGGCAGCTTTAATTTATTTGATATGTGCAATCACAGTCCATGTTAAATTCAAAACCGCTTGTCCAATCAAGGATTCAATATAGAAGAGAGGGAGTAACAAGCATACAGCACACTATAATAAAGAAATCTGTTGATTGAAAACAGTTTGTAGATTTTGGAAATGATAGGGGATGTAATTGGTTAGAAAGAAAAGGACAGGGCTTCATAAATAATGGGAAATAGAGCATATTTTTTCCGCTGATAATGCTAACTCAATTTAGTAATATGTTGGGGCCGATGTTATATACCTTCCCCTTTCCTGGAACACTCTAAACTGGCTATTCTGTCTGGATGTTATTACTAAATTGTTATTGCTGTAACAGTGCCTTCATACATGCTTATCTCATCCATGACATGGACACGGAGAAGAAAACATTACACATTATAGTCCGAGTAGCACTATTTTATTCGGTGCTTCCTCATATACCAGTGATTAGTCTTCCAGTAATACTACAGAATATAAACTTTTTTTGTTTTGTTTTTTGTTATCGATCCATACTAATAGAAAATCAGAACTTCACATCCAATATACCGGGTTGTCTAACTTCAGCTAGAGCCATTAAAAAATTTTGAATATTCCAGTGTAAATAAAATGATTGAGCTACTTAATTTAACCGGGCTCATTTTAGTTAGAATACAAATCTAGTGATATCATCCTGGAAGGACTGGAGCTGTAAAAACTACTATTGACCATGTAACTTTGTATTGTCTTATGCAATAAATCGGATGAATCCTAAATGGCTGTACCTATCGGAAGCATAATCAATAAGTATTCTTTCACAAAAACTTAGTAACACATTTTCCAATTTTGTGAAAATTCCTTACAGGACATCAAAAACTAGCAATCTGTTTATCTAGTTATAATCACAGATGCATTTTTAAGCAAAAACATTTCATGTGCCCTGTTAAAATTCCTTTAGGGAGATGCCTACCTCCTGACAGAGCTTACTACAGAGATTACTTTTTTTTTCTTAAATTGAAAACATAATTTTTCCTGATAGTCAATGTCAGGTCTTGTTTGTTTGTTTAGTGCAAAAAATATATATTTCTTCCTAATATTATGATAATATCTTCTTAGCCTTTGAAGCTGCTGCCTAGCATTGATAATATTTACATTCTAGTCCTACAAGCATGACTAAAGTTTACTTGCATAATTTATTACTTGCAAATTTAGAGTAACCTTGTAGCTCTTTGTGTTAAAAATAAATAAAAAGGAAAATATGAGTTGTATTCAATTCTAATGTAGATATAAACATATATATGTATATATATATATATATATATATATATATATATATATATATATATATATATATAGAAAGGCCAAACAGGTTACTGTATATGTGCGATGGCAGTGGTATCTGGCTACAACATCTTGGGAATGTGTTAATATTTTGTCCCTTTAGTATATATTTGCTGTACAGTTTTAAGTACGTGAACATAGTATTTTTTTCTATGGAGAGTTTAGCACCATTTTTACCTTTCTTGTGCCATACAAAATGTAAAAAATTATAATATTTATTTTGAAAAAGAAAAAATGGCAGCCTCAAATGGATGTTGCACACGCATATTTATTCCCTTGATATATTTAGAATTAAAAAATGTATAATAAAAAAAAAAACTTGGATTCTTAGTAGTTCCGCCTTGCAAAGCTGGATATAGCAAATGTTTACCGTGTAAATAATTTTCTGTGAATTTTAACGCAAAATGAAGTAGTAGAAAATATTGATTCCATTTGAAATGCAGATTTTATTATCAGATAATCATTTAATTTCAATGGTAAACATTTAAAAATATACAGCCTATAAATCTAGTGTTTTAAACCATTCTTGTGCCTCTGTACAACTAACTTCTTTGACTTGATACACATTTTTATAGAGGTAGTCCAGTGATAGTTGAACCAGTTAACCACCTGTTTTGTGATTTTTTGTTTTCCTACAAAATAGAAATGTTCCAAAGCCTTGATTTTTTTTCCATTGAACTATGCCTGCACAAAAGATCCTGTTAAATGAGCAAAACAATCCTGTCAAATCTAAAATCACATTTATAACTTAAATCTAAGTATAGAGCGCAGAGCCTACATTTGCTTAGATGATATTTAACTAACAGCTAAAAAAAATAGAGGGTTGTTTCTTTCTTTTGTGTAATATGCAATAGTTACAATAAACACAAGATTTCCAAATCTCAAAGGACTCACTTGACAGTTGCTTGATAACAGCTTTTTTCACTCCATAGTTTTGACAGTTTGTGTGTGTTACTATACCTAGTATAAACTAAAACATCACTGTCATTTTGTATCTCCTTGGAACATTGTTCCCTATTTTCATAGGGGTGGTTTCCTCTCCATTTGTGCTTTAATCTTACGGATGAGTATGTGTAAGATTAGTTTATTCTCTAATATTAGCATGTTTTTTAAGTTTAGGGGAAGAAAATGCTTCTTGACAGGAAAAGCAGCTTTAAATGTTCAATTTTTGTATGTTTGAAAGTGGGCTATTTAATGTTTCACTTAACCCCTGACATCTATCAACTTACATGGTTAAGTGTGCATTTGTCTAATGGTGCACCATTGTCTGATTTGTGTGTTGAAGTGAACTATATAATGCATGATGCATTTCTCGCTGGAAAAAAGCTCCATGATATGTTAATATGCCCTGAGATTTGCCCATGAAATTGTATGGGTAAATATGACAGATCTATCCAAATAATTGTGCTTCTCTTTCATGCTTCGTTTCCAAATGGATCTTCCAATTTTTGGACAGAATATTGAATTTGCATCATCTGTGCCAAAGTGACAGGGTTTCTATTATGATGTGTTAGGATAATAGAAAATGTCTAGAAGGTTGCTATAGTATTAGTGATCTCAAGCTTACACAAAGGTCTTATTTGTCTGGTCCTTTGTTTTAATGATCTTGCATTCTTCTCAGAGCAGTATTTCATTTTTTGTTTTGTTCTTGAACAGTCGTATATTGAAAGATCATATTTTTATAAGTACTGTATAATTGTGCATTGTATATATAACTTTTTTTTTGCATGAGAAAAGACAGCAGTGACAGTTAAGGCAGTCCTCCATGCTCTAATAGCAGTGAACATTTTAAAGCAATTTTAGTTATTTTATCCCAAACAACCCAAAGTCCACATCTATTTTTGATGGATACACATACAAATATTGTCATGTAGTGGCAATGGTACCAAATGGAAGCGTACATACTAAAGGAGATCCATAGCAAGGAAACAATTTGGTTATAACTTGTTTAACGATATGGACGTTTAAGGATGACATATAGTATATGTAATAATAGAGTGGTGATCCAGAAAAAAAGGGCCTTGAGGTTCTATTTCTGGCAACCACTGGGCTAGGGTCTTGTCAACACTCCTCTTTCTCCCTGAGGATTGCCGAAAATGCGAAAATGTCTCTAAGAACAGCACTGATTACTGATTTAAAAAAAAAAATCAACAAATGCATGGTAGGATTCGCTTTCAATAGTCAATCGCCCATTTTCTTTCCTATAGACTGTTTACAACGCACTACAATATAGGGCTGTTGTGATGTTTTACAAGAAGCATTTTATGTAACCTTCATAAATCTGTGTATTTTGCAGTGTTTTTGATTCATTTGCGATTCATCAAATTTCTACTTATCTAGGTGTCTTTTGCCGTTCAATAACTTCCTTCAAGAAAGTTGAACTTCAGAATTGCAGTAAACTATTCCATGTAAGCCGCAATACATTGCCCTGCTATGCTGTGAGGTTAAAAGGTATGAATCTTGATAATACAGCTTTATCTAAAATGGTTAAAAGCATCACAGTAACATCTTCGAATCTTGCTGCAAGGAAAGTAAAACGTTACTATTAGGACTCTGATTTCCTGGCTTATTTAGTATGTTATTCTGTTGAATTCTGGACCGTGAAACTTGTTTTAGTGTATAAAAACATTGTCTTTCAAAATAGGTCTTTTTTGCAGTTGCCTCAATTTATTTTGATATATTCAAGCATCATAAGTAGAAACAGAGAGATTAGAATAAGTTAACATTGCAGCAATCAGAATGAAATAGGTTTAGCTCAGTGGCGGGCACTTTAGGCTCCCAATAATGTGTTGTGTTCTTGCTTTGAATTTTGGATCTACTGCACTAAAATGTACAGGCTGCCATCACTGTCTATTGTAGGCCGCTATAATTTAAGTGCTGTAGTTGGTATTATTATTTGTAACGCGTCAATATATTCCGTAGGGCTAAAGGGAGGTATATGGCCTTTGGGGATATGTGAACTTGCACATGTACCCTTATAAGACGGTGATGTACTTATAGCTGCATCATATACCATTCCATTTTATGCTGTAGTTGTGCATGCCTTTTACAAATACTGTCAGGTTTTCTGATGCAATATGAAAGGATTATTTTGTTTACAAGACACATTTACTGTAGCATAGCAAAGACTAAAATGTCGTCATCTAGCATGTTGCAGACAAATTCCAATTACTTTTCCACTCCAAGCCTTTGTTAAACACCACCCGTTAGCTGACAGTAAAATTATAAATACAGGTGTTGTCACACTACACTATAATCAGAATTTTAATTTGAATTTTTATTTGTGAAGACCCCTTTTCACCCCCACATGGAAAGGGGAATAGAATTAGTTTTATTGACAGTGAATAGACTTTTCTGAAAGCTCTCTAAATCATCACCTGTATTTATTGAGAAAAGAAACTGAAGCTGTCCTTGCAAAAGAAGAGTTTTATTATCATATATTTACTCATTACATTTGCTGGTAAATAAAATCCAGCTGATGTGTTTGACAAGTGATTGGCGTAATGGAATATTTTTTCACTGCACCAGAACAATAGCAGAACATAAATATATATTTTGCTTTTGTTTGGTAGTTCTACACCTAATGCAAGGCTGCTGGTAAAATCATCTCTAGAACAGATTGTTGAGCCTGTTAAAAGTATATATAGAGAGAGCAAAACTTTCCTCTCTTTATATTTTGCCGTTTACTTCCTTTTTATTGTGTTTGTGTATGCATCTGTTCTCAATGTTTGGAGAAGGCTGTCCTTTTTATTCCTGTCCTACACAGCCCACCTCTTCCTTTATTATTTATTATTATTTTTTTTCTGCTCCTTCCAAGCATTTAGTGTCGTGTCTGCCAGATTTCGGTGATGAGCAGTGAATTGCTTTTAAAGTGGGCATTATGCCAGTTCAGCAGTACAATGGAAAACCAATCTTCCACCATTCTACTTTTGATGCTGTTATTGTAGCATTTTAGATAACTGCTGCCACAAAAAAAAAGATGTGCTCAATTGCTACCAGTTAGTCAAGTTAAATCCAGAGTAGCATTAAAATTACTCTGAAAACTGTTTGTCAGAGGTCATGTGCTATCTCAAGCTACAGCGCATAGGATAAATGTTTTTGTTCCACAGGGGAGACTTTCTTATTACCTTTAATCTCTTTTCTATCATCTATCAGTCTGCGTATCTCTGCAATACAGATATATACAAATATATATATTTTGCTTATGGTATAAAATGTTTCTGGCATTTTCTTGCACCCTTTTAAATAGTTGCCACTTGATTGTTTACTGCGTAAGCGCTGGTGTCGAATGATGTTAGAAACCTCTGAAAAGTTTAAAACAAAAATACAGAAATAAAAATAAAAAAACAACTAAGGTAGAAAGGCTTAGATGAAACGTGCTGGACAAGACTGTATTTACTCACCAAAAGATAGTTTTTTTCATTTACTTTAGCTCTACTTTTCTACTTTTCATATGAGCATAAATGGAATACTTCCCTACTAACCAGAACGGACTTCACCTCCCACTATTACTATGATGTGACCAGTTGGAACATAAGAGGCCTCCACGTCAAGACCGAAACAGTAGTGCAGGGCCAAGACACAGTTGTATATAGCAGTTTCATGGATTATGAATGCATCTGATAGAGGAGAATCAGTAGTGTATGCAAATGTTTTATGCATGAACGAATCCCAACATAAATCTTAATAAACTTACTCTAAAGTTTGCTAAATGTCTTCAGTTTTCTGGCAGTTGATTTGGAGAAGGAATGCTCCTGAAAATCTAAGCTAAATTAGTGTAAAAACAAAAAATTTGCTGCCGCCAATCAGAGGCAGCTATAACATTGTAGCAGTGTATTGGATCAAAGCAGGTTTAAACTGCTAATGTGTCATTGGCACACCCACATTTATTCTTTAAAGGTACAAGTTTTTATTTTATTTTTATCTAACACATACTGCTTATATCAGAAACATACATTACATGGATTAATTCTCTACACATATAGTTTTATTTCAGTTAAAGGCATATTTAAGTTTCCTGGATTATGAATGCATCTGATAGAGGAGAATCAGTTGTGTATGGAATTTTTTTTGCATGAAAACACCAAAATAAACATTATTATACTTATGCCAAATTTTGCTAAATGTTTGCAAGCAGTTGATTTTCATAGTTAACACCACTGTAAATCCCTTCTAAAATTACAATAAAATTCATTATTCGTGTTGGCCAATCACAGGCAGATAACAGTATGTGCAGGAAGGAATCATGGGATGTGTAGTGTATAGAATGACTCAATGTAATGTGTGTGTCTGATATAAGCAGTATGTGTTAGGTTAGAAAAGGTTAAAAACAGGGAAAATTACATATACCTTTCCACAACCCCAAAGGTACCTACATAGGTACCTTGTACTAACCAATAGAAAAACTGCATTCAAGTACATATTTAACCCTATACTAACCTTCAATCCAACAGCAGCACAGTGCACCACAACCAATTATGCTAATTTAGCCTGGATTTTCAGGGGTATTCCTTCTCAAAATCAACTGCCAGAGAACTGAAGAAACTTGCAAATTTTAGGGTAAGTTTTTTTAATATTTATGTGTGGATTTTTTTCATGCAAAACATGTTTGCATACACTACCAATTCTCCTCCATCAGATGCATTTATAGCCTATGAAACTTCTGTACACCTTTAAGGACATTCTGTTTCCTTAATCATGGTGTGTAACTTTACACATACATTTAAACTTCTATGGGCCTCATTCAATTGAGAAAGTGTAGCTTAAGGGAGCCTGTAATGTAGCCCGTAAACTAATTTGCTATTCAATTTGCGTCTTTTTGCGTTTTGCAAAGATCTACGGATTAAAGGCTGAAAATCCCTGCGGTTGTTACAACCGTAACTTACAACCCATCTAAGCCTTTCAAGACGGCAAGAGTTACAATCGCAAATCACTATTCAATGTTTTTGTTATGTGCTATTTCAGTGTTATATCAATCTCGGGAATCAATGGACTAGAGCATTTCCTTCCTTCATTTTTATTATTTTGTACCTTGCAGTATTGCAAGTCTGATCGCATATCAGACGTCTAAACGCTAATTGATTGACATGTAAGCTCCATGTTTTACTTACCTAATGATGACGGTCTCATTTTCTTTTGGCTGTTTCTAAATGGGTAGTTACGGCCTTGCTTAATTGAGCATGTTCACGCTCTAACATGCTTGCATGGTTTACGGTTTGGGCTTTCGGACCCGTAACTTGCGGGCATGTTCAATTCTGCCCTAATTCTGCCAAATTTCAAGACCGCAGACTTTTGGCCTCTATAACGTAATCTGCGGGCTTGCAATTGAATGCGGCCCTAAGTGTTCTGTAACAGAGACTTATTTAGGGATAACTTACCCTTTACCTCTCCCTGTTTATTTTAGCAGCGTGCAGTATTCTACTAAAACCCTGACCATATTGAAAGACAATTCTTCAACCGTGTGCTTTACTTTTAATAGTGATTTCAAGAATTGTTGCAGTATTTTTAAACTGTTAGTGCTCGCTAAAATGGTTAAATGTGATTGGATTGTGTGTATGCCACATTTAGGAGACAAAAGTTTTTTTTATTCTGCTGAAGTATATTTAAATGCATTGTCTAATCCTGTCACCAAACATTCAGACAATACACAGATACATTTTTTTTTAGTAATTGCATTTAAACACCACAGAGCAGCGACCAATGAATTTGTGTATTGTCTGAATGTTTTGTAAAAAGGTTTATACTGAATAGATCTAAATATACCTTATGTGTGTCCCATAGTTTATCATCAGCATATAGAGTGCTATTCCTACACAAATAATACAGGAAGAGAGTGTCGTTATGTGTAAAGGACTGCTGCAGTTCAAGAAAAAATACCAAATGTACCAAACTAACAATATTATCAGCTGTATAAACTTATGGACATAAGATATTTTGGGGGAAAATTTGAATTTTTAAACACTGTGTTTGAGTATATGAATCCATGTTGTGTTTGTTATATCACTTCCTCAGAGCTGAATCATGAGAGTGTGTTTTAGCTATCAGTAGAAAGGAGGGAACAATGAGCTTTTGTTAAGGAAACTGGATAAGATTGAGATTGACACCCTTTCCCCTTAGTGGCACAGAAGTAGACTCTTTGCTTCAGGAAATAAAACTATGAGCCTCATTCAATTGAGTAATTGGAAGTTACAGTAGCCCGTAATGGAGGCTGTAAGTTAATTTGCTATTCATGTAGCGTTTTTCTGCGAGATGCAAATGGGCTACGTGTTACGGGCTTGAAATCCTTGTGGTTGTTACACCCGTAACTTACACCCCATCTAAGCATTTGATCCTTCATGTCCGCAAGAGTTACAATCGCTAAAATTGGAAATCTCTATTCAATTGCTGCAATTCCTCAAGCCCGCAAATGTTTTAACACCTGTAAACGGCAAAAGCAGAAGAAAATCCTACGAGTGCTAGAGAGGACCCGCAAGGGGGTTTAAGCCCTGTCCGTAGCACTGTAAAAGCAAATACAAAATCAATACAGCACTGTAAATGACAGGTAAAGCGATTATAGACATTAGAATTAATTGGACAACAGTCTCAAGCTCACAAATCAGCAATAAAAAATAATTTTATTTTATTTTTTATTTCGTGGTTATATCGATCTCGGGAATCCATGAGATAATACATATCAGGCCACCCATATGGACAAGAACAGTATTGGCATTCATTTTTATTATTTTGTGTTCTTTGCGGTTTTGCAAGTCCGATCGCATATCGGACCTCCAAATGCTAATTGATTGACATGTAACTTCAATGTTGTACTGACCTATTGATGACAGTCTCATTTTCTGTTGGCTGTTAATGGGTAGTTATGGCCTTGCATGGTTTACGGTTTTGGTGTTCGGGCCGTCACTTGCGGCCTTGTTCAATTAAATAGCACCAGAATTGTAGCAGAGCTCAAGCCCACAGCAAGCCCGCAGACATACAGCCTGTATACTGCGAGATGCAGGCTTCAAATTGAATGAGGCTCCATGTTTCTCCTGAAATGTAAATGCTCTCTCACTCACTCACAAAACTTGGATTCATGGTTCATGGATTCATGCAGTAGAAAATGTGTTTTGGCCAATTAAATAAGGCTCTATGTAAGCAAAAGAAGTTAGTTAGCAGAAGTTAGTGAAGACCTTGATTTTGGATAGAAGATCACTAACTAAAAACTTCTGTAAAAACAAGCTCTGTGCTTATATAAAACAGTATTCAATTGGCCAAATCACAATTTAATAAGGCTGTATATGCTTTCCATTGTGCAATGGTCCTTTAAGCTAGCATTTGTAATGACGTCCTGTAAACATGTGTTCTGATGCTAATTATCGCCCCTGTAATTGTTGCGTATTATAATCAACCATTTGTGTATTGTGCTTGACAGGGTTCCCATTCCCTTGGCTGAAAAGCAGCAACATTAATAACATACTGATAACCGATGCCTTTGTGCCATCATATATACCTATAATGTTAGAAAGTAAATCAATCTCTAAAATGTAGACAATAGATATGGATGGAAGTGAATGGAATATGTTTTATTAGAACAGGAGATTAATATTAAAGGGTAGAGAATTGTAGAGTACATGGACTATGATGTGCTAGAAAGGGGTTTGCGGCTACATAAGAAATCTTTTGGGATTTTTTTTGTGGGCGTAACTTGCCTCCAAATGTACTAAAATGGAAATACAATAGCATGGTCTATGTAAAAGTAGTTTCTTCGAAGTTGCATGTAAGAGGCTTTGTACCTTTAAATTTGGTAGTTTTGCTTTTGTTGCAGTGGAATAAGTCCACATCTCCTGCAATGCTGGGTATAACATTGATTAAGAAAATACTTGTAAAATAAAACATTATAGTGAGACCACTTCCGACACATAACAGGCTAAACGTTTAATTTGACTTTATCAGACCCGGGGAAATTACATATATAGGTTAAGAGATTTTGCTAGAATTTGAGATAATCTTTGTTGGGTTAAACTTTACTTTAAGTTAAAGGAGAAGCTGAAATGACTTAATGGATGCAAGTGAACCAAAACTAATATACTAGCTTTAAATGTTTTGACTATATAGTGTAACCTACATCAATCTACACACACAATGTGTGTTTTATATAAGATGCTATTGCCAATCACTGATTATTTTTTTTCTATGTGTTTTATCCTCACAAACTT
>CM050164.1:106957616-107017616 GCA_027410445.1 Discoglossus pictus
AAGTTCAATACCCCGTGGTCTAGTCTGCACCTTTTGTATATATCATACAAAAGACAAGAAGAAAAATGCAGAAATTCTTG
This sequence comes from Discoglossus pictus, assembly GCA_027410445.1. Classification (NCBI taxonomy): domain Eukaryota; kingdom Metazoa; phylum Chordata; class Amphibia; order Anura; family Alytidae; genus Discoglossus; species Discoglossus pictus. Next base: position 106,957,697 of record CM050164.1, read on the forward strand.
TGAATTGATATTGTTTTTTCTATATTTTTACACAGACTCAACCTGTGCTGCCTACTTCATAGTGCTGTCATTATATTTACAAAACTACTGTTATATATAATGCAATGCAAAAGAATAAAATAAGATGATGGCTCATTTGTCTTCTAATAGATATGTATTTTTATTTTTCGAATTGATAGGGAAATTCAACTAATTGAAGCTTGTATATTCTTGTGTATATGATCTTAGCACATCAATACCCAATTAGCAATTTGCTGAAGAAGAATTAAAATTACCATAGTTGGTTTATCCATATTTGTCTCCTGTTTTGTTTTCTACAGATAGTTTCCTTTGAAATGCTAATGGGAATAGGAAAATAAGCTGCAACTATCTTGACATATTACAGCTTGTTTTGACACCAAAATATTCCAATTCATTTTCCCTACTGAAAGCTTGTTTGCCCCATAATATTTTTAATTTTGCTTTCATTAAAAAAAGAAATGTATTTTCATTGTACATTGTGCCATATGATTGTATTTTTCATGGCTTTCGTATTTCCATTTGTTTATATGTTGTATGAGGCAGATGTATCAGATATGACCGTGAGAGACGCACTCCTGAGATCACATACAGTGACTTTCTTAACCAAATTGTCATAGCTTTCTGTCATTTGGTGTTACAAAAGTGCAGGCCATTAAGTAATGCTAAGGAAATATGTATCTTGAGCTAGAAAAACGCCTATGTAACATTTTCGGGGCAAAATCCTTTTGAATAATGTTGAGAAATGATTGCTAAAAATATAATGATTAGACAAAGTCATGTCAGGTAGTCTATAAAGAATACAAGTGGATTCTGGTTGTCATTCTTATGCTGTTGTGTGACATTGTAAATGGTCTCCTTTGAGACAAACCTATTGAGAAGAGTCAATATGTCATCAGTTCATGGGTAAACACATCAGGGGCTGCGTCCTCTCTTATCTTCCTCTGCGTGATATTAGTAGGGTTTTTATCATCTTTTCTCCAGTGTCACTCAATATATTGGTGTTATTCAGATGTACTATAGGCTATAGTGTTTAGTATATATTTATTTATATATTATGTTAACTCCTTTCTGTAAGAATCAACATGTTACATATCATCTCTTACAAAACTCAGATAGGCATTTTTAGTTTTGTTGCTTTTTAAAAAAAAGCTTTTTGGCTAAACCTAGGATATTTTTTAGGTGTACATCAATAGAAAGCAAAAATAGATGATCTTTTAGAATACCATAAGTAACAACGTTCAGTCAAGTTCTCATTTAGAGCAATACCCATTTAATATATTCAATTTCTTTCAACATTACACCTTTCAGTCTCCTCTGTAACATTTATATGTGTACGTGTATGTAAAATGCTGATCTAGAATTCTATGCCCATGCATTATTTTAGCTAGTACACATTTATATTAATTGTTTAAATTGTTTTAAAAAAATATATATATATATGTTTTTGAATTTTTATACTTCATTATTCCATTTAATAGACTATACTTATAGTTTCCACGCATTAATTTCTTCAGACTGATTGATGATGCTGAAACATTTATATGTTTGACTGAAAATGATCCATTAATTTTGTATTTAAATCCCCACTAATCCCTACATTAAATCTTCTCCATTATGTCATTATCTAGAGAATTCCTATATTTGGAGCTCGAAAGGGCCTTTCTTACCACTCTAGCTGAGAAAAATATATCTTTACTTGTTGCTGTTTTATCCATAACCCTCAACACACAAACACACATGTGTGATCAATTCAAATGTGACCTCCCACACACCTGCCTCCCCCTTAGGCACCTTTTCTGGAAAGAAAAGTCACAATTAGTATCTCCCTCCCATGCCTTAGCACCTCCAGTATCTCCCCTCATATAAATGTGCCCTGACTGCACACATTGTAAGGAAACTCTCTCTTGACCTTACCAAAACCTATCTCTAACAGGTTGTAGGCTATTACTTTGCGTTATATGTCTGCACACAAAAGTGTCTGAAATGTACTTAGTTAAAGTAATCGGTGCCCCCCTCACTCTGTTATTTCATACCCTATATTTTGCTCACAGATCAACAATATCTCCCGATATCTCATTGCCTAAGGGATACCATTTGATTCCAGACTCTCCAGATCACTTTACTCAAATAACTTTAATGTAGAAAGAGGTCACTTATATGTCTTTTCCTTATCAATGGCAATGGCTTGCTCATCTCCCCTATTGTATACATTCCACTCATCAGTCCCCTTACTATTGCAAGACTCTACATTTCTTCTGCCATATCCTAAACTTTCATTCCCAATATAACTGGTATCCAAACTGCTAAAGCGTCACAAACTTCCTCTCTCCGGATTTATTTTCAGCCCCCTTCTTTACCTATGAGGCTTTTTCTAAATGCGCACACGCCACTGTTTTGTAAATACTCACCAAAACCATTACATTTGCACCAATTCCTTTTTGCCAGAAAAAAAATATTTACAGATTCTTTAGTTCTGTCATATTCTAAACTCTTCAGATACTGAGCTCTTTGAGAATGGCTCCAGTATGCTTTCATATTTTCTTTTGTTTTTATTATGGATTATAACACCCATTTTGTAACTGTTTGGAATGTGTTGACATCGTATAAGCAAATTGCAATAGATATTAGTTTGTCACTGGTAGTTAAATATTTTTTGCTATATTTATAAAAGCCTTGATGTATTAGCAAAGAGCGTGCACTTACAGTGCAGGCTAACTTGTTAGATAATCAATAAATGGCTTTGTAGGATACATTTGAGAAATAAAATGGAACATTTTGAAAAACATTTTTCTCTGGTCTATACCAGAAAATTGTATCTTTCAGGGCATTAATTTAACCGTTCTAAAAAAATTTGGCAGATCCAACTTTGACTCATGGATCATCCCTTCGAAGTGTACCATGCCTTGCTTGCAACAAAATCGTTCATTTTTTTCTAAAGTTCATCCATTGCTCTTTTAAAAAGCAGATATTATAAACGTCTTACCAGTCCATTGTATGTTCTTAAAATATTACTACCTTTTGACATTTTAGTTATTTTCTTATAAAGGAACGAAATGCACTCGTACAGTATGGTTCCATCTACCACTTTACACAACAAACTACTTCTCAAAATAATGAAAAGCACTCTCACGTTAAAAATTTATGAAAAAGTAGTAAAAGCACAACTTGTTATTTATTACTTCAGCTGCCATTTTTTATGGAAAGTAATCTTTACAGCAGTAGTGATTGATCCTTCATTTCAGTAGTAAGCAACAGGTACCTCAGAAAGTGCATACATCCCTTTTGTCCCCTTCAACACAACTCACAAAGACCCTCACTTTAATCTCCCTTACAGAATATCTTGTTTGTTGCCAGTATTGAAGGAGAAATGGGATGTGTAGCTTTTTGGGAGTTTAGGGGTAACAGAACTGATATTAAACTGGTTTCTGGTTACTACTTACTACAGTATTTATACTGTTTTGCCTTAATTTATCATGTAAAGTATTGTAGTTAAAAATTTCTGTCCCTAACTACTTTATGAAATTACATTTTTGCATAAAAGATGCAGATATTAAGTAAAACTAAGATTTATAAGACACTTAATATCTGTATTACATGGAGATCACTTAGTGCATTTTCATCTCTGTTAACAAACTGCTCTTATTAGCCAACATTGAATCTTAGTTGTTTATTTATTTATTTATTAAACTTTATTTGTAATGTGCATACAAAGTGGTTTCTCTAAAGCACCCAATAATATTGAGAACTTGCAAACTTACAGTCTCAAGTGTATGGGTGAGGTATAGAAAGACGATGTACAATATATAGTGCAAATTAAGGCTGGTGGAGATAGGATCAGTATCGCAGCCATCAGGAGCAAATAAGAGAACATACTATTTCTATATGTTTCAGTGAACTGATTCAGATTTTTGAAAAGTCAGCAATATTTATAGCAGTTAGATAGAGAAGGGTTGTATACAATACAACAATGCCAGGGAGTGGCAGATTAACACAGGAGATTGACTCTACATGGGGTTCAACATTAGCATTCTGTCTTGCACCTGTAAACAATAGGCCAACCTCCAATACACACATGTCGTCTCTGGTTTTCTAGCACATCAGAGATGTAATTAGTTTATCTGGCAACAAATGGGACAAAACAGATAAGAATACAATCACTGGTTCCTGTCTGTCTACATTATCAACCTATTTTTTATAAACTGTTTCATGACCATTTAGTTAGTTTAAACATAACACAGTAATATAACATAGGGAAATACATATAGCATACAGGATGAGGCAGAGACATATGACATAAGACCTATGTTTTGGGGAAATTCACCCCACCTACCAACATTTCCCATGTGGCAATATAATTCCCCTACCCATTTTCCAATGGGGCGATATGTCCTCTATGGTGGCACAACACACCAGGATCCAGGCCCTGGAAAGAGGTTCCGTGACAAGAATAGTCTGGTGGAGTGAGGCAAGGAGTGCCAAAGAACAGGGTTAGCATGAAAAGTCCTGAAGGCTGGAATGAGAAGAGGAAAGATGAAGGTCATTAGCAGAGCAAAGATGGTGGTTGGCAGAGTATTTAGAGACAAGAGCAGAAATATAAGTGGGTGCATTATTATTGAGCGCTTTGTTAGGGTTGAGATTTTAAATGTTATTCTGGAGGCTACAGAAAGCCAGTGGAGTGACTAACAGAGAGGTGCTGCAGACACTGAGCATTGAGTATGGTAGATGAGTCTAGAGGAGGTATTCATTATGGACTAGCGTGAAGAGAGGTGAAGGGGAGGCCAGCAAGGAGAGATTTGCAGTAGTTGAGGCTGAATATGATAAGAGAGTTATTAGAATTTTGGTTGTGTCTTGTGAGGGAAAGGGATGTATTTTGGATATGTTGTTTAGGTGAAAATGACAAGATTTTATGTCTATCTAAGTATCTAAGTTGTTGATCAAGTCTAGTATTCACAACCTCTCTTTATGTAGAATGACACTATAGGATTAAAAAGCACAAGAACTGAGCTACACAGGATATGAAAGCTTAAATGAGCTGAAGGTTTGAATTCCAAAATAAGGTAGAAAGACCTTATTTTAAGAGGAAAAAATGCATTTGTTAAAAACATACAGTTAGGTGGAACTTGAAATGTATTTGATCCTAAACAGCATTCTTAGAAAAGACTATCATTCTGTAAATGCTATGAAAATGTCATCCTCCATGTTTGTGGAGAGCATATAAGCTTCCATTAGATTAGTTTTTTTCACTGACACTTAGAATGCTGAACTAACTGACTCTTGGAGTAGCCCTTCAATTTTTTACACAATCAAGCTGCACCTGCAGTTATAAGCTGTGACGGTTACATACATGTTCTGTGTTTTTCAGCAGTTCACATTATCTAACATATAGAGGCCTGACAGCAATACAAAAATGAGTGCTGCAACATGTATACTTTTCATAAGTGTATTCTTTCATTTAGGAGCAATTTGTATTTTGGGGAAGCTTCCCTTTTAAGTGAAAATAATACATTATCTTTCTCAGACCCTTCTGATATTGATGTCCTAAAGGCTCTATCATGTCTCTTTATTTCTAGGTAACCATACAGACACAACAGTTTTTGAAAATACGTTTTTTTTTTTTTTTGTGTCGTTCAGTCGTTTCCGACTCTCAGTGACCTCATGAACCGTAACACCCAAGGTTATCTTTATGTCCATGGTCATGCTAATCTACTTGGTTTTCATGGCAGAGATACCAAAGTAGGTTGCCAGTTCCTTTTCAAGTGGGCCACAGCATACAGCTCCTAGTATTGCTAGGTGGTCTCTCATCCAAGTGCTGCCCGGGCCCAACCCTGCTTGGCTTCAGGGTGGTCTGACCTCTTGGTTCACTGACTGGCATTGAACCAAGGCCGCAGTGCTGCAAGCACCAAATCCTTACCACTGCACCACCATTGTTTAAGTAGGTAGTATCAAAATATTATTGTTCATTTTATAATAACAACAATAATAATAATTTAAAACTATGACCCTAATGTATAAAGCCCTTAATGATAATCCACCCACCTACATCTTTGCTCTTGTCTCTAAATACTCTCCCAACCGCCCTCTTCGCTGTGCTTATGACCTTCTTCTAATCACCTCTCTTATCACCTCCTCTCATTCCTTCCTTCAAGACTTTTCTTGTGCTGCCCTATTATTTGAAACTCCCTACCTCGCTCCACTAGACTATCCTATTGCCTCAAATCCTTCAAAACCTCAATAAAAAAAATGCATCTGTTTAAAGAAACTTATCACCTCCAGCCTTAACATGCACAATACATCTATCATCCTCCTGTACCACACCCATACCCTTTAGAATGTAAGTTTGCGTGTTTTCAATCTTGTTAAGTTCTTTATGGAAAGCACTATATATGTTTGATTTTAAGTTCAAAGTCAGTTTAAGTTCAAACCTATTCTTTGTGATGTTTAAATTGTTTTTGCCTTTTATTTAACCCCTGTATATATTTAATCTTTGTGTATGATCAAGATGATAATGATATATCAAGTCTTATGTTTTAACAATGAATATACTAACAAATTGTTTAATACCTTAAACATTATTATTTTACTTTATCTTATCTGCTGAAGAGTGAAGGATTTACAGGAAAATTAAGATGGATGCACATTTTTCTTAACTATATCGTTACTACTTTCTACTTCTACTGTGTTTTAATATACATAATCTAATGCAATGTTTTTTGTTTTTTTTCCAGTTTACTTGAAAAAACATTTTTAAGATTCAGAGAACGCCTACAAGAAAATAAAGCGCACTGTTGACCAAGGTCTTTCACAGAGTGGGTACTCTGGGGTAAATCTCAGCAAGCTGTCTCAAATTCTTAACACCATACCATAAATTCCTTAGACCATGAAATACGAAAAGGCTCCAAGGGAAACCTAGCTTAATCATTTCACCTTTAGGAACCCTTGAATTGTTTAAAATAATTGTTTTGTACCTAGAAATGCAGCTATTCTCAATGCATAAAATGATTAGTGTTGATCAAAACATGTTAAGTTTCGTTCAACACAATAAAAAAGGATTCCTGTGTTGTAAAGAGATGTTCATGGAGACGTACAGTACGAGATAAGACTGCTACTTTAATTGAATAATTCCCACTGTGAGTGGCTAAAATGTAAGTGATCCTAGACGTTGCTCTACAGTATTTAGTGGTGTTTTCAGGAAGCGAGGTGAGAAAAGGTCTCCGTAGGAGCTCTAATGTTTGCATTCACAGCTTATCTTCCTCTCATCACAAACATACTAATTAAAAAATGACTGGATCTAAATGTGTTGAGACTTTTTTTTATATTAAAAACATAAGTCTAACAGGAAATTTTCATTCCTGCATATTTTTGCTATAATCATTTTATGAAGAACTTATCAGGTTTCCTGTATGCTAGCATGTGTTATATGCTGACAAAACATTTCTAAATTTCCTCTTTTTTTAATTGTGAGTAAATGTCCTATTGTGCTAATGTTAACTTTACATAATAAAGCATATGTTGTTTAAACCCCTTTCATACTTCAAATATTTGTGTAACTGTAGAAAAGTGTGAAATATGTTCGATGAAAATTAATTATTATACAATTACAGGTTATTTCAATTGTAAAGATTTTGACACTCCCCAAACAATAAAATAAAGATGTCTTCTAAAAACGGCTTATCTTATTACATTGCTATGCAAATTATGTATATTGTCACCAGTTTAATCTGTATTGTAGATGTTAGAAGGAATGTCTTAAGACCAGTAAAAATGATAGAATTTCATCAAATTTAGTAAAGAAATGCTTTTGTGGAACCATGTATTTCTTGAAGTTTGCTATAAATAGTAGTGTTCAATCCCTTCCAAGGTCCACCTCAAGTAAAATGCAATATTAGATCATGAAAATAACATCAATGAACATCTAATATCACAACTGTTAATACTAGTGAAATATTAAGAATAAGGCCTTATATGTTGCAAAAAAGGAACAAAGAAAATCCTTTACAAAACACTGAATTATGTTACTGTACAACACCAATAGCCACGATGTCTAATGCCAATTTCTTTACTCCATAGAGATTTAATTTTTACAATAACAAGAAAAAACATTTTTAGAATCTGCAATTGTATATAGTGTATATGATGAAGTGTGAACCTCTGATCTTAAGATGTCCTGTTTCATTTTTAATATAAGTTTAAGCAGGTTACACTTGGATCTGTCAAGTTTCTTTTACAGTTGTTTTTTTATGAATGGTCACTCTTTTGGAACTCTTAGGTAACTAATGGATTGCCCTTTCTCCTCACTGTAATGACCTCTGTAGAAGAGAACATTTAGTGTCTTGTTACACCAACACCAATCCCTCAGCTTGTTCCTATGTTGGTGATATACATAACTGATTAGCATATTTAGGGATACAAAGCAAACATATGTCATTTAAATGCCATCTTATGGAAAAGAACAGTGAGAATAAAAAAATAGTAATTCATATTTATATATTTGATATAATATGGCTTTCATTATACTGAATATAACATACTTTTAAAGGGTCGTGATTTTTTATTATTATAGTGCTCCCTTTTAAGAAAATACTTAGGTATTTTTGGTTTTGGTTTGGTTTTTTTTTGTCTTGGTTTTAATAGCTTATACCATACATAACTTATTTCTCTTCTGCGTTACCTAAAATTGATATAGTGGTAAAATACTTTCTTTTTACACAAGCACCTCTGTGCATGGTAATAGTACTCTATTATAATGTCACCTGGTTATTCCATCTGATTAATAAGTACATGATTGAACCAGTAGGTTAGCCATATCCAATTGGAAATATTCATCGATGTTGAAGGCTACCCACAAACAATATAAATCTTATTGTGGGAGCACACAACATGTTGTTTAGTACAAATTTCATATTAGAGGATTAGAAATAGAGGCAATTAAGTTTAATTTACATCAGATAGACCAAATGACCTCCCTATTAAAGTTTAAAAACATATGCCTAATATATCTGGAAATCCAGCTGCCTTTATCTGTTTGGAAATCATTATTGATATAACTGTTACTCTACTTTTTACTTTAAAACAGGATCTGTCCAGATAGAAATGTAGTATATTATCATAGGTGGGTAGGATAATCTACCTAGATAATTATCCTCCTACAAATATTGTACATATTTCAGACTAACCTGATCTCTCTTGTTAAGTGGCTAAACAATTGCTAAATATCCACAAATGATCATTACTTCCAATCAACATGGTGAGCCAGGTAACTGATACAACATTGGCTTAGAAATGTAGTAATGGTATGTATGACCACTCAGTGGAGATTAAATACTCTTCATAAAGATCAGTATTCCCAGACTAATGTGAACTAATAGACCACTATGTATATGCATGCAAACACAACATATCTTTGCACACATTGTTAAATTCATATCCATTGCAAGCAGAGCCACTGGAATATTGCAGCCACGGAAAATAAAATGTGAAAGAGTAATAAGAAGAAAACATGGAAAATGACTATATATAACCAGATAGTAGCCTAATCAATATATATTATAACTGTGGATACAGATTATATAAATATTTATTTATGGGACCTCTCTAGTGCCTTAACCAGATCTTCTCAAACACTTATTCTAGATATTAGAAAGGTTATGGCAAAGAGGGTACCATAATTTACATTTGTCATGCTAGTGTATATATATTGCATTATTGTATCAGATAATATAGAATATTATATGCAACTCATGGAAAAAGTTGAAGAACCCCTCTACAACACAAACATCATCAGAACAAGGAGGCATATGTCTTAAATTATACTCAAAAGTAATAGCCAACAGATTAGCAGCTCATCTACCCTGATGAAGTGGGCTTCATGCCAGATATAGGGGCACCTGATAATACCCACACAACTTTCGATCTTATAGATACTCTAAACCAAGCCAAAATCCATTAATGCTTCTGTCTGGATGCTAAGAAAGATTTTTTTTCTAAGTACCGTAAGTTTTTATTAGACATAGGAACAAGACATTTCACACATTAATGCAAATAGTGAAAACATAGCTACATCGATTTGCACTTTATATTTTTTATGTACATTTGGTGGTATAGTCCATTCCCTACACAGTGAGATATAACAATGATAACGACATTACCAAGTGTCTCATGCTGAGAAAGCTTTTGCCGGTGCTTTGGGTATATATAACCCAAACTCTCTAGATGTGGACTTTGTGGCAATTTTCTTAACAGTATCTTAACTTTATATTCAATTTTAAGAGCATCTATCTATCTATCCCTTTATTCCAATGACAGGGGGTATCCCTCAGGATTCCCCTTTCAATATCCGCTAGGAGCCAGACATACCCTCACAATACCACTTATTTTTTTATTTTTTTTATTTAATGTACGGTAATTATTAGGGGGGAATTGTTAGAGACTATGTGGGTCCTTGTGGACCCCATCAGGGAAAGGGTGCATGGGTGTTCATAAAGAATGCAATTGTAGAAGTTAGTGTGCCATGGAGGTCCAAAGGTACACTTTTTTTTTTTTTTTTTAAAGCTTTTTTTATTGACACATATGCAGTCTATATTAACATATTATATCCGACTCGTAGGTCCAATACAAACTTGCATAAACAGGTTTCTTAACACAGTATTCTAGACATCATTCTCAGTTTTTTTTTTTCTATGTTGTTTGTCTCGGCTTATCTTTTGTACTTTCTGCTCTATGTGTCCACCTTAACTATTTTCCATTTTCTTAACTTTGCAGGAAACATCTGCAAACTAGACCTTCCCTTTTAGATTAGGTCTGATAGGGTCTTGTAAGTTAGCTAGCTTGTTTACCGATTTTAATTCCCCTTATGCACTCGGTATATGGGAAGTATAACAACTAAGAGATAAAAAACAATACAAAAGAGAACTTTGGACTTATTACCTGTATCCTTCCCGCATCCTCCTCCCTCCTTCCTTCATCCTCAATCCGTGCAGTCCACCAGCAGATATCGACACCCGAGGCACCCGTTACTTGGCAAGGAGTTCCCATCTTTTCTTTGTTACTACTCCCCTTTGAAGTGTGCCTATCTCTATTTCTGCTTTTAAATTGATATAGCTTTGTCCGATTCCATCCATCTGTCCCAAATTTGACTGAACTTAGGGAGGGATATATTTATTGAGTGCGTCATTCTTTCATATATCATAATGTGGTTTAGTTTTTTTATAACTTCATGGGGGTCTAAGTGAGGCTTTCTCCAGTTCTTTGCTATGTGGCTTTTAGCTGCCAGCATGACCATTTGTATCCATTTGTTATGGTTCTTGCTAACATTTAGTACCCGCATTCCTAGCAGACATGTCTCCCTAGATGGGTGTATTTCCCTGTCTAGTACCTCAGAGATCATTTCAGTAACTCTTAGCCACAAAGTTTGCACTTTAGGGCAGTTCCACCATATATGGTCAAAGGTTCCTCTAACTGAGCAGTTCCTAAAGCATTCAGGGGGGGCATGTGGGTTTATCTTATTGAGCTTGTCAGGAGTTATGTATACCCTGTGTAATACTTTAGTTGCCGTTTCAAGGTAGCTAAAGAAGAGGGATCCCTTAGTCAGTTCTCTATTAATTTTTCCCCATCTCTGCGTGTCCCAGGTTATTCCCAGTTCCTGTTCCCATTGCAGCACGTGTTTGGGTTTTTGATCAGTAGGTGGTTTATTAGCTAGCGAATAGATAGCGCCAATAATTCCTCTAGCTAGGGGGGTTTGCCTGCATAACTTCGAGAACCAGGTGTCTTGTGGGGGTCCCCACTTTTTGATTAGTTCTCTATGGCATATTTTGTTATAATTAAATATCTCTTTGTCCGGCAAGTTATGCTTACTTATAAATTGTTCAGAGGTTAGAAGATTGCCGTCACAATACCAGGACCCAAGTAAATCCAGTTTCCAAGATAGCCACCATGCTTTTGAGTCTCCTCCTAGCTCCCCCTCTATCGGGGACCCTGTGAAGACGGGCGTTTGGTAAGAGAGGACATGTGCCAACTCACGCCTGGAGTTCGTCTCCCTCCACACCTGCAAGGATACCCTTATCATTGGGTTATGAAACCCTGATTTTGATACCATGGGAAGTGTCGGGGACCAAAAGATATTATCCCATTTGTAGGGGTTCATTTGGTAATTCTCAATGAATACCCATATTGGTTGGTGTTCTCTGGAATGGGCTTGCGGTATAAAGGAAAGCTGGGCTGCCCTGAAGTAAAGTATCAAATTTGGACCCCCCTGCTTCCCTTTCTCTATACATTAAGGACTTGCTGATTCTCGGGCGTTTATGTTGCCAAATAAATCTAAATACCGCCTTTTGGAATCCATCCAGATCTCCTTTATGTATCTGAATTGGGAGTGTTCTAAATAGATAAAGTATTTTGGGTAACATGTTCATTTTAAAGGCGTTTATTCTCCCTGACCATGACAGATTATATCTGTTCCACCCAAGTAGGTCGGCTTGTAGTTTTTTGTAAAGGGGGGTGTAGTTTTCTTTGTATAGTGCTGCCATCTCGGGGGTGAGATTAACTCCCAGATATTTGATGCTGCCCTTTGGCCATGAGAATGAGTATCTATTTTTTAGGGCTTGTTCCTGTTCTAAGGGTACTCTTGTGCAGAGTATTTCTGATTTATCTGCGTTAACTTTAAGTCCTGATAAATTCCCAAAGCGGGACATTAAATCCATAAGCGCTTCTATTGAGGTTACCAGGTTTGTCAATGTACATAAAATGTCGTCTGCAAACAGGCAGCATTTCATTTGTTGGCATCCTACATCTATTCCCTGAATTTTAGGGCATGTCCTAATGGCTTGTGCAAGTGGTTCAATGGCTAGTGCGAATAGCAATGGGACAGGGGGCACCCCTGTCTCGTACCTCGCTGAATGTTAATAATATCTCTATTCTCCCCCGGGAGTTTCAGGTTTGCCGTCGGGGTATTATACAGTGTGTTTACCAAGTTTGTGAATTTGCCTCTGATGCCGAATGTATCCAATACCGCGTGCAGGTAAGGCCATTCAACTGAGTTGAATGCCTTTTCTAGGTCTAAGGCTACCATGCTGAGTGGCAACTTCCCTTTTTTAGCTATATGGGTAACATTTAGTATACGACGTATGTTGTCCCCAGCCTGTATGTATGGCACAAAGCCCACTTGGTCTTTGTGTATTAGTTTGGGAAGGGAATTGGCTACTCTTGAAGCCATTAGTTTAGCTAGGACTTTAATGTCCCCATTTAGGAGAGATATTGGCCTATAATTCTTTGGATTTAACTCATCTCTTCCTGGTTTAGGTATAAAGATTACATCTGCCTGGTTTAGTTCGGGAGGCATTGTTTTCCCTGAAAGAATCTCGTTGAATAAAATGCTTAAATGTGGGGCCAGGAGGTTTGCTAGGCTTTTATAGTATAAATTCGAGAACCCATCAGGGCCAGGTGCTTTCCCTGTCTTTAGAGTTTTGATAGTGTCGATGACTTCAGACGAGGTTATATCTGCATTTAGAAGGTCTAAATCCTCCTCGGGAATTTTGGGGATGTCTAGGCTGTTGAGAAAGTCCTGTAATATGAAATTATTGGCTTTCGTTTTAGACGAATATATATCTTGGAAGCACTTATGAAATGATTTTTTAATTTCCGACTGATTCATTGTGATTGCCCCTTTTTCTGTTTTAATTTTGGTGATGTGGGTCTGCGTGCAAGCATAGGAGAGGGCTTGTTACCTTGGGCGTAGAATTTATGCCTAGTTTTTCTTAGTGCTTGTTCTGTTTTTTCGGCTAGGACCGCGTCTAGTTCTAATCTGGTGTTGTCCAGTTGGGTTCTAGAGACCCCTGGGGTTTTGGCCTGAGTTGCCCTTTCCAGGTTTTGTAGTTTTTTGAATAAGTCATTTTCTTTCTGAGTGCATAATTTCTTTCTGGCTGCTGCCAGTTTGATCAGGGATCCTCTAATGTAAGCTTTGTGCGCGACCCAGACCCACCCCATGTTTGCCCCAGGGACTAAGTTTAGCGTAAAGTATTCTTGGATGTCATGTTCTATTTGTGTTAGTGTTCCTGGGTTGGTTAGTAGAGCCTCGTTTAAGCTCCACTTACCAGGGGACGTGAGGTTAAGACCTAGCTGGATTTTCATGTTCACTACCGCATGGTCAGACCATGGGCAGGGGTGAATCTGGGCATCTACTGTGTGGTTAAAAAGTGAGGTGTGCGTTAGTAGTACATCAATTCTGGAGTATGAGTTGGAGAGTAGAAGGAGTATTCTCTTTCCAATGGGTGAAGTCCTCTCCAGGCGTCAGTCAGCTCTAGCTCCCTTAGTTGTGTATGTATTGTCTTAAGATGATTCAAATTTCGTGTGCTTTGGTTTACTCTTGATCTATCTACCGAGGGCTCCAGAGCGAAGTTAATATCTCCTCCTAGAATGTTTTTTCCCCAATCTTTCTGCTTCAGGGTGTTCAACAATTTAATGAACGCGTTAGTTGGCGCTGTGGTGGGGGCATAGATATTTACTAGTGATACTCTAATATTTAGGATGGTTCCAGTTATTATTAAATAGTTACCCTCTTTGTCCTTGGTTACTTTTTCTACTACAAACGGGAAATTACGGTGCATTAATGTGGCTAGGCCTGCTTTTTTGCTTTTCTGGTTGCATGTAAAAAAAAATGGATATTCCTTATGTAAGTAAGTGGGTACTTTGCCTTGGGCGAAGTGGGTTTCTTGCATAAATATAACGGATGGATGGAATCTTTTGTAAAACAAGAAGGCCTTGCGTCTTTTAAACTGGGAGTTAAATCCTCTAACGTTATGCGTTAGAAAGTTGTGTTCGACTTTAGCCATTTGTTTTTCGTGAAGTCAGCTGTGTTGTTCTTTGTAGTGAGAGTGTGATGGTTAAGTTACCTGGTTTAGGGACCCTGGAGGCCCAAGGCCTTTTCCGGGGTCTCCCCTTGAGTGCCTCGGGAGCCGAGGCCGCCCGCGAACCAGACAGACTAGGAGGAAATGCAAAAAGGATACAGAGGTTCAGTTCCAACATTATAAAAAAAAATTAAAAACATTTTCTAACAACTTGGTAGTTTCCATATCTCCCTAACTTTTCTCTTGTTTTGAGGCCTGTTGTTGTTATACCCGGAACTGGGTTTGGCCTCTTAGGGAGAGGTTTCCCACCTGGGGGATCTACCTGGGGAGTATTTGGGGGCTCTAAGCCCACCCTAAACTTCATCTTACTTATTAGTTAAGCCACTACAGGAGCACTGCTGCTGCTATTTCTGTAATCTTGTAAATAACATTTTAAACATCTTAAATATAACTTATTTTAGTTTAACGAATTGTCGCCTTCGTCCACTGCTCAACCTGCAAGGGAAACATAATAAACAAGTGTCCAACACTTTTCCTTAATGCTCGGCGTCTGGATCCTCATCGTTGGTTGGCGGCTCGGCCTCCAGGGCTCTTCCTGGTTGTCGCCCTAGAGTGGGCCCCCCATGGAAGGCTGTTGTTCTTGACCTTTTGGTTGAAATTTGCCACATCCTGGAGGGACTAGCCCTAGGCCTTGGGCTTCTCCTATCCTCGGCCCCCTCTACTTCTGACAGATGTAGCTTTCTGAGGAGGACCTCAGCTTCTTCTACTGTGTGCACTCTGTAGGTGGTACCGCCTCGTTGGAATATTAGTGAGAATGGGAAGCCCCACTTGTAGAGGATTTTGTGGCTATTTAATGTTTCCAGAACGGGTTTCATCTCCTTTCTTTTTTGTAACGTGGCCGGAGCCAAGTCCATATAAATTTGTATAGAAGAGTTATCCAGGCCCTTGATTTCCTTGAACTTCCTCGCCGCTGTGAGTATGAGATCTCTAGCACTTTGGTTAGCAAACCTTATTATTATGTCCTTAGGTTGATTGTTCGTTTTTGTCGGGCCCAAGGCCCTATGCGCTCTTTCAATAACCCAGTCTGCTTCGCTGCTTGTGGGGATAATCCCCAGGATGACCTCTCTTGAATATTTCAGTACGTCTGATATGTTGTTTGGGACATTTCTTAGTCTTATATTGTGTCTTCGTGAGCGGTTTTCAAGGTCTTCCACCTTATCAGACAGCTCCTTTAACTGCAGGGTATGTTGCCCTAGTACTTCTTGGTCATGCATCTGGGCTTCTGCTATCTGGTCCGTTTGCTCTTCCAATAGCTGCGCTCTTTGTCCCAGGCTATGTAGCTCCTTTTTAAGGTCTGTAATAGCAGTCGTCATTAGTTCTTGCATCATTAACTTTATTTTTTCCATGTATCTGTCTGTTAATCCACTTGAGCGTGTACTATTTCAGACTCCCCCTCTTTGGCCGGCGAGCTTGGGTTATACGAGGATGTTGGCGTGTCACTTGGTGCTTTGTAAAATTCCTGTATATTTCTGCTCGCTTGGTTTTTCTTAGGTTTGGTGCTGCTGCGAGCCGC
Source organism: Discoglossus pictus (assembly GCA_027410445.1). NCBI lineage: Eukaryota > Metazoa > Chordata > Amphibia > Anura > Alytidae > Discoglossus > Discoglossus pictus. The sequence goes on from CM050164.1 coordinate 106,974,128, forward strand.
CATGTTGTCGTCTTGCTCTGTTCGTTTGATCTATAGGGGTCAATGTCTGCTGACTCAGGGTGTAGGCGAAGCAGTCTAGGTTATTTTCTGAGTTGAGCGTGAAAAATCAAGTAGGCTATTGCATTTCTGGAAGCAGGCTCCTGCCAGTGGCCATCTTAGTTCAGAGAGTTATTGCATCATGCTCTTTGTGGTGCTAGCCAAGTTACATACACTATGAGTCTTTCTTTCCATGAGCTAGACACCTGTTCTGTAGCATGTCCTCGAGGTCTGTAGCCCTTTGTAAGGTTAAGGCATATGATGTTTGTAAGCCTCGCCACTGGAGTGCTTTGGATTCCTAATTGTCTGGTAGACAGCAGAGTGTGGTTTGGGAAAGCAGTCTTGGCAATCACTATATTGAGCTCCTCAAGGCAATTTGGTGAGCAAGGCTGTGCTTTCTCCTATGGGTCTTGCACAAACACCCCCTGTTGCTATGGGGTCCCGTTTTAGAGGCAGTGTGTGAGGGTCAGCTACCCTCAAGCTTGCTCCTGCCCCCCTCGATCTCTGCTTGTCTGGTGTTATGCCTGTCTTGGGGTTGGGGTTCAGAGTGTCCCTTCTCCCAGGGGCTTTTACATGGAGGATATGTGGGAATGTCTGTGAGTGGAGTGGATCTTACCTCCAGACGCAGCTTCTCTCTGCTGTCCGGGCCCCTTGTTTTTTCCTGCACCGGAGGCTAGGCTGATTAGGCCTCGGCCGCTTGTGCAGTTTATTCAGCCTCTGAGGTGAAGTTTGGCTGTTGGGGGTAATGTGCTAGCTTCAGGGTGCTTGAGGGAGTCTCTTAGCGGGCTCCGATGAGTCGCGTTGTTGTGCGGTGGGAGATGCCGGCGGGCTCCTGATGTGCTGGACGCCGGGGAGGCCTGATGTAGTAGGCCTCAACCACGCAGCGCATCAAAATTTCTCCGATCCCCACAATATTGGTATCAGGAGAATCTTCAGGCCCTCCTTGCTACTGTGGTGGGTTCAGATTTGCTTTTTTATCGTGGGGAATGAGCAGATTGCAGTGGATTTACTCCTTTTAGTTAGGAGCTGCGTTGATGGACGTCTTTCTGCTTCCCCCGTTAGGCCACGCCCCCCATAGGTACACTTTTTAAAATTATATATATATATATAAATATATATATATATATATATATATGTGTGTGTGTGTTTTTAAATGACTAATTTACATAAGTATTCTCAAATCAAGTTAACTCATATTACATTATTATAAAACCTAAAGGACATATTTCTGCTTTTTAAACAGTAAATAAAAACACTGTTCTATATGCATTAGAACCCAGGACCTTCCCCACCACAAACTAGAACCTTACTTACTATTAATCTGTTCTGATGCTACACTATATGCTAGAATATAATCAAGTAGTTACAAATCAGTTATCCACTGCCTGGTACAAAGTCTCTACACCTGTTTCTAATTAATATTCATTACATCCTGTCTGGTGCAGATCTCATTACTCATTCAGGCAGAGGCAACACACAGAAATAGCCTGACTTATATCAGTAATAACTCCATGAATTCAGCATACATATGCTTTTTCATCCTCCTTCTAATGATGAAAAGAACATAAGGCGACTTTTGTGGTTCTTTAAAATGTTAATGCTGAAAGTAACTTTTGTAATGTTTAGATCATGCTCGTTTAAAGGTACATGGAAGGTCCTGTGTTTTTAATATTAAAATAAACAACTTAAGTGTGTATTTACATATTTAAACATTATTTTATTTACAAAGACTTAAAAGCTCTTATTTTACTCACTCAAACCTTCCAAACAGTCCCTGTAATGGTCAATCCCCTGTGGCTCATGCTTACAATGTTTCCATAGTAGTAAGGTCTATATTTGGTTCTGCCACAGGTTGCCTACCACAGCTATAGTTATATATAGCTATATAAAATATATTTTAAAAAATGAGCGAACAAGATTAGGTAAATGTAATTCTAAGTTGAAGCTAATAATTTGCTTAGAGAAAATATCCTATGGAGAAACATGAACCGAAATATATAATAAAAAATAAAACCACCAATATCCTTACACGTGTCATCATTTTGCATTCATGAGGTATTATAAGTTCAGAAATGAATTAGCTCATACTATCTGTAACTTCACTGCACTAATGACCTGCTCCATCATCACTTTCTCTGTGTTCTTATTTCTACCTTTAGCCACCCGCATTCCACTATGTGTGATCTATACTGGAATCTGGTCATGTTTGGTTTCCATGTGCACTATCTTTGATTTATCATTGTGTAGTTGCATAATGCTCTGCAGATTCCACATGATGTTATGTTTTCATTGATCACTATTTGCAAAGATGCGGACAACTGTAATCCATTTATGTCAAGAATGATCACATATAAAGGAAGGAACCCAATGATCTTTTCTTATCATTTTAGTCTGAGAAGACTAAAGTAACTAGTTCCTGTGCCGTTTTTAAACCAAGCTGTGCCTTTATTATATAACGATTTAGAAGACTACTTGTATGGTCTTTTCTTTTCTCCTATGTAAAAGGTATTTCCCTTGATAAAATCTCATAAGGACCTACTGCTGTTTGCTGTGCAACTGTTTGGAGATACATGTGATATCCAGATGTTAACAATTCTTATTAACAGCTAAATAATCTCTGATTTGCAGTCTGCAGCAGACAAGTTACATTAGGATTACTCTTGATCTGGCATGTCCCATAGCTGGGAATCTGCACACCTTCTATTCTGAAAGAGCAGAAAGTAACATTAGCGTTGAAATTTATGCTTGCGGGGCTCTGTTGCACACCCACCTCCTTAAGTGTACAGACGGCTGAGTCGTCTCACTGGAAGATTTGCATACTCCCCAAAGCAGGAGGAATTTCTGTTTGGGAGATTGGTTTTAAGATGTGTGCATTAGATAACTTAGAGGTAATGAAAGATGGGTGCATTCCTGCAGCTACAACTTATAAGAACAATTGCCTGGTAAGAATAAAGGCTGACTAATAAGTTACATATTATATGAACATGAAATCAAAAAATGCATTGCCTTATTAGCTTAATTTTATTTTGATCCTCAAAGCCTATGACTGCATACTCATACTGAGAATATTGAAATTCTAACCTCTACAATATGAATATGATAGCCTCCATTTTCAGGTCAATCCAATCACAAATAAGTACTTGGGGAGTTAAGTATGCTGCCATTGGCTTAGACCCCAAAACAATTGAAGCAAAAAGGAAACTGACACAATCTTCAGTCATTTGCTTCTCAGTACTTGTGGCGGTGAGGTTTTTTTTTTTTTCAGATTACTCACTATCAAAGAAGAGGCAAAGGAAACATTTAAACATATTAAAAAGGCTGAACATTGGGACTTTAGAAGATCCAGTAATAGAAGGGAGAAATATTGTGTGAGAATAGCTTGTCAGGTGCAACAAATCTATGGTATTTGTCCTCTTGTATGAGGTCAGGCACAGTTCCACATTTTTCCATAGCATGACCAGAATCCTTCATTCCCCTGGTTGTTCTTACAATCATCTAAGCTATCCTAAAAAAATCTAAAATCACTGGTTCTGATTCCCCTGGATAAAGTTTTTTAACAATTGGACTTGTCATAAAACCAACCCATGGTGGCCATCCTTGTTCCCAGAAACCCATAAAGACAATTCACCTAAGTGGCTAGCCCAATTCCCCATTTTCCCCTTTGATATGATTGCTGTTATATGTAGAATGTGTTTTGAGGTGTGTTTAATACATAGGCGCCTAAGGCTTCAATAAGGCTGTCTGCAGAACTGATAAAGACTAGGTTGTCAGACAACAATTTAAACACTTTGTCTCAATAGACAAATGTCATGAGATGTCAAGTATGTTGTAAGTGATATCCCTTTGATCCATTGTCTTGCGGTTAATCACTAATTTGTATGTTATCGAACCTGTCAATCAGCCCCAGGCCCCCATGACTCTATGGAAGCTTGGCCACCTATAAGTGTAACCAGCCCCCCCCCCCCCATCCCCCCCCCATCCCCTTAGCCTCACTTCCTGGATTGCAAGGCAGCTAACTTCCACAGTGGAGAAACCTCCTCAACAACCTGGAGAGCCCAGATGCTAAATAGAAGGTCTGACCATTTGATGGGGAGATAAGCTGACACCTGGCTGGGTCTCTCCCTGTATTCCCAGACAGCCCACTTACCCAATGGAGACACCACCTCAACTCCTTGGAGAGCTCAAAGGCTATGCAGAAGGTCTGACCATTTGATATGGAGATAAACTGCCACCTGGCTGGGGGAAGGAGACATCCTGGTGCCCCTTCCCCGCTCCTATACCTAGAATTCCCACCAAACAGCATTCACTAAGACTCTTGCTGATTGGTTAAGGGCTGGCCTATGTAAATGTAACAATGTTTCATTGTATGGAAGAAATGTATAAAAATGAGACTGAAGGAATAAAGATTACACTCTCTCTGGGATATATAGGAATGGTGTGTTTCTTTGAGGGATGTGCATAATAACTTTCTATCCTGAACCGCTGCTGCTACCCTGGAAGAAGGGAAAATTAGCAACCTGGATTAGATCTGCAGGTAGATTTGGTTTCCTTAGCATTCCAAGCCCACTGAAGAGAAGATTGTGATGGTTATGCTGATCCTGTGTTCCTGATCCTTCAGCTGGTGAGCCTGATATCACTGCTGGGCACCAAGAAGCCTATCCATTCCAAGGTCCTGAGGGGGGATTCCTGTAGCTGAAGGTAAGACATGGAATTGAGACTAAAAGGTCAAAGAACAGATCCATATCAAAGACTAGAAAGGAAAGAAAAGAATTGTGGATAGAAGTGAAAAAAATGTCAAATACAGAGATTTCAAATGAAATGTCACTGTTTGAAATGTCTTGTTGACATTGAGTATGTTTCTGAAGGCAGCAGAAAATGTTGCCCTCCCACCCAAAAAAAATAAAAAAATAATAAAGATAAACAGTAATGTAGAATCATTGTTACATAGTTACATAGTAACTGAGGTTGAATAAAGACTTTTAGTCCATCGAGTTCAACCTTTTTAGATCTCCTCTGATTCTTACTATATGTGGATTACTTGTTAATTGTTAATTTGTCTAGAGGAAGGCAAACAGAAAAAAAAACATTGAAACATTGCCAATGTCTCATAGGGGAAATAAGTAAATTTCCTTCCTGACCTCAAGTACTGGCGATCAGACTCCTCCCTAGACCAATATATCTTCACTATGTATCTAGGATAGCAATGAATGCCCTTTTCAAAAATACATCTAACCCTTTTTTAAAGTTAACAATTGAATACGCTGTCACCACCTGCTTTCGTATTTTAACCACCCTTAATGTGAAGTACCCTTTTCTTTCTTTAAGGTGGATTTTTTTCCTTCTAACCTCAAAGGATAACCCCTTGTCAGTTGAAAGCCTCTTGACACAAAAGTTAATTTGACAAAGCCTTATATTGACTCTGGAGGGATTTTTATAAGGAGGTAATCATATCCCTCTTAGACGACTTTTTTTAGATAAAATATAGTTTCGCTTGACATGATGTTATCATGGAGCTTCTAATATAATAATGAATAAAGATAGAAAAAAGTGTTAATTACATCCAAAATGAAGAAATTTCATATATTTTCAGATACGGACGCTAACACCCCAAAGATTAAATCTACTGACATTTAATGAGGAAATACATTTTTAAAAGGTGGGGGTTTTAAAAGATTCTTTGAACCATTAAATAGTGAAAATTCTGAAAAATGAATATCTTACAGTTACAAAAGACTGCAGACAGACAGTATATTAGACCTTTGTATCATGTATTAAAGGACTGTAACACTATGTGTAACACTGTACAAATGGTAAAATGGTAAATTCTTTCTACCTCACGTTGATGTAGCTGAACCCACAGTGACATGATATCCAGTCATACCTTAAGTGATTTAACACTCTCAAGATTTTCTACTGCTATCTCAGCAATGGCCTTTGTTCCTGCTGTTGAGTATTCTAGAGAACTGTTCCAATCCTGATAGTCTTTGTCTTCAAACATTAGCCTTGGTAAACCTTTCTCAAAGTGTGTTCTGAAGAAAACTTTCAAATTGTAAATTTTCTCCACTACAAGTTAACTCTTTGTTCATACATTGTATTTTACATTTCTCATATCCACACTGTCCCCCAAGCCTAGTACCTATTTTTACCCATATATTTCCATGACCATTCTGCACTAACCGCCACAAGTACTAATCACAGTCATTATTATTGGATAAAACTGTGGCACGTTTGTGGGGATTTCCTGAGATTATTTTGTCAGCTGTCTAGTGAGATATGCTGTGGGACACTCCACTCTAACAGCATTCATAACCTTGATTACTCATCTGAACTGATCTTTAACTTCCGGCATGTTTCCTCTGCTATTGAATCTGTACTCTAAGGCAAATCCTATAGAATGCCTACTGCCTTATCCTTGTCTACTTGCAGGTAATGTCACTTCTGATCACCCTAGACGCTCCATGCATCAATCCAGATGTGTGCTCCATAAGGGTTGAGCAGAGTGCGTCATCCCATCATGATTGTAGCAGGTGTCATCAATAAAATGATATCAGTCAATATGTACTGTGTCCTGTGTTTTGCCTCTGTGCAAGGACCGAGTCTGTGCATATGCTATATCAGCTGCTTTATAACTGACCTTATCCCTACTTCTGCCATCCTTGACTTCCCTGCTTATTGCATACCTTAGTCTGCCTCCTGCCTTTGATCTCAGATACTGAAAACTCTTTGCTAATTGAACAGGGACTCTGGTTCAATGGTTGACTTATATGTCAGTACCTCTATGCATGGTTCCACCTCCTCTTTGTCAATCACTAGAATAACAGTTTATCCAACTAACATTCTCAATTTTTCTTCTCTCCCCAATTGTTACCTGCACCCAGATCTCCATAGACCTCACTGCTTATTCTGAATTCTGGGAGCTTCATACACACCAGCAGCCCCAATTGTTACCTACACCCAGGTCTCACTAGGTCTCCCTACTTATTCTGAATTCTGGGAGCTTCATACACACCAGCAGGTATGGAGAAGACCTTGAAAGCTGCACCTTCCTAGGAGCCAATGCCTTTTATTGATATTTCTACTGTATGCTTATTATTATATACTAGCGAATTGCCTGTCAAAAAATGATGGCAATGAAATTGTAAGGTAGCTAATGCTGTTTGGTGTGTAATAATGAAATATGTAATACATTAATAAATGAATATACTTTACCTATTTTGAAGCATTGTGTTGAAGAGCTGCAATGTGTTTTGATGTTGCTGCAGCATTAGTGGTGTGGAGCTGCTGTGGAAGCGTGCTGAATGTGTGCAGTGTAATACTGTGCGTGCGCGAGACCAAACCGTTAGCATAGTCGTGTACTTCCGCATTGGCGTAAAATGGTCGGGTAATGTGTGGTATGCGTCTTAGCTGAATATCCGTAGGTCTTTTGTGGTGTTTTGCAAGTTTCTTGTGGTGTTTTGCGTGTTTAGAGTGCTGTAGCCTCGTTTTCGTTTTGTTCAGCGGCCATTCTTTCTGTCGCTTAGAGAATTTTTTAGTGTCTAAACTCTTTTATTTTTATTTAAATGAAGGTGTAAGCTGCTTTTTTGAGGTCCTGGATGCTCCCTCTTGCTGTAGGTAAGCTTTTTATGTATGTGTTGTGTGTATTTATTGTGTTTTACATTTTTTTATGTTCGTGGGTTGCGGACGATTTTTGGGAGGTCCTAATGTGTGCTAACGTGTCTCGTATGGTGTTTGCATTTGTAGCCTCGTTTTCGTTTTGTTCGGCGGCTATTTTTTCTGTCGCTTAGCGAATTTTTTAGTGTCTAAACTCTTTTATTTTGAGTGAAATTAAGGTGTAAGTTGCTTTTTTGAGGTCCTGGATGCTCCCTCTTGCTGTAGGTAAGCTTTTTATGTATGTGCTGTATGTATTTATTGTGTTTTGAATTTTGTAATGTTCGCGAGTTGGGTCCGAGTGTTGCGAGGTCGTAATGTGTGTTAACGTGTCTCGTATGTTGTTTGCGTTTCGAGGTAAAGTTTGCGAGGGTCGTAGTTGGTGTGTCGTGTTGTTTGCGTTGCGACGTAAATTTTGCGAGGGTTGCAGTTGCTGGCAAGGAGCGCCTTGGGCGCTCCATGCCCCAACTGAGGGCCGCGGCTCGCTGTGCGAGCCCACAAGCGTTAGCAACAACTCGCATGCTCACAACTATATATGTGATGAGTACATAGAATTATTTCTAACATTAGTTCAAACTCTTATAAATGTTTACTTTATCTTGCCTGGCTCTCCTTCCCCCTGTTATGGCCTGCATAATTTGTCTAGATCTCCTCCTTCCCACATGTCTTGGCATTTCCTTTCTTTTAACTGCACACTCTGGCTTTCTCTCTCACTCACTCTCTCTCTCTCTCTCCTATCTCCTATCTCTCCCTGCTCTATCGGTCCCTCACACCTTATTTTAATTGTTTTTCTTTTAGCCCCAATTGTTACCTGCACCCAGGTCTTACTAGGCCTCACTGCTTATTCTGAATTCAGGGAGCACTACCCTCCCTTCCTGCCCCTCAACCTCCCACCACATTTAAGATTAAATTTATAGAGCCATGGGACTTTCCTACTTGCATATATTATCTCACCACTGGGGGCAGACAACATAGTACATGCTAGAGCCCTCACCTCTGTTCCTTCTTTCTCCGACTAAATGAAAAACTTTTCTGACTTTCACTTCCCTTCTGACCCTTGTTATTCCTTATCTGTTTACTCTTCCCCAGGTTTCTGTCCCTTCCACTCCATCTAGATTGTAAGTGGCGAGTTTCCTTTCTTGTAGGATGCTTTAGGAAAAAGCACTTTCTGCAAATATTCTAAGCTCAAAACAGGTTCCTCCATTTTTGGAAGGTTGTTAATACTGTATTTTTATTTGTTTTTATCCCCTGTATAGCGCTACAGAATATGTTGCCGCATTACAAATAAAACTTAATAATAAATAAAAATAATAATAATATATATTTTAATACATACATTATAAACTTCCAAATGTTGTTAATCTAGTTTATTATGGAGGCTACATAGTTTGTAGAGTTTTGTAAATTCTCTCTCTTCAACAATTCCCTTTGTCTATTTCTATTCCTCATCTCTATCACATTACTTTCTCAGTCCTATTCAACCAACAGCTTTAATTAAAAACAGTTTTTTATTATTATTATTATTATTATCCTTTATTTGTAACACGCCAACATATTTGATAGCTCTATACAGGGGTTAACTATAAGTAACATACCAACAGTTTAAAGTATTGCAAAATAATGGAGGGCACTGTCTTTGAGCTTAAAATCAATAGTAAATAGTGCTTTCCCTAAAAAAACAATCAAGATTGAAAACTTGCAGACTTACAATCTAAAGAATATGGGCAGGATGTAGAAGGATGATAGATAAATTGTTCAAAATTGAACAGGTGCATTTTTAGTGAGGTTTTAAAAGATTTGGGGCAGGAGGTGGAGCGAGGCAAGGAGTTTCAAAGAGATGGGGAAGTACATGAAAAGTCCTGAAGGCGGGCATTGTCAACAGTGAGAGCTATTTGAGGGGTGGTAGCTGTGGTAAAGGGTGGCAAGATAAGAAGCTCAGTCTTTAACATGTTGAGTTTGAGATGACAGGTAGACATCCGAGAGGATATGCTAGAGAGGCAGTTTGCAACTTGAGCTAGAAAAGAGGGGCATAGTTCCGGTGCTGAAAGGTATATTTGAGTGTCATCTGTATATAGATGATACTGAAATCCCAAAAAAATAATTAGGGTATCAAGGGATAATGTATAGATAGAGGACCGGGGGGCTAGGACTTAACCTTGGGGTACGCCAACAGTCAGAGGGTGAAGAAGAGGTGGCAGAGAAGGATACAGTAAATGTTCAATTTTCTAGGTATGAAGTGAACCACCATGAGAGAGCGGTGTCACAGATGCCAAGAAAGTGGAGAATTTGGATAGGAAGAGGGTGGTCAACTGTGTTAAAAACAGCAGAGGGATCCAGGAGAATTAGAATTGACCATTTGACTTGGCCGTGAGCAAGTCGTTAGAGACTTTTGTGAGCCCTGTTTCTATGGAGCGTTGGGGTCGTAAGCCAGATTGGAAAAAGTCAAGGAAGGAGTTGGTGGAAATAAATTAGGTAAGGTGATTGTAAACTATACACTCAAGCAGTTTAAAGACATGGGGAAGTAGAGAGATAGGTGTCTATAAAGGAAATGGGGTTGGGAAAGGGTTAGGACAAGCTGTTACAAGAGAATATCGTTTCTGCTGTTTTTTTCAGTGGCTTCTCAAATACTCATCTTTTGTATAGCTCTTCACTTCGAATGAAGGCCCAATAACAAGAAATATGTATTACTAAAGGACCACTGTAATGCCCAAATAACATGTGCTAGATTTTTTAATTAGGCATTGTTCATTATTTCAATTCATATTCACTTATCTATCATTAAACTTACTTTCAAAGTTCTGACTCAGCTACTGCTGGCATATACCCACTGTAAAGTGGCTTTTTCTGGCAGGCAGCTGCTAACTTTTCTGACACAAAGTATACCAACACCATGATTTCTATTGATGGAGACTTAAGTTAGTATAGACTATCAATGATTTTTTATTGTCATATCAAATCTAGTTGTTCTTAAAAACATTTAGACTTTTCTCTCAGACAAATCCTTCAATTCTCTCCTTAATAGCTTTATCAGGGTGAAGACCTATACTCACTCAGCTGGAGACTAACACTCCAATATTTGAAAATTAACCTAATAATTAATATTGCTATTAGAAATGAAATAGGAATTAGTATAACTAGCTCCTCTAGCTAGGGCATTCCAGACGTTATTTAAAATATAAGGGGCTTGTGACATTATTACTTGATACCCTTTAATATAGTAAACGTCTCTGTATCGTGGATCCATCCTGAGCCTCGACTAACCTATCCTCCCCAGCAGTCCCCCTATCTCAACCACGCAAGGCATACTAGTCAGTCACTTTTCTGCAGTCCTTTGCCCAACCAGGATCTATACCCCCTTTACCCCATGCCAGGTTTCCCTACTTTCTGGGCCTATGCCTCCAGTCCCCAGATCCACTTCTTGCCACTTCCTGTGCCAGGATTAAGATAAAGAGACCACAACCCTATAACTTTCCCCACTGAGACAAGGCACCCTCTTATTGGTCCATCTGAATATCTGGGCAGGTAGGGGAGCTCTCCACATGATTGGACACTTGGCTTCTCCCCACCACTCTATCCTAGAAGAACCAACATAGGTAGGCCTCTGATTGGAGGAGACTCAATGGGAGGGAAATTCAAGTTGTGCATGTTGAGATTATGTTGACTTTTCGTTTAATGTTTGATTTATCTATTGTTCCCTTACTTATAAAATGTTCACCTATCCCCTGAAAAAAGATTGTTGTTCTGGTTAATGATTACAAGCATGACAGCTATATCTCATTATTTCAGGAAACGACTGTGGGACTAGAATTCTTACTGGGGAAAAATCTGTACTCTGCCACAAGGTCACTGAGGATATACTTACCTATCTGGCATGAGGACCTACAGCATCATTAAATTGGGGCTATGTTGTAGAACGTAGCCCAAAACTCCACATTTACGGGTTACGGCTATTAAATTAGCCCCGTAACATTGCACGCAGCGGCCTTGCGTGTTAACATGCAGGACGGGCGAGAATAGGCTAGGCGCTGAGCAACGATGAACTTCATGCACGTTAATCTTTTGATCTGTCATGCCCGTAACTGCTACTTGTTCAATTCAGCTATTAAATTGCAACGTGGTCACTCGCGAGCAAGCACGTAACACGCAAAAGGGAAAGTGATGTTAGGTCTTAGAATTAATAGCACAACATTCTCAGGCCCGCAAATCGGGCCCCGGACAATACTTTATTTCATTTTCATATTTTGTGTTGTATCGATCCCTGCAATCAATGTGTTACGACATATACTGATACTCGAATGTAATAGAATATCATATTTACTGCTTTATTAATATTGCATTATATATGGGTCCAATCGCAAACCGTACGTGAAGCACGTAGGACTTAGAAATCTACCCTCCCCTTTTTCAGTGACATAATGCTAACTATCTCTTTTTTTATTGGTTACATCTGGACCCGTAACTTTGTGAATGCGTAATTGTTTGCATTCAAGCATGCAATCCTCGCTCGTAGCTCGCAGCCCTTTCTAATTTAATAGCAACATAATTAGGCCAAATTTCAACCTTGCAGCCATTACGTGCTTCACGTTGTACTTACTGGCTTCAAATTTAATTAGGCTGCTAATCGGTGGAAGTTCCAGAGTGTGCCGGCCAGGTGGTCCGGTGTCGTGGCAGGGCTATATTCAATTCTGATGAGGGGTTCTTTGAGGATTAGGAACTACTTGACCAACAGGGCTGCAGGTGCTTGTGTTATGCCCCTAAAGTTGAGATTTGAATGAAAACTTACAGCCTTATTAAATTGTGATTTGGCCAATTGAATAGGGCTCTATTTAAGCACAGAGCATATTTTTTTACAGAAGTTTTTAGTTGGATAGAAATTCACTAACTAAAAACTTCAGTTAAAAAAAAATATGCTATGTGCTTAAATAGAGCCCTATTCAATTGACCAAATCGCAATTTAATAAGCCTGTTAGTTCTTCAAAATATTGTTCTTAACATAACATATATAGAAGTGAAGCTTTGCAGGGCTATAGGGACATCCCTCTGATCAATCCTGATTTGGCATTGAAAGCTGTAGCCAATTAGTCTACAGGGAAACTATTATTTCTGCACAGAGCTCATTAACTTGGCTATTGCAGTACCCTTATACTCCTGGATTAGAGTTTGTTAGGAGTAGGCAAACACAGTTTGCAGAAGTATTAAAAGTTCAGTTGTCTAAACCTTGTGGTATTCATTTTAAGCAAGTATTTAAATGCATGCCTGATATATTAGTGAGTTTCATATCCATTTAGGAGTCAATGGCCCCTATTCATTTGCAAGCCAGCAGTTGCCTTTATACCAGCCATAGGTCTGCGGGCTTGAAATTTGCTACAGTTACAGAGTGATTCAATTGAACAAGCCCACAGCTACCTTTTCCGAAAGCCTAAACTGTAAGTAGCATTACAGAGCATGATCATGATCAATTAAGCAAGGCTGTAACTACAGATTTAGAAACAGCCAATAGTAAATGAGATCGTCATCATGACATCAGTAAAACATGGAGGTTATAGTAAATCAATTAGTTTTAGAAGTCTGAATATCAAATTAGTTTACAGGCTACAGTAACAACTGCTCAATTGAATTGGGGCCCATGTTTCTATATATTGGTCCTTCTTTTTAAGTTTCATACATTGAAAAATTCTCTCTAATGCAAAGTGGGGCTACATCTTAATAAAACCTGAATGAAAGTGATTCAAATTATATAAGGATAACTATAGGTGCTCAGGTAAGTGTATTTTTAATTGTCTATTATTGTTGTTTTTATTTCAAGTTCAAATTTTTTTACCATACGAGTGCGGCAAGTATCAACCATGAACCATGGTGAAAGCTGTTAACTGGATATAAAAATGGACTAAAAATGAAAACTTTCCATGCTGCATTTAAGCATGTAACAAGAACGTAGAGATGCTCTGCAACCTGCAAATGTGACCATCTTAACTGAGCAAGAATAATTGAAATGTACTATATATTACACTTTATGGGCCTCATTCAATTGCAAGGCCGCAACTCACTGTATATAGGCCATATGTCTGTGGACTTGCTGTCGGCTTGAACTCTGCTACATTTCCTGAGCAATTTAATTGAACGAGCCTGCAAGTTACGAGCAAACAGCCAAAACCGTAAACCATGCAATCATATCTAGCATTTCAGAGCGTGAACATGATCAGTTAAGCAAGGCCATAACTACCCATTTAGAAACAGCCAATAGAAAATGAGACCGTCATCATTAGGTCAGTAAAACATGGAGCTTACATGTCAATCATTTAGCATTTAGAGTTCCGATCTGTGATCGGACTCGCAAACCCCCCAAAAAAAAAAAAAAAATTTTTATTGCCGATTTGCGAGATTGAGGATGTTGTGCAATTTATTCTAATGTCTTTCATCACTTTCCCCGTCATGTACACTACTGTATTGATTTTTTATTTGCATTTACAATGCTACGGACATGTCTTTAACCCCTTTTTTTGGTCTCATCTGGTACCCGTAGGGTTTATTTCTACATTTGCCATTTGCGGGCATGCGGAATAGTAGGAATTGAATAGCGATTTGCAATTTTATCTATAATAACTCTTGCGGACGTACAAGATCAGAAGCTTAGATGGGGCGTAAGTTACGATTGTAACAACCGCAGAGATTTTAAGCCTGTAACCTGTAGAACGTTTGTGGCTGGCAAAAATGACACCTATTGAATAGCAAATTAGTTTACGCGCTACATTACAGGCTCACCCCAATGTATATATTTTGATCTGTTTTCTACAATTAATATCATAAGTTAAAGGATCAGGGAACATTCCTTCAAATTAGGTGTGATTAGGAGGATTTGAACTGACTTTTAATTTAAATAGATACCAAGAAAAATTGTGTACAAATCATGAATATTTAATGCACCAAGTGGAATTTATATGGTATTAAAATTCAAATATGAAATACCAGCTGGACAAAAGACAGTGCTTTATGTCAAAAATGTATTAAAAACAAAATACATACCATTCACATACATTTATAAGCATAGCTAAGGTATACTTTACTACTTAAGTAAATATAGTAAAAAGATCACTTCTTGTATCAGTAAGTGTTCTGATTTGCAAAGTGTATGTCTTTTCTTGTCATAATTGTGCAAAAGTTCGTTTTAAAAAAAAGTGTCTCCAAAGATATAGACACCCTCCAACTGGATAGATCCAATTTGGTGATAACTTTGCAATTATAATAAAGACATTTTTTCTTGAAACAATATAAATGCATGCAACACAAATATGTTTTCTCTTTTTATAGCAGAAAATAAGGAGGTGCCATACTGTTCTGAATGATAAAATATAGTGATAATGATGCAGCAAGCTTGTACGCCAAAATACGCCATTACCATACACACGACACTACTACGATTCTAATACACTCTCTCGTCATTTCTCGTCTTGACTATTGCAACTCGCTTCTTGTTGGCCTGCCCATCACTCGCCTCTCCCCACTTCAATCCATAATAAATTCCTCCGCCAGACTCATCTTCAGTACACATCGTTCAGTGTCAGCAGCTCCTCTTTGTCAATGACTTCACTGGCTTCCCTTAGCCTCCAGAATAAAGTTTAAAATCTTGACCCTAACTTATAAAGCCCTCAACAACAGCGCACCCCCATACATCTCTGCTCTCATCTCCAAATACTCCCCCACACGCCCTCTTTGATCAGCTAACGACCTTCTTCTTTCTACCACTCTTGTCACCTCCTCTCACTCCCGCCTCCAGGACGTTTCTCGCGCTGCCCCTATTCTCTGGAACTCCTTGCCTCGCTTCCCCAGACTATCCTCCTGCCTTAAATCCTTCAAAACATCAATAAAAATGCACTTCTTTAAAGAAGCCTATAACCTTCCTCCCTAACATGCTCAGCACTACTCTCTCCCTACTTAAATCCTGCAAGGTGCTTTAGGGAAAGCGCTATGGACACCAGATTCCAAGCTCAAAGACAGGGCCCTCCATTCATTGCAATGTGTGAATCTTAAACTTGTCATTGCCTGTAACTTAACTTATGTATAGCGCTACGGAATATGTTGGCGCGTTACAAATAAACGATAATAATAATAATAATTACATTATAAAGGTCTACTCAAGTGTGACACAACAAGCCTAATCTAGTTGGTGACAAAGAAGGATATTCATTGGGTTTATAATTTTTGCTTTAGAAAATTTTAATTGTTTTAGTTTTGATTAATTATATTAGTTTGTAGCCAGTTTTTCAATACTGACAGTACATTAGTATTGTATATTTGATCATATTGATAGTGCAAGAACGTACTGCTCCCTCTGTACAAAGTGGTGAAAGAATAAGTATTTAGCCCAGCAACATAGGTTTATTATTAAGTTGTTTTACTGCCATAGTGGGGTATTTTTTTCAATCAATTTACCTTTGAAATATGTTAAGTGGGTGTATCTGAAAAAACACTTAAGGAAGGTGTTTGTTTCTTTTTGCACAATGTTAGTATTAAAGCTGTTTCATACAGGTACAATGTAAATTCTACATCCTATAACACTATTAGCATTTGACTGCATTTTACACCGTTTTATTAGGTTATTGTATTTATCCCTGTTTTTGCATCTGGCTGTAATTTAAGGCCATTACTTCCCACTATACGAGATCCGATTGATTAGATGTGGCTAGATATTTATAGTGTTTTCTACAAATACTTGCTATGTGGGATTTCTGTATTATGCACATAGATGTTACTAATTCACTTTATAATCGTTCTCCAGTTGATTATCATTTTTATTTTCTAAAGCAGATTTTGTTAGTTATGACTTTATATTTAGTATACATGTCAAACTGTGCACTTTGATAATAGTAGCACACAGAGCTCAGTGTTGTATTTATAAGTACTGGGGCATATCTTTCTGCTTCCAGTGGAAGTCTTCTTACACACTTAGCCCCAAAGTAGACACACTTTCAACTCTAAATGAAAATGTATCCACTTTTATATAATATTTTTTATTCCCTCATTAGGTATCAAAATCTTGCTCAGTGATGATTTGATGGAGAACATCTTAAGAAGGCTTTTGGTGACAACAAGAACAATTGTTTAGATTGTAATTTGAACAGGAACTCAATTGGCAAGGCTCATTTTAAGATGTAATGCCAAACACTATGCAAACATCAGCTCTTTTTATAATGTTTTTATGAGAAGAAAAAAAAAACATTTTTGGAAGATGTATTTCAAGGACCTATGTGGATCAAATAATGGATGTGAAGCCCCATTTCCTCCAAGAGAAGATTAGATTTATTTAAGGATTCATCTACTATATCTCCGCAAACCAACAGATATTTTCAAATCCAGGTTAATATAGGAAATTAAAAGAGGAAATTAGCCACATCTGCTTACAGCTCAAGAGGAATACCAAACTTCTTTCAAAACATCAAAAGAATAGGAGACTGGATACATTCATGCAGATCCCAAACATCAAAAAGGAATCCTGGTGTTGAAGAATTCTACAAGATGTAGAATATTAGTTAAAGGATCACAGTAAAATAATTAAGAAAATTAATAAATACAACAACAAAAAATATTTATATATATATACAGTATATATATATATATATCTGTTAGAAAAAGGACAATAATCTAACAAAGCATTTGTACTACTCTTGTTTCCTCCCCTAAATCTCCCAGCACTGGTAAATATAAAACACACCCCATTATCCAGCACTTTGGGGGTATGTAACAAAGACAAAAATGGATTCCTCTGCTGGTAAGCAAAGACTTCAACAATCCTTACTTTTTCAAAAATCTTTTAATGTTTGGCTTACCCAGCTGCTATTGTTATTAGTTTGTTATATACTTTACAAATTAGTATCTTATTTCTTGATCTACAGTGTACACTAAAGTATCAAGTTATATAATCTTATTTAATGTTGTCAAAAAAAAAAAAAAAAAAAAAAGGAAACTGCTTGGTGATATTAAAATAAACCCCAACCATCAGCCACATTAAATTGCTGTGATTTTATGAATCGTAGCTCGTAACGTAGCTCTCATGACTTCATGCTATTAAATTGGCTTCTTAAAGCAACCCGCAGACGACTTGCGGGTTAGGACGCAGCAAGGCCGAAAAAAGCCTATGGGACGTGGAACGTAGAACTTTGCGGCTGCAAATCCTTTGTTCTTTCAAGTCTGTAACGTTCCAATTTAGCTATTAAATTGCATCAAGATCACTGGCATTCAAACTTGTAACTCACAAATGAAGCCAAGAAGCCAATGATGCTGGAGAGGACCCACAAGGGGGGTAAAGTGTAATACACAGCACTTTAAATGCAAATAAAAACACACTACTGTACCAATATTAAAAGGTAAAGTAATGTTAGGTCTTAGAATTAATAGCACAACATTCTCAAGCTCGCAAATCGGCCCTGAAAAATACTTAATTTCAATAAATGTATATTTTTTGTGTTATATCGATCCTGGCAAGCAATGTGTTAATAGCACCGTAAATCCGCAACTCTTCAAGCTCGCAGCTGTTGCGAGCTTCACGTTGCTCTTATGGGGCTCAAATTTAATGTGGCTGCATGTCTCATGGATGGATAATAAGCATACAGAACAGTATATAAATTCCCACTTTAATTTTTTTGTGTGATCCAGTTTCACATAGCACATTTGTATAGAAAATTACAGTGGTTTTCTCTCCTAATGAGTAAGTTGATAGATCAACATCTAGAGGATTGCATTGACTTCAATGATTCAACAATATGCTGTTTTCCATCTATAGTCCCAGTAGATATGTATGATGAAAGGATGATTAAAAAGTTCTTAGGTCTTTCAGACCAGACAATACTATTATTTAAA
Source organism: Discoglossus pictus (assembly GCA_027410445.1). Taxonomy (NCBI): domain Eukaryota; kingdom Metazoa; phylum Chordata; class Amphibia; order Anura; family Alytidae; genus Discoglossus; species Discoglossus pictus. Next base: position 106,992,665 of record CM050164.1, read on the forward strand.
GGCATGGAAGAACAACATGACCACAATCTAAACCATAGTAATTTAACAATATATCATAGTGGCACTGGACAAATGTTTTAGTCTAAGATTTACCTGAATGTATGTTCACCTGCATGTAGTCATATTGTTCTTATATATAAAGGAGACTAAGCTTGGCTCATCATATGACCTTCCTTTATTACATGATGCATTGACCAGAGCATGTTCCAAATCTCTGCAAACAGTTTCTATTATCCATAGTGTCATCTTGAAGAATAAGTTTATTTTAGGCCCACTGAAGGAGCCTTAAATAGTATTGCTTATGGGCAACATTACCATTAAGATAATTCCTACTAAACTTATCACAAAGTCTATAGAAACATAGATCTAAAAAATAGCAGTTGCGCTATTACATTGAATGGGGGAATAAGAGTTTCCTATTAGCAATCGAAGTGTATTTTGTGCTAATCATGTGTGCTTGTTGTTGCTGTGTTTAAAGATACTCAGAAGGATTTTTTTTCCCAGGGAATTTGATTCTGCTGAACAGATGATTAAAATGTTACTAACAGAGGAAGACAAACACCAACTAAATGTTCCTTCATAGTATTCAAAAAACAATCTATTAAGTATGTGAGAATATAAAGTAATCATCCAGCCATGTATACTTAATCATAATTCTAAGGTGGTTGCCTTAGGAGTGGTCAAACAGTAAGGTTTAATTTGTTTAACATAATATCACTTTGATAACTTACATTGGAAGTTTGTATTGTAGCTCCAGTTGATGTGTTTCTCACCTCCCCTTGGTTTCCAGGGGGTAAATATGGATGTGCCCAGAAATATGTCCTAAAAAAAAGGATTGCCTACAGTAGCCACTTCAGAGAATTAGGCAAATAAGCACTGCTATCAGAAAAAAAGATAAAGACTCCTATCAGCACAGACCACTCCTCTCCCACCTTCCAAACACTTTATAGGGGATGAAGAGAAGCAGGTCTACTGAAACTTCAAATTTACATTTTAAATGCTACATTGAATTTATTTCTTCAAATACTAATTTGCTAATCAGTTATTAACCTTCTGATTAGCAAAGATGAGCTGAGCTAGTCCTATCAAGGCCACTTCCCAAAGGCAATGATGAACCCAGCAAAATGAGGGATCAGTATTTTTTTTTTATGTACTTACATTAGTTTCCTGCTTATGTTTTTTTACAATACCTTATCTCTGTTATCTAGTGGGAGGAAGCCAATTTCTTCCTCTCCCTCTGCTGGTCTCCTCAGCTCATTCGTCTTGGTTTGCTGTTAGTTTACATTAAGATCCCAGATCTCCTGATGACATCATAATTTCACAAGATTATGTGATTTGTGGACATATTTAATTATTTAAGGTGATTTTATTATCAATGGAATGTGTTATGTAATTTAATCATTAACTATTAAATAAATGTAAACAACTAGTAGACTTTGAAGCACAAGTCATGATTGTAGATGTCTTTAAAATGCTTTTTAAAGATACAAAAGGAAAACAATTACATTAAGTGTTAATTGAAAACCAAGCCACAGATTGAATGGTTTAACTTTTAAAAAAAGTTTTTTTTTTTTTTTTAAAGGGTCATTTAGATCAATGTGATAATTGTCGGTATAATTATACAGCTAAACTTTAGGTATTAGCATTATATTATAAAATACATTTTCCTGCTCAATCAAAACAACTTGTAAAAACATATATGTCAATTCATACAAACATGCAACTAATGAAAATACAATATTTACTAGTATGTGTGCAATCACATATATAGTTGTCAATATGCAGATTGTTGTTAACGGTTGCGGGCTCGCTCGCAAAGCGAGGGCCGCAGTTGCTGGCAAGGAGCGCCAAAGGCGCTCCTTGCGCTGGTGGAGATGGGCGATGAACGAGCCCTTGCGACCTTCCGACCGCAAATTCGGACCCTCTCGAAGTCACAACTCCAGGCTGGGCATAGTTCTAGATTTAAGTGGTTTGTCCTCGCAAATTATCACTTTTGTTTATAAAACATTTATAAAATGTAATGCAGTGGACCCTTGGTGCTTGTCATTAATTGGTTCCAGAAGGCACGACAAATGGCAAAAATTATGCCTGGCCCCTTCTCATCTCCCTCCATGCCTTCACCTACATCTTCAACTGCTTATAAATGCATGAGCTAAACATGTCATTCTATTAACAAGACCAGATATTTTCTTTTTTCGATCGAATTAACAGACTTTAAGGCTGATGACTTTTGTCATCAATATTCATGCGTACATGTTTAGACTGATATCATAACAAACAGTTATCATCTGATAACATCTGCATGCCTTTAACATGTGATATCAATGTGGTTAAACAATATCATATAGAGATAGTGATTGTCCTAATGATTGCGGTCACAGGTAAGCATTCCTTGTGAGATCCCACATCATTGCTAAATATCTGCAATTGGTGATGGCAACTGATTTCTCATAACAGATACAGAATGGTTTGCATTGCTTGAAGATGAATATCAAGTAAATTGGTTTACTGTTACAGTAACAGTATAAAGTACGGTACTGCTCATACAGACATTGCATGATTTTTCTCCTCCTCATTTTATAGAATAAGACCATACACTGGTAATTTCAGAGATGTGTCAGACTTTTTCATTTTATGTGTGTGTTATTAATTTGGATTACATAATCCAGGAGTTATTGCATCTGGTTAATTGAGCTGGTGAAGACACAATGTAAATTCTATAGGCATTACTGTTTACTTCTTTTATATGAAGTGATGAATGATAAGATTTATATTTATCTAATTATGCTTACTGTGGTGTAATGACCACATGTGACTCTAGTAGATTCTTTGCATCATTATTATTATACAGTATAACCTTTAACCCTTCAAATTATCCCATTTTTAAAAGCCTCTTGTCATCCTGGGCATCACTTGCACCACCCAAATTATATTAATGCACGGTCAGCTACATTTATGACTGTGCTCTCTGGATATAATAAATGTATGTTCTTATTATACCGTAATCCATGTGTCTGTGTGTTTGTAACTATTAGTCATTTGTGAGAATTTAGTTAGTGATGTTATTTGTATATCCATATTATATTTCAGTATACACATCCTGTGTTATAGTTTTGTAGATATGTATAAATCATATTTCCAGAAATCATCTGCATGAAGCGATTAATAACATATGGATAACAGCATAATCATATTTATATATCAATAATGGCTGATGGTAATATATGTCAGGGCACCTCTATGTCCTCATGCATTTGATTACTGTAATCTTATGTTTCCATGCCACTAATGTTATGTTAATTATTAATTAATGTTGTTATGGCCAAGTGTTTGCACTTTCCATGTTAAACATGATGCTAATATCATGATACTTTAACATTAACAACCTTATTAAATTGCAATTCGGACAATGAATTGAATAGGGCTCTATTTAAGCACAGAGCATATTTTTTTACAGAAATGTTTAGTTAGTGAAGACCTTGCTTTTGGATAGAAGTTCACTAACTAAAAACCTTTGTAAAAAAAATATGCTATGTGCTTATATAGAGCCCTATTCAATTGGCCAAATCGCAATTTAATAAGGCTGCAAATGCATATGGCATCATGATTAAATATTTAGCTCATCGCAAGTCCAGTAAAGTAGAGGGGGGAGAGTCTTGCAATGACCGCCTCCCGTCAAATAGGAGGGGAAGAGGTAAAGGGGAGGAGGCTCGCAATGAGTGCCGAAGGTGCTCAATGCGAGGCCCGTGATGAGCGGGGGTGCGGGTGGGCGGGCAGACAAGTGAGCGAGTGGGCGGAGAGACACGGGAGGGAGAGGAGGGGGGAGAGACACTGGAGGTAGCGGAGAGGGGAGAGACATGAGAGGGGAGTGGGGAGAGACAAAGGAGTGAGAGGAGAGGGGGCTCATTGCAATGCTTGCGATGGGCACTTTGCGAAGCAGGCAGGTTAGGGGAAGAGAGCCTCGCAATGTGTGGCAAACACAATTGGCAGGCTTCAAATTGTATTGCCATCATTTGTGATGGGCAAGTCGTTAGTATAGTAATATTCCTGTTGAGGGTTACCTCCAGTATAGATTACCAGTCCAGATTTAAGGCCTTAGGCTGCTATAATGTCAGTTCTCACATCCTGGTGTATAACACATAGTGATATTGTATACATGACATACCTTCCCTGTTTAATTACTATTGTTTGGGGTGTGGCTAGGGCTTTTATAGGTAATGCATTTAGGCACCTGCTATAGACCCTGTGGGTGTCCAAATTTGTATTAAGTAGGGGTGTCTATGTTACCATAGAACTTGATAAATGTTACATTGATGTGGATTATTGCCTATAATAAATGTTCCCAGATGTACCGACTCACACATTTTGATTTTGAAAAATATTTTTAAATTCAACATATGTGCCTGAGAATGTTAAGTATTAAGTTCTAATGCACTGAAATGCCTTTTTCATTATTTTTTGTACAGTATTGTCTCTTTAACAGTTTTTGACAGGTTTCATGAAGGCTTTTTAGAGCCCTTACAGGTGGTATTTAGTACACAAACTTTTGTTGAAAAATCAGCTATTGTAAGGCTTTTTGCAGCTTCAGCATGCTTAAGGACCATACAAATTTAATGTTGATCGCCTTTGAGTGAAAATAAATGGAACAGCAGACCGTAATTTCCAGTAGTCTTGCTCAGCCCTGTAAAAAACACTGATATTGATTGGCAGTTTAACTAGTTGCAGTGCTATGTGGACCGTAACTCCTTCAAAAAAATATTCAGATGGGGCCTTAGCCAGCAATTCATTACCCTCATTTTATTGATAATAAGGAGCTAGTATAGTATATCGCTTTAGTATTGTTAACACATGAGCCATCTCTAGCCTCACTATTTTGCTGCCTTCTAATTCCATTTTATAGCTAGAACTAAATAATTTTTTGTCATGAAACTTCATGCATTTTATCTATTCTTTTATAGGGATATGTTGTCCAACTCTTGAACTCTATTTTCTTTAGACATTTACAGAGAAAGTAAACTTGTCAGATACGTCTTGCATTGTAATGGTCCAGCTTTCATAACTGTTTCACAGTAAATATCAATAGAAAAAAAAAAACTTTTCTATTTATTGTGATGTTAAAAAGCGTTAAAAAGTTGATCTTTTATGAGGAAATTTACATTGAAAATAGCGTTTTTTGCCTTATCTTTAGGTTGGAGCTCCTGCCACCTTTTTAGATTGGAGCTTCCGCCATCTTTGCTTACCACTGATGGCAGAGTAGACTGACACTTCTCTTCATCTGTCTCCTTGCTGCAGTATTGCCAAAGTAAACAGTTCATAATTGATGGAGGGAGGGTGCTTTAGCCTAAAGATGAACTGAAAACAACTATTGTTTTAAAGAACTAACATGGTCATATTTTTTAAATGTACTATCTCGAAGAATTACACTTAACGATATATGTTTTTTGAATGTAAGTGAATAAACAAAACTGCCTTTAATTATCTTCTATAAGCATTTGTACTGCTGTAGAGTCTGTCCTTTTTGGGAAGAGACATTGAATAACCAGGAAATTTTTGTCTACACAGTGGGAATGTGGCATGTGCATCTGTCAGTGCTCTCAGTAGAACTGAAAAATTCATTAGTTCACACTCCTCAGAGGAAGTACTAGACAGCTGCAGTGAAAGAAACAAATTACTGCAAAATTGAGCCATTGCAAAATACATAGGTTGCTCTTATTTTTACCTTTGTCTTGCCTTCTCTATTATCATCCTTAACTGAAATATATTGACCAGAGCAGTCCATTATGTTTTCTCACAAATGATCAAATAGTTTTTTATAAAAAAAATAAAATGGATGTGTTTTTAAACTGATTGTTTATGCATAAATCTGTATTTTCCAAAAGACAAACAAGGACATGGCCTAGTACAACAATAAATGAATGGGTGGCACACAAAATCACATGTGGCACACAACATGTTTCCCCATTTCCATCATCCTTTGCAGTCAATCCCTCCCCTTGATTTTCCCAAATTGTCTTTTTTCTCCTGCCCCCTATATTTTCCTGACTTCTCTTTCCCTTGTCTACCATATTCCCTCCCCATTTTATTGGTATTCAAATCTGTCTTACACATAGGGCCCTATGTAACTCTCTTATATTCCAGTTTACACTATGTTTGAGACCAAAGTAAATCCTGCCTGCTATGCTAATCACCCATCCCGGATAACTTGTGAGAGAACTGCTACGAAAATTATGTCCAATTTTTACTTTGAGATTTGCACACTAGATTACGAGTTACTCCTTTAGACTTTTACTCCAAAACCCTATGCTAACAAGATTTACTGGTAAATCAGGGCAGTGCTGTAACTACAAAAAGCTGAAGAAAATATTATGGTTACCAAAGACCACTCACAAACGGTTTTAAAACCATTGTAAAGTGCCACAGTGGCAATTAAAGAGACAGTATAGCACAAAATAAAACAATAAAAAATGATGTAATTTCAACATTATTTGACACTTAACAGTCCTATATAAACATATGTGTAATTAGAAAATAGGATTTTGTATTATTATGTCCATTTCATTATACAACATTGAGGGAAACACACAACCCAATACTCAAGGGGTTACTACATATCAAGAAACCACTTTGCCACGGAACAAATGCTCTAGGGCATTGTCTACATACATAAAATATATAAACTCAAAATAAACCTTTACATGTATATTGAATCTATAAATACAATTGTCACATTTATTTAATATCAAAAAATATAAATTAAAAAAAATAATGTATTTATATATATATAAATATAATGGTTCCTTGCCAAAGTTTCAGCATTTGTTCTCACACATTATAATAATCATGACATTCTCATTTGCTATTGGTTCCTAGAGATGTTTATCATCCGTAAAGCTTAGTTGGGGCACTCCCTACACTGAAATATCTTGCAGATAAGGCAGGATTTACTGATGTGGTCTTAGTGCCATTAAACTGTAATGTGGGGTAAGAAAGCTTCCCACAGCCAATTTACGGCAATGCTGCAATTTACACAGCATGATTGGCATGGGGACCTTTTTTTCTATTTCACCATTGTTTCTTTTTATTACCCTTATCTACAGTTCCCCCCTCTGGGTCGCTACCTTATAGTGATGAAGAGGCTTGTGCACCATGTAGGATCACCCAAGATGGGCAGGTCATAGCAAATCTCGGTCTACTGGAGAAGAAACTGGCAACCCACTCCAGTATCTTTGCCAAGAAAACCATAAGGATAAGCACAACCAGATACACAAACAGATGTGCCTGTGTGCTGCGATCCATATGGTCAAATAACTGAACAACAACAACAAAATCTACAGTCGATTTTCCTCTTTCAACATCCAATCCAATTATCCACCCTCCATATATTACTTGCTCTCATGCCTACTTTCTTGCTCTCCCTCTATCATTTTCTCTTCCCTTTGCTATCTTTCTATTCATACCTTTCCTTCTTTTCCCTTCTCACTTCTCTCTATTGCATATCATTCCTTACAATCTGCCCCTAAGTTGATTCTGAAACTGATCTCAATTAAATACAGCCCTGATCCCGTGTGGAGAACACATTTAGTGTCTCACTATTATGATTTCATTTAGCACACACTCTTACACTTTACAACACTACTAAATATTAAATACAGCCTGGGAGAGAAGGTGCTAAACACTGGTGTTAAATTGTTTAACGCCTTTACTCCCACAGGGCTTTTCCAGCAGTTAATGGACTTAAACAGCGACCACAAGCAAAGTAATCTATGTAGTCATAGTGTTCCTATTCCGACCACCCCAGTGTACGTACATTTTGACATAAGGTTTATGCATCTTTTCATCATTGGTAAATTTTGGTGCCCACCACCATCATTTCTCTGGAGAAGAAAGGAATTGGCTGAATACAAGGATGGAGGATCACATGTTTGTAGTCTACATCTCCTGTTTTACACCCTAGTGCCTCTGCTGTATATCAGCTAAATATTTCTTAATTACCCCATTCTTTCCAACCCCCTTCTAGTTGTTTTATAGATTAACTCAAGCTTCAAATTTCAGATTAAAATTCCTTCATCCCCAATGCAGCATTATCAAGTCGTTGGAGCTGTTTTCAAACCTTGGTTTTGAATAGCTACAGCTCTGCATTAATTTAACCACTAAGCTAATAAGTAGGTTTCGTTTTGTTATGCTAAGCTTTATTGCTTTTCTTTTGATCAGAATGGTGTTGTTGAGCAAAGCAGCAGACAAGGCATTCTTTGATGAGGGAATTAGTGCTCTATTCTTCCTCTATTATTCATAGCACAGTGGAATATGTAAGTACCTGAGGGTGTCAAAAGAGAGCAGGCTCTATTGCAAAGTGTTCGCCTTGTTTCTCTCAATAGCTGACTATGAGATGATAAACCGCTTAATACACTGCACTAATTGGATGAGAGCAAAAAGAGATGGGAATTAAGGCAATGCAAAAGGAGAGTGCTACCAGCCTTCATTCACTCTCACCACTTTAACAGCACCAAAGGAGGCACAAGCTTTCTATAAGCAGACTAGAGGTTTTATGCAGAGATAAAATGAACCTGTTAGTGGATTCAAGTAATACACTAATTATTGCACAGTATAAATACCACGACTGGTTTTACAACTGGGAGGTAAGCTTCTTTTGAGCATGTTATGGGATTGCTGGGCAGTAGTGCAGATCCTAATAGGATATCTGAATGGAAACCATGCCCCCCTGAATTGACCAAACACAAATGTCTAAAATGTAAGGATAATCAATTTTATTTGTTATTTGTAAAGTTCCAGCAGACATAAATTTACAGCCTGACGCAAAAAATGGTGGTCACAGAAATCAAGCACAACCATGATTAGAAAATTATAAAGCTTAATTCTATGTAGCCCTAATATAGTTTTAGAGGCTTCTTCTACTTTTAAACTCGGTGCCTCTTGCAGCTTTAACTGTAATAAAAATCAATTTATTACATACATTTTTTGTTAAGATAACATTGGGCCCGATTCAATTGCCCAATTTGTATATTTATACACACTTAAAAACACTCTTAATATTGCTAGATATTCGGCAAATATGACTTATTGGCACTAATGAATTCTTAAGTCAATACAATGCATATAAACATTTATAAAAAAAAAAATACCCAAAGCCAAATTTATGAGTTCAAGTCATTTGCAAGTAGCTAATTGAAGAATGCTTATTATTTCCACCATAACTTAAATGAAGCTGTAATTTTTTTATACAAAATGCTAGTAGCTCATATGTTGTTATTATTTTAAAACAACTTGTAATATGGAACTTGTTGTACTATGCATTTAGTGAAGATTGTAAGTTTGTGAGTTTTCAATCTTGTTAGGGAAAACTCTATGTACGTTATGATTTTAAGCTCAAAGACAAGGCCTTTCATTCTTTTGCAATATGCTAAAATTGTTTTTGCTTTGTACTTACCCCTGTATAGCGCTACGGAATATGTTGGCGAATTACAAATAACAGATAATAATAAAAGATTGTATCTTGTAGAGAGGAGCATTTTTGTCTTTATTTTTTTACCAAATAGCAAACAGCCATTCAAATATCTGCTCTTCTGTATGTCTCACAAATGTGTTTTCTTTCTTATTGTTCTTCTACAAAAAAAAATTCAATTTTATCTCTTATTATGGTTCTTGCACACAAAAAACAAGATTTACCTAAAAGACGTACTTACTTTAGCTTTTTTAGCAGTTTTATATTTTATAGCATACAAGGCTAGGTGAAAAAAATATTAGAATGATCTTCAGCTTATGTTCCAGATATATACATAGATTTTTTTTGTCCTATAAATATCAGGTAGTAAAACAAAGAAGGGCAATGGAGGGGACAAAAACAGCCAACTGGTGGAGTATATTTGACATTATTTATTTGGCATTTAATAAAGTTATTTGCTATATACAAACTGGGAAAATTATATCAAAATTTGACATAATTTTCCCAATTTGTATATAGCAAATGATTTCAATATAGGTGGTAGACACCTTGGGAGTTTAGCAATCCTATGTTTCAATTCCAAATTTAATAAAGTTATACTTACAAAAAAAAAATCATCAAAACCATAATAATAAATTCTCAATGTGTTTCTTCCTCTCAGGACTTCTGCAGGGATTTTCATTCACTCTCTATTTATAATAAAAATATTAGGCATGTTTTATATTCTGTAAATAATACTTACCAACTGGTGGCTCCTGATTTGGAAGTAAAAAACAAAAGCTTCAGCACTGCACAAAAATTAATCAAATCTAAATACCTGTTCTATAAATATGCAAAACAAAATTAAAATGTTATTTAAGTAAGGACACATATTGTGAAAAGGGTATTTAAATGATTAGACTGATTTTAAAGTAATTAATAATAAATAGCTGGTATCAGAATTTATATTTTGACAGAAGATGCTATATGGTGGCTTCCATCTGTATTTTGTCCTATATAAATTAAGCAATTTTCCATTGTACATTGAGATCTTCGTGTCATGTACTAATGGTACACATGCAAATAAAGTGGATTGTGAAACAGTTTGCAGAGTGGAGATGAAAGTGCACTTCTCACAATCATTAATTCTTATATTGTCTAATCTGTGACTGATCACCCATTTATGCCTGGATCCTGTCTGAGTTTAGCCTTGTTTGCTACCTATTAAACTTACATCTGTCATTGCAATTTAACAATATCATATCAGGCACAGAAAAAAACACCAATTTACACTGTAATTCAACCATCTCTCCCTGCCTAACTATTTCTCATTTACATGAAGTGCATTTATTTTGATTCCTATAAAAAGTGAAGCAATCACCCCCTCCTCTTCTCCTAGGCCCTAGAACAAGTGAAATAATTTACACATAACACTCCAGGGAGACACATTAGCTACATTGTTGTTCGGAAAGTTACAAAGCTATGGTAAAGCAAATACAGAGTTTAACCCATTAAATACCGGAGGGAGGTGTCAAACTTCCCTGCCGTATATATTGCAGGCCATTCACACAAAACAGGCATACAAAATGTTTATTTACATAATTACCAATGTGCAGTTATAAAAAGTTTTAATGGTAAACTGGAAACTGCCATTTGCTATGGATATGTATTGCTTGATGTTTCCGTTGAATTGCTATAGTTTGTCATTGTATTTTAACCATTTAACCATAAAGAAATACTGACTTCACAAAACGACATGGTTCACTTTGATATGACTTTACTTGGGTCTTGTTTCTTTCCATTCTTACGACCTCCTGTTTAGATTGTAAGTCTGCGAGTTTCTATCCTAAGTACTTTGGGACTTCACCATGGACATTGGATTCCGAGCTCAAAGACAGGGCCCTTCTTCCATTGCTAAATGTTAATCTGTATTTATCTTTGTCTGAAATTAATTTATGTACAGCGCTATGGAATATGTTGGCGCGTTATAAATAAACTATAATAATAATAATAAGAAGAATAAGCACCCTGAGAACATAGGTGTGGTGCATCAATGCGACCATAAAGCTTAATTCAGTGCATGATCAGTTAAAGGTATATCTATGTTTCCCTGTGTTTACCTTTCTCTAATCTAACACATGCTGCTTATAACAGAAACACAGATTACATGGAGACATTCTATACACATACAGATTTATTTTATTGAAAAATAAAACTTGTTTCCCACACCCCCAGAGCTGGCACAGTGAGCCTTCCAATAGAAGCCTTGCATTTGGGTACCGATTTTAACCCTTTACTAACCTTCAAGTCAACAGCAGCTCAATGCAGAAATCTACAGACCAGTGTCTGGCTCCTCCTGCTACAGGGAGACTAAACATCCCATGATTCCTTCCTGCACAAACTGCCATCATTGATTGTTACATTGTATTAAAATGTATAACTGCCTGTGATTGGTCAAAACAAATTATGAATTTTATGCTAATTTTAGCAGGGATTTTCAGGAGTGTCAACTCGAGAGATTTAGCAAACATCAGGGTGAGTTTGAAAATGTTTCTTTTGCTATTTTTTCACGCAAAAAAAATGTTTTCATACACTACTGATTCTTCTCTATCAGATGCATTCCTACTTCAGGAAACTTAGATATGCCTATAATGGTGAATTTTGTAGTATGTCTGCCCAAATTGAGATCTTTTGAGTTTTACATTTGGAGACAGTGGTCTGAATCCCAAATCACTTTGATTCTGAAATGAACTAAAGTCCATTTAAAGTATCAGTCTTTCATTAAAGAGATATTGACATTGAAGAAATTATGCGTAATTAAATAAATATAAAGTTATATAGAGCCTGGACAAATACAATAAAAAAAAAATGTTCTTGATTCTTTGTTTAATGTGACCGGTGGGGCAGGAATATGTTATTAAAAAATATATATTGTCCCTTAATTCAAATAAGCAAGACATGATAACATTGGGAGAGCGCATAGCACATGCATACAAAATTACTATTTAGGGGGATGGTGGTGACATAGAGGAGAAAGCTTAATGGGTACGGAAATACAGTGGTGCTGAAAACATTGGCATTTCAATTCATTTATCACCTCAAAAATTTGTACTGAATCTAAAATCTATGACCTGAATTAATATTTGTCTGTTCATCAGAGCATTTTTCAAAAATGTAGACACCCCCTCAGCAAGGAAACGTCAAAGGCTCAACAAAAATAAAGCACAATTATAATATTTTGATCTGTTTCAGTAATAATTTAATAAAACCCACATCTATTACATATAGGATCATACTTGAAAACTATTTTCATTGGTGTCCTAAAAGCTTACAATCTCTTCTCTCTTTAGCAAATGAACGTGTCATTTGATATTATATTTACTGTGTGTCATTACAAAGAAAAATATGTGGCCTACATTCATTTTATAAGCCAACACTGAAGATAATGGCCATTACATCCCATAAACCACACTAGACAAGTTTGGACCCTGTAAGTGCATACGTTCATCTTACTTTATAATGGTATTAGAAAACCCAAACTGTCAGATTACACCATGACATGCAAAAAAAAGACCTGGAGCACAGATCACTGTTCACTTACAGCAAAGTGTTTCTGAAATATAAAGATAAAGTTCATTGCCTAACAACTAAACCATTCTTATCATATTATGATTTTGCAGGACCGGGGCGTCTGTGTAAAATTGTTAAAACAAATATTAGTTACAAGGTAAAATATAGAGGAATATGACAACAGAGAATAAAAACACCACCTGTAGTTGACAAGCATATTTTGTGTATGTATATATAGTTTTAAAAAGTATTTATTTATGCAAATTTTTAGGCAAAACAAAATGCTTCCATATGTAAATGTATTAACATAATTAAAAAAAGTGTAAAAAATTCCATGAGGGTTATAAAATACTCTATAAACATGACTACATTACTAATCCCTGCACAACTGGTATCTTTGTGTGTGTAGTCAATACATTTTAATGCAATGTAAGGTACAGGGTTGCTGCCATTGGAACGAAGAGCAGATTCCCACATCAGATCTCATCTCCAAACAATACAGAACAAATCCTCAGTTGGTGTTTAGGACAAATGCTAAACATGTCTTGTCATTATAAAGGAAGTGATTGAGCTTTTGAGAATATTAGAAGCATATCTCTAGAGATAATGGCTTAATCTACACGCCACACAGCTTTAGGAAATTGGGTAGACTCTTGAGTATATTCACAGATGGTAGCGTAAGCCAAAGTAGACTGAAAACTATCTGCCCTATATTGACTCATTGTATTCCCACTGCCTTGGGGATTTTGTCCATATTGTAAGAAACAGTGGAAAGGGTTTACTTAAGGTTGTGGGTCAGGATCTTCTGGTATTGTACACGGCATTCCCAGATATTAGGGCCAAATTGGGTTGCCATTCATTAATAATGTTCACAATAAGATTAAATCATTCTGGAAAATCTCATAAAATCCACTAAATACGCTCCAGTGGCTCTTTCTAAAACCACAATCGTCCAGTACTACTTTGGGGACATTTGGACGGAGAACAAAATTGGTTTCTTTTGGTTTTAATGCTCCCTTTTAAAAGACACTCAAAGTTTTTCATGCGTGATATGTCAAATGTTTAATATGGGCTTGGTGGAAGTCAGGGGGTCTTTAGCTAGGGATATTTATGGGGAATATTAAGTGTAGGAATTAGTTCAGTCCAGCTGGAGAAAGTTAAAGAATAGACGTCTTCAATCTAGCTTGTTTGTAGCCTTAGAATGACAGGGGATTAGAAGGTTTGTAAAACAAGGCTGGGAGCTTTCATTGGTCAATAAGACATGTAATCCCTAGAGGTAATTTCACGCAATATGCCTCTGCTCCATGAAAGGGTCAAATTGGGAAAAATGACTTAAAAAAAAAAAGACTTCATTAACTGTCATAATAGGACTGGGGCCTGGAAAAAAATGGTATTGACAAAAAGATCTGTCCTAAAGTTTTTATTATATAAAATAAAATGTAGACTGCACAGGGGAGCTGCATGAGTCCGCAGGGGGGAAAGAGATATCTGGTGGGTGGTGTAAGTTGCAATCAATACCTTGAACTTAATTTAGATTCATAGAAGAACAAGATTACCTGCAATATATCACTTTACGATTGGAAAACAATCGAAAGTACATCAGCTCCCTGGGATGATTGCTGTGGATGGTGGAGGTGCTCTGGGAAGAAATAAAGATTAAAAATAAACGTTTTCTATTTTGCCAACCATCAGAACAAGGATCACAAAGTTTCAGGTTAATAGCTATGCTTAGTAAGTGAAATCTATTGATTGGTTCATATTAATACAGTTTAGTATTTGAACGCACTTATTGCATGAAATGATTGATATTGCCTCTATGTGGATATGAGTGTTTTTTAAATCTATTTTACAAGTCACAATAAATGTGCTACTGTCTTCCCGGGAAGTTTCTACATATCCATCCAATACTGTAAATTAAAATGAGCAATTCACCTTTTCAAGTTCTAAGGTCATTTGGAGTGATCAATCAGAAACCAGGTTGGGTTTTATCCGAGATTTTCTAAAAATATGTGCATTCTCGTGTTGTAATACCCAAAGAAAAATATATTTTTGTCAAGTCTTTGGCCAAAATTTGCTATACTTCTAAGCGGCTGTGAAGCCCAATCCATGCATTTTCAGTAAACAGCATCGAAGCCCCTGTAAAGCTTAATAAAATGTATTATTTTGTGCCAACATATCATCTCCAGTTGCAACTTTATGAAACGTCTGCACTAAAACAATAGAGTTTTCACACTGCCAGTATAAAAGTGAAATAGATTATTGTATAGATGAACCAAACTTTAATTAATAATAAACAAAATCCTTTACATCAAATCATATATGACAGATGAGAAAGTATCATCAAGACCACAATTTTCCTATAAAAGTATCATCAAGACCACCCAAACATGTTAAAACTTAAAATAAAAGTT
This sequence comes from Discoglossus pictus, assembly GCA_027410445.1. Classification (NCBI taxonomy): domain Eukaryota; kingdom Metazoa; phylum Chordata; class Amphibia; order Anura; family Alytidae; genus Discoglossus; species Discoglossus pictus. The sequence goes on from CM050164.1 coordinate 107,008,085, forward strand.
GATTATAAAATATATATTTAATAAATTTAGCCAATGTATATAAACAAATAATATGAACTGATTAGCCTATTTTGTGTAGTTCTCTCTGTGTCTTTGTGTATCTCTAGCCCAAAGCTAATAAATTGTCAATTCCAGGGACTGAAGCTTATGTGACCAAATTGGATGTCAGTACATTCTTCTGAGACAATAGAGATGTGTGGAAATAAACTAGAGATACAATGTGGCTGATTGATGGCTTGTACAAAGAGTAGACATTACCACACTAAAGCAAAGCAGCAGCTCACTGTGACAGGTACATCCCCTCCTCTTTATCCAAACACATCCACACTTGAAAGAGCAACTTACAGCTTGTCCCTTTACATCTGTGTCCTCGATGACATACGTTCTTACACACTAAGACATTCAGTTTCTTTATGTAGTAACATGTAAACAATTATGGGCTGACTGGTAACTTGTAGACTGGACACCAATAAATATCCTGCTGGCCAGTGGCACACATATGCTCAATAATAATGGTGCAGTGGTTAGGATTTGGTGCTTTCACTGCTGCAACCTTGGTTTGATTCCAGTCAGGGAACCAAGAGGTCACACCACCCTGAAGCCGATCAGGATAGGGCCTGGTAAGTACTTGGATTTCTCCTAGAAATATCAGGAGCTGTATGCTGTGGCCCATCGGAGAAGCATTGAAGGATCTAGCAACCCACTCCAGTATCTCTGCCATGACTACCAAGTAGAACAGCATGGTGTGTTGCTGTCTATGATGGTATGGAGAGTTGGACATGACTTAATGATGCAAAAACACGCACAAGCCATGCACACAAAAACACTTTTTTGAAAAATCTAATTTTTGGAAGATGTTATAAGTAATGGAACCAGTTGTGTAATCATTAGACCACTTCCTGAAGGCTGGATTATGGATGTGTGTATTTTTTATCTATTAGTGGAGTGAGGAATGAGGAAGCAACGAGAAGTCAGAGGTCTTATTCGACAATTAGATTGGAATAAACTTAACACCACACCAAACCCCCTCACAGTCCCAAAATCAGTAAGTTGCCTCAATAGATGCATCCAAAGCTCTTACACACAGCATCCACTAATGTATCATGGATTCCTCCAGGGACCCGCCAGAGTATTCTAATTATAAACTAGCTTCTTGCTCTTTGTTTTCAAACCTATGTTTTTTTCATAGTACTGTGCCAATGACTTTGAACATAGTGCTCCAATATTAAACCTACCCTTAAACAAGATAAAATAATGTGGTTCATAATACAGAGAGTAGTATGGAATTGGAGGCTGAATGCCTTTTTGATGGCACCCATGTGCATACATCTTAGATATAACCATTGAGCTTGTACTTTTGCCACTCTGAAAACAAATGCACCTAAACACTAAATAATATATAAACTCAATTTGGAAAATATAAATTCATGGGTGGGTACTGATGTCTGAATTAAAACTGAGATACAAGAATGAAAGCAGTCATCGTAGAATATTTTTATGTGTAATATGGTAGTATCAGGAATCAAAGTTAAAACATAACCTTTGTTAATTTAATTAAAATAAATAAAATAGTGCAATAATAAAAAAGGGGATTTGATCATGAATACCAATATTGTCTTCTTGATTATATTTACCAATCTCCTTCGGAATTTTGCTAATAGTCCTTGGTTAAATAAATGTATGTTTATATCAAACATTTTGTATATTGCCTACTATATTAGCCTATAATACTTCAGATGGTGAATTAAACATTATATATAATAACAAATAAAGTATACTTTTGGTAAACCAATTACTTTAACTATTTTATACATTCTAGCCTCTTGCAACAAATCTAAGCTATGATATATGTAGTGTATGACAAAAACAACATGTCCATGGTATTTTATTACATAAGTATGTATATATATATATATATATATATATATATATATATAAATATATATATATATATATATATATATATAAACAGAAAATCGTATAAGCAAATAAAATAACAGGTGATATGCAGGTCTTAGTGCTATTGAGGTTTCATAAAATGTATTATAATCTTTTGCTGCAGGTAATTTTACATTCAAGTAGAAGCAATGTTTTATTTCAGCTTTCACCGTCAATGCCTAGGGCAGTGCATTTTCAAGAGGCAGCAGCCTGTCTTAAGTTTCCATCTAAGTGTCATGAATTTGTGTGTATATGCACACAAATGTCTATATGCAGTGACAACTATGTCAGTCCTCTACTTTTTGCCATGTTTAATATTGTATTTTTTTAAAATACATATAGCGCTACGGAATATGTTGGTGCATTAAAAAAAACGGTGATAATTATATAAATATTCCTGAAATTTTCTGAAATACTACATATAGACATACACTTTATACACTTATGATTTTATACAGATGTGTGTGTGGTACTTTTAATGTGAAAACATAGGGCCCTATTTTATTGCCCAATTCGTAAATTTATACACACTTAAAACTGCTCTTACTATAGCCACATATTCGATTAGCAACTCGCAATCTGATTACGACTTTGCTGCTCACAATCATTATGGGCAAGGAAAAGCTTTAAAACGCCATTGCTTTTAGCACAGCTCGAATATCACGAGCTCTAAATAATTAGAGTTACACAAAATCTATATTCTACTAGAACCGGAGCTCTAGCTTACAAATTAAGTCTAACCCGCAAATGAAAAAAGTATCACTTTTCTGTTGCAAGGGCTTTTTTAAACACTTATTAAAGCTGTAGCAGCAATTAAACACACAATACTGTATTTAAAAAGCATGGGAGGCATGAAAACACATTAGAATTATTGCACAACAACAATATTATTTTTAAATGTTATTTCTGAGTAATATCGATTCTGGGACTCAAGGGGTTAATACATGTCCTGAAACCCACATGGACTAGAACAGATGATCTAATGCATTTTATAGATTGCTAGAGTACTTGAATGCGAGCTCGATATGCAAATATTACTTATTAGCACTAATTAATTCTTAGCCTCCGATTGCAGATTATGTGTAACTTCCATGTTTTACTCACATCATGATGACGCTCATTTACTATTGGCTGTGTCTAAGAAGTAAATTACGGGTTTGCTTAAATATTGTCAGAACATATGATCACCCCCCTGAAATCAGACTTAAAAAGGCAGGGTTTACGAGTTCAGCCTTGAGGTTGGAATTTGCGAGCTGGTGGCAATAGAATATATCTAAACATTTAGAGAAAAAAAACACCTACAGCCAAAATTACGGGTTAGACGCATTTGTGGGCTTTTAATAGAATAGTCCCAATAATAAGGGGAAAGGAAGAATATTAATCTGGGGTGTGGCTGTGAAACTATATATATATATATATATATATATATATAAATATATATATAAATATATATATATATATATATATATATATATACATAGATAGATAGATAGATAGATAGATAGATAGATAGATAGATAGATAGATATTGTGTGTGTGTATGAAATGTAGATATTATTTCTATGAGTGCATCTTTAAGAACTTCACTTCCAGATACTTGCCTTTATATACCCCACATAGGGCATGATTGAAATGACTGGAGAATATGCATTTATTACACTTTAGTTTTGTTAAACATATAGATTTTTTATTCTGAGTGAGACACTCTTCCAACTGAGAGCCAGGAAAAGTGTTGACAATAAACATCAATACACAAGTACGGTAGCATCAGCCTTGAAGGTTTCAGAAACCTCTACAGTTAATAAGTTAAATAAATGGTTTGTACATAAATATTTGTGCTAGGGACCTTATGGTATCTACAACACAGATAGAATTCTACAGTTTGACAAACTTTTACAACACTACACTGAGTGCAATTCTTTTATAACATTTCAAATATACAAAGCTCTTTTTTCTTAATTTGTTTTTATAACAATGCTATGTACAGAATCAATAATCACAGTTTAGTGACTCAAACAGTCCATATATCTGACAGTTCGTTTCCCTTTGGTTTGGTACAAAAAAACCTTGGTTGGTGTATGATAAAGAAAATAACAAAAAAATAAAAACATACTCAGATTGTTTAAGTGCACTGACTATCTTTGCTTATTAACCTAATATTTCACTGCCTTTAACAACATCCGTTTGCTGCATGTAATGTTTTCAGACTCATATAACATCATTTTTTCCTTGCAGAGGACCACTGTAGTTTATATTTTTTCAATATGCTGTTTTGAAGGACTGCACACATGGGTATAGGAACTGGGGGGCTTCGCAGGGACAATCCCCCCCCCAAAGATTTTTCTATGTTTATGTATTTTTGTATATATAAGCTATTTTATGGCCTGTGTATACAATGATCTGTATAGCCCCCAGAATTATTCTGGCTCCTACACCCCGGGCCGCACATGATATTGCCAAAATATATCGAAATTATAAGATAAATAATGCACATGCTATGATGGAAATGTAAGCATTCTCAGTGCCAGTACTTTTAACTTAACTGATGGAAATACTGGGGAATATTTACTAAGTTATCATAGTGGCTGTGATGAAACGTGAAAGATTTTTTGAAAACATTGATGCACAACCACTGTGATGTTTAGTGAATATCTCCTTGCATAAAAGCCCAGGTAATAGTTTAGTAAATACCCCTCCATTGTATTAGCTCAAACAAGGCAATAGCTGCCCACAATAAACTAATTGCATATAGTAGATAAAACATTAAAGGACATGTTTTCATTACTTTTTAACACTTAATCCAGTGAAGCTCTTCAAAACAGCACATTGTAAATCTAGAACTACAGTTGCCATTTAAGCATTATGGGAATGTTATATGCAGAGACCCCATGTATAACCAAAAGGAAAATTCCATTTTTGTGCAATTTAATATATTTTTTAAATATACCACTTGCATGGATTGTGATATCATGGAAATAATCAACGTCAGGAATTTAAATTTTGAGGATGTGCCAAGGTTTTTACTGCTCAGGAGCTGCATAAATGTTACACTTGTTATTACTACATTGCATGACATTTCTTTTGTCTGATAAAAATGCTCTCGTTCTTCAAAGTTGCTAACAGAGTCCAATAGTCACTGGTCCGCTTTTGTTTAGCTTCCGTTCCATTTGGTCTTGTAGGGTGGTCGGTGAGAGGTGCTGCTCTGTGCTTAGCATACCTCCTTCCCTGTGCTGTTTCCAGGGATTATATTGAGCTGCGTCAGCTGTGCCGCATGCTCCTTAGCTTTTAGCCTGAGAGCTGCTATGCTAGAGGCCCGTCTGTCTGCTGCAGCTGTTGCTGGGTCTGATAACCCACTGGACTGCACTGCACTTTCCACAGCAGGACTAGGTTGTCTTAGGAGGGCAGCAGCAGTGGAAGCACTAGTTAAAGGAGCCATAGTAGAGAAGAGTCTACAATGAAGAGAAACACTATGAGTAAGGCCTCAGAAAACATATCTCTTATAGTACAAACATTTTCTATCATGCATTTAAAATATGACATTATAAAGATAACAGAAGATTTTGTATCATAAATAAGTGGTCTATAGTATAGAAAAATTACATTAAAGTGGAGCAGGATTGTTTCTACTTATGTCCTAATGCCAGGGCTATATCTACCTTTTTGGAGCCCCTAGGCAGTGAAATGGAGGAGCCCCTGTGAGTACGCAAGGTATGCACAGACCCATTTTTGCCTTTTCTATATGTGTAAGTTCTATTTCCTGTTGTAACTCTCTTGTTTTAGGTGGTTACCCCCTAGTAGCCAATATATGAACTGCAACATTTCATTTTTTTTAAGCCAAGTACCTTTTTTTAAGAAGTGGCGCCCCTCACAGGGAAGCGACCCTGGGCGGCTGCCTAGTTGGCCTAATGGGTAATCCGGCCAGAAAGTCTTGTGAATGTACGAACTGCAACAAAATTAAGGGGAATTTACTAAGTATCTCAAGTGCATTGCATGTTATCTCTTGATTTACTACATACTATTTCCTATGGGGGAAAACAGCCCTTCTCATGATATCTCAGCTCTTCTCCCCTCATCTCACATGGGAAAATGCTTAGTAAATTTGCTGCATTTTTTTTTTACATTTTATTTTGAATGCAAATCTAGATACAAGAACACTGATAGTCCTTCTTTACACTTTATCTGGTTTCTTTAATATTGCTTTTGATCTATCTCTGTGTAGCCTTAGTATGAAAATATTTTAAATAAAATCTAATGCGTAAACATGCTCTTTTAAAAGGGGACATTGAACACAGCTGTTTTTACATGTATTTAAAAGAACATGTTTTAAACATTAAAAAGCTACTTGCTGCATAAACCCCACCAAAGTAAACCCTGAATAAACAACATGAAATGCATAGAAGGCATATCTTACTCTCATTGGCTGACAGGGGCGAGCCCCCAAGAGCATTTAATCATCTGAATATGTATTCTATGCTCTAAGAATTTTATTTGGAAGAAAAACCTCTTTATAACAGATTATCAAACTCCCTCTTTCTTATGCAAAAATGAAAAAAAATATTTCCATGTCCCTTTAAATGTGTATTAGAGGGTTTGTGCCCATTAATACTATCTCCCTGATTCACTAAACTTCTCAGCGGCTATGAAAGTGTATTATAATGGGAAATTTCCAAATTAGCAAAGCACTTTGCCCCTCCTGTGAAGCTTACTAAATTTAATCTCATATCTAAACACATATTTTAAAACGTATAATAAGCACTGGCAATCATAATAAATAATTCAAAAAAAATACAAGCAATAATAAAAATGATTTGGTTGTTATTTGTGCCAAGTGAAATAAATCAGTTAACATATTTTACTACATTCAAAATATATACAAGATAAAAGCAAAATGAGACCATGGAAAATGAAGAATGTAAGATATTTTAGCAGAAGCACCATATGGCAAGAGCTATTAAATCTGATCATATTTACTGGTGACAGAACCCCATGCCTATATAAACATGAGTTGTCACTTTCTGATTACATGATCATAGTTGATAACAGTAATATTACATCTTAAATGTATTGGGCCTATTTGTTTGTAATTGTATGATATAAACACGTGCTGTCTTGTATATGGTGTGCATTGGGGCTGCTTGCTTTCTTGCTGACACCTTCTCTCCAGTGAGATCACTCCTAGCTGTTTCACAGCACTGCTGCCCTTTTTCTACTGAGCAGTAACATTTATATTGACTTCCTCACAGCTGAATGTCACAAATCCAGCAGCAGCAGCCTAGCATCCCAGCTAAATGGCACAATACTAATAATGCCTTCCTATAGATGTTTTACTGCTCTCTCCAGAGAAGCCACCAAAATACAGGTGACAATCCTAACAGACACGTGGAGATTTATAGACTCTCCATTAGCCAGGCTTGTGATCTGCAGCTTCCTTGCTGTGATATTTGAAGACACTTTGGCTCTGACACTGAGAGATGCTGGTGTAGAGTAACAAAGACTGAGGCTTAACAATGACCATCATAATAGGCCTCACACATAATGCAGGTCATTATTATCATTGCTTGAGATGTTCATCTGGCTACCTATCTGGCTATTTAAAGTGTGTGTAATCTCCCTCTATTTCTCTCTCTCTCTCTTTTACACTCCATCTCTCTCTCTCTTTCTTTCTCTCTTTCTTTCTTTCTTTCTTTCTCTCTCCCTCTCTCCCTTCCTCACTACATCACTCTCTCTTCCATTCTCTTTCTTTTTTTCTTTCTCTCTTTCTTTCTTTCTCTCTCCCTCTCTCTCTTCCTCACTCCATCACTCTCTCTTCCATTCTCTTTCTTTTTTTCTTTCTTTCTTTCTCTCTCTCTCTCTCTCTCTCTCTCTCTCTCTCTCTCTCTATATATATATATATATATATATATATATATATATATATATATATATAAATATATTAAATCTAACTATCCATATGTCTATCTATCTATCTATCTATCTATCTATCTGTCTATATGCATAGTTAGCAAGCCATCTCTCTCTCTCTCTCTCTCTATATATATATATATATATATATATATAGATAGGTAGATAGATAGATAGATAGATAGATAGATAGATAGATTTAAATAAATATGTATGTATATATATATATATATATATATATATATATATATATATGTCTCTTTGTCTGTCTGTATCTATCTATCTATCTATCTATATGTCTCTTTCTATATATATATATATATATATATATATATATATATATATATATATATATATATCTAAATGTCTCTTTCTATATTCTATCTATCTGTCTATCTATATGTATGTATCAATCAATCTATAAATCTATCTATCTATCTATCTATCAATCTATCTATCTATATGTCTGTATGTCTGTATCTATTTATCTATCTATCTATCTAAATGTCTATATCTACCTATCTATATCTGTTTCATGTAATATTTACTGAGGTTGGTTTATAAATAATGATAATCAATTAATTTAGGATTTTGACACACTGGAGATACAATCTATAAAATACATAGTTTCTGTCTTAAAAATGTACAAAAACAGAATGGGATATGTGTACCTAAACTCTTTGTAATGATCCTCCTGGGCAGTTACATCTTTTCTCTCTATTTATCACATATTTCACTCAGTTCTAAGAACTATTTAGCAGCAATATTAGTTTATCCCAGGCAGTAAATCAGGGATATTAGTGTGCCAGAAATATTTGACTTAAGTATCTGTTAATCCTTCTTTTTTTTTCTTGGCAGAGCCGAAAATATCTACAAATATATATATAAAAAAAGTTTTACAAAAAAGATAAAGTAAAAATGATACAAAGCAGAGTTGCCCTCACTGGTTGTTCCTGGTATAGTAATATAGTAACCAGAAAAGTCTGAGAAATGTCCCATCTACAAGTGTGTGGATTATCACATTATAATATAATATCATGTAATTATGAACAGGAAGGTCTTTGTTTAATCATAAACTTGCACTCAGTGAAGCATACATACAAGTTTTTTTTATATATATAAGCTAATAATATAATTTAAAAGTTATATTTTGTAAAACATTTAATTACATTGAGTATTAGACAACTATTTCTTCTCATTCCAATATAAATTCCCTAAAGATCTCCAGTCCTATATACTTCAGAACCTGGGTTATTTCTATTACTAGATGACCCATATGTTGTGCTGGCTATTTATGGTACTGTTTAATCCACTTGTGACTTACTTTAGTCAAGTTATTACTCAGTCATTACAGATACACTTGTATTATTCATTATTATTTATTGATTTTGATCAAGTAATTCTTAAAATAATACAGTTGATGCAATGTAAGAATCAGATCATTATTGCGACTTATAATAAATACGGCTGTTTTCACGATTATTAAAACCAAAGTAAAATTACCCTCAAACCGGGCTCCATCATAAATGGTCTATGTATATATATATAGAGAGAGAGAGAGAGAGAGAGAGAGAGAGAGAGAGAGAGAGAGAGAGAGAGAGAGAGAGAGAGAGAGAGAGAGAGAGAGAGAGAGAGAGAGAGAGAAATGGATATAGATAGATAGATAGATAGATAGATAGATAGATAGATAGAT